>CM048843.1:52837012-53268696 GCA_026545765.1 Plantago major | reverse complement strand
ATCCTCAACTAATCCTTCTCGCCTTTCTCAAAGACTTCAGAAATTCACTAAGATAGATATCGAAGTTCTCCTTACACAAACCTATCCTTGATTTCTTTACATCAGTTCCCAAACCAAGTTGTTCCTCTGAAGTTATTCCCCCCGCTTCGTCACCAAGTACTTCCCTGTACATTCGTAAACCTTTTGAGCTATTCCTTTAGTTTCCCAAACTAAGTACTTCCTATGCTCAAGAACTCGAGTTATTCCTTAGTTTCCCAAACTAAGTACATCCGCACCACGCCGCTTAAGGTGTTGTTAAGGTAGTTTGTCGTGAGGTCTTAATAACCTTTCTCAGCTATGTAGAATACTTATAGAACAAGAATCACTTAACACACTTCACAATGTGTGGTGATATGTTCTTTAATCGACCCAAGTCTATGTTAAATGTTCTAGAGAATGAAACCTAGATACTTGATCTTTCGATTCAACTCTTCAGATAGCAATGCTTGTTAAGGATCAGACACTTAGAACTTTCGTGTTACTTAGAATTCAAGAGCTTGGTCGCAATAAAGAAGCTAGTGAATAAGTAGATTGAAGGCTTGTGCTTGAAAGAATAAGTTCAGAGATGTAAGTTCTTTGTGTGTTCATCAGGTATTCAAGCATTCTAAGTGTTGATATTTATAGTTGAAAATCATGCCTTGAATAGTATCCAGTTTAATGAAATTCAATTGATATCTCAGAATAGTACTAAAGACGTTTCTCTTTCGTAGATTTCGCTTTTGTACAGATGTCTCTCGTGATTTATCGCATTGTACTATTTTGTCCTATAGTGCCAACGAACTATGCATGCTTTCAAGCATCGATGTCCCTTTCCGTAGACCTTCATCTTTAGATACCGCGAAACATTGTGTCCCGTAAACATAGTTTTATCCAGGTATCCGAGTGTAGATATCTGTGAGCACTTTTCCTGCTCGTAAACTCAGGTTTTCGTATATCTTTGCAAAACTTGTTTTTGAAAACACTTGTTTATTCAAGATATCCGGACATAGGTATCTCATGACCTTCGCTCTTCAAAGAATCTTGTGCGCCTTCAAACCTTCAAAATTGGTTGAACTCTCCGCGGATGCCTTCTCCTCGTCTTCTTTAAATATATAAAAATTACATTTAGAGACCTAACATCCTATACAAGATTTGCTAAACTAACATACTTAGTGATTTTCCTCTTTACGTTGTTCAAGTGAACCAAGAGTACTAACCACCTTTCTCGAGCTAAGATAAGTCATTATGGTCGATCAAAATCTAAATGATATTCCTAAAAATTTCACCCTTTTTGATCACCAACGATGACTATCTTTAAAACCTATTACAACTTGAAGAGGGAACAATCTAACACTTAATTATTTCATGATCTTTTCACCATTTTAATTATGTAGAAAGTAAACATCAACCAAATCACAAGGTGTGATCTTTACGACAAGTTATCTTTTATAGATTGATATCTAAGAGTATGTTCATCGATATGTTACAAAAGAAAGTTCATGATAACTTATTAAATAAAACATATTACATCATAGTCGCTAAGATACAAACACTTAGTTCAAGTAGACAACAAGAGTAACCAAGCTCCAAGTAGACATCCTAATAAACTAGTCTTCAAGTCTTCAAAATCTTCAAGTCTTCAATCAAATCTATGGATCAATTTGCAAATTCTATCCCCAAACCTTTTGATATCATCCGAGTCATAGAGCAAGGTCCCGACTATCATCTCAGTTGTTTCGCATATCCATATACTTCTTAGGTTTTGTGGATTCTTCGCAAATTGTTCGACCCACGACACTTTCCCCATTTCTAGCATGCTCAATTCGATATCCGAAGCTTGAAGTATTCATATATGATCCTCAAATATCCGATGTCACCTTGTATTGTTCTTGAGTCATGTAAAAAGACTCATAGGGGTCCACAAAGAAGTCTTGCTCTTGTGCATGATCTAGTGATGTCAATTCGTGCACATCATCCGCTTTCCATAAGGACAATCATCGAGAGGTCCTTCTTCATGGCTTCTATTCTCTTGATTACATCAAATCCAACCAAAGCTTTGATGTGGTTGGTGTTAATCAAGACCGGCTTGTCTTTCTCCATGCCATGAAGTTGTTTATGGATTGGTTCTCGAAATTTTCATTTAACAAGAAGTGCTCGAGTTCCAATCCAATAACCATTCTTCGACATGCACCAGAGACAAAGGAGTCATTGGCCTTCACATACTCAATCTCGCTTCTTCAGCCCGAGTGGTAGTTGAAGTTTCTTTGTTAAGCTCTCAACCTGCTCCTCCTTTGTTTTCAATTCTCCTCGGGGATTGCTTCAAGAACCACCCGCATTGACTTAGTATTTCAGAGGGTGTTTTAGCTAAAAGCTTTGCAGCCTATGGGCTTATAGGCTATCAACCATTTTTCTTTTCTCGTGAAGAGGAGCTTCATCTTCATCACCTCATCATCATCATCATCAAGATCAATTCCTGTGAAAATTTTTGTTTCTTCATCGCTCGATTTGATTTGTCTTTCTTTCTTCTTCTTCTTCTTCTTCGTGAAGAAGAAGAAGAAGAAGAAGAAGAAGAAGACTCTTCAATCCTCTTACATGTCTTCTCCTTGAGCCTTGGTACCTTGAGGTTTCGTGCTCGCCCTTGTTATCATTCATTTTTCAGAAGTTAGTGGTGGCCACTATTTGTAGAAAGCAAATCGAGGAGGGCTCATTTATTTTAGTGGTGGAAGTGATGGTTGTTCCATTTCTTCTTGTTTCCTCTTCCTTCGAGCGATTTGATCCTTTCCTTGTCTCTTGATATCCTACCCCTTAGTCATTGTTGATTGACTAAAGGTCACAAAGGATTCGAGAGTGACTCAAAATTCCTTTGCAGATAGTTGTAAAAGAACCAACTTTTAATTCAACCTTGAGCTCCTGATTTTGTTTGATATGTTTCCTTATCTGAGCTCGCCAAGGCCTTGAGTAGCATTTGCTTTCCAAAAAGATAGCTAGCCTCATTGAGGGATTTTTTTCAAGATCATTGTCATCATCCTTACCATGCCTAGGTCTCTTTGAGCAATGAGCTTGTTGTTCTCGAGTGATTAACTCAAGAACTTCTTCATTTCAATAGGACCCATGCAATTACTTCTTCATTTTGATGAGACAACTCCTTTCTTAGAGTCATGTAACCCGATCCGCCATGTAATAATGGAGTTGAGATTTGCTTCGACCGCTTTGAGGAGCTATCGCTTTCTTTATGAGAAACTCCCAAGTGAACATTTGCATGTTCCGCCAGGTTCTGCTCTTCTTTATCATCCGAGTCTTCATCCCAAAGGATCTTCATCCTCGGCATTTTCATCAATATTTTCTAGCCCAAGAACCATCTCGTAGATGGGCTTCTTTCCTTCAAAGGAGGAGGATGGTACTTTTCGTGATCTAGCCTTTAGCATCATGTTTGTCTTTTAGATACTTGCTCAAGATTCAAATCTTCAAAGAATTGCCCAACTAAGCTAGAGTTCTTTCATCTCAAAGATAAGCTTCCATTTCCATGATGGTTTGATCTTCAATTGTTTGAGCTTTGCTTTGATTCATTTATCTTCTTCCAAATTGAAGATTAGCCGTTGTTCTTCCTCCAACAACTGCTTGAGTTGAGCAACTCGCTTGTGCATCCAATATTTTCCGAGTGTTACCTCAGAGTGCTCAACTACTTGTTCAAGAGAGTCTTTTGTCAGAGATGGATTTGCACTTCGAGGAGATGGAGGAGGGAATTTTGTGAAGTCCTCTCAAGGTGCTTTTCGCAACCGAGGCATTGTTTTGTGTAATCCTCCCGTCCCCGTGCAGGGCATCATCATCATCCTTTTTGTCATTATCATCCTTGTGATGGTCAGAAGGAGGTTCTTCAAAATTATTCTCATCTGTTTCCTCCTCATCTTCAGAAAACAGATTGATCACTTCAGGAAATGTGACCAATTACCCATTTACTCTCTTGTTCGAGGGTATAATCGTAGGGACTTGGGCAAGATTGGCTTGAATGCCATCTCCATTGTGGTCTGACCATCTATCGTTTCAAAGGTTTCAATAAGTTTCTGTGCTACTTCCTTTATGAAGTTCTTATTCATCAACGTGGCAAATGCGTATTGCTCAGTCGGATACATTGCATGCATATAATTCTCCAAGTCAAATGATCTTGCTCTTCTAGTAGGGTGATCAAGGACCTGTGATCTCAAACAAATCAGAGCATCTGAGTCTCTGCCATTTCTTGAAACACTTTAGATGCTTTAACAGAGTATGAGCCTTGAAGAATGGAAGTAGGTCCTTGTTCAAATCTTCAGGGACCACTAAGGCACTAGCTTGAGCCTCAAAGAGAGAGTTTTGAGTTTTAAAACTTTAGTAGATATCTCGATTTTAGAGTAGTCAAGATCCGTAACTGTGCAATGTAAATGTGCTCAAGGTCGATCACCGAGGTTCCAGTGCCTAAGATATCTTGGTGAGGAGGAGACTTAGAAGTCCGATCCTCAAGATCCTCTCTTTCTTTGAACCGAGAATAAAATACAACATAACACTTAGAAATTTATCAGAGAGAATCACTTAGACAATCTGACACTTGGATGTCAATTACCTCCATGAGGGCTCAGATATTGTCTCTCAAAAACTTGTACGCTTCTCGTATTTTCTCCGTGATGAAGGTTTGTGGCCTCATCAATTTCCATTGGTCGAGGGATTGAGGGCACTCAACAACTTCTACTGTCGAGCCCGTGAGTAGAAAGTGTGAAGTTTATTTTTTTTAGAAAATGATAGTAACATTCCAAGAATATAGATATCCAGATATATACCTTCTCAATAGAAGGCTCAAATATTTGTTCCTCGTAGACTTTGTGAGTCTCTAGTTGATTCTTCGATGAGTCGCTTCAAATTTCATCATTTTTCTTCTCTCTGAGCCTATTAGAAACAAACACTTAGTTATTCAAGTGTGTATAAAAGATATCCGAAAGTTATATCTTATGAACTCTCTTTCACCAGAGTAACGTGTTCGTATTCAAGAGATGAGGTGGTGGCCTCCTTCGCCTCTCGAGGCAAGTTTTCCAAATTTTCTCTTGTTCTTGTGTTTCTAATTCAAATGAATAAAGAAATTTTATAAGTAACAAGATTTATAAACATAAAATATCACAAGTAGAGAGTTAAACCATTGTTACCCGAGCAGTTGTCAGTCGATTGGTCTCTCGAACTTGTGACCTTCTATGCTTTGGTCTTGTTGTTCCATCTCACTTTTGTTTGAAGTTTCTGTACTTCAGATCTTTCCCGAGTATGCAACCTGCTTGCTTCCCCGGTTGATCATTCCGAGCGTATGCCTCAGCTTGATCCTCTCATCGAGTCGGGAACCCGCTTTTTACGTGATTTTCTTCAAAGAAGGAAAGATGCGGTATCTCATGTTGTAACTCAAGAGTAATGTCAACAACATCCACTATCGGGTCATTGCTGTTGTGTGGTGATTCGATCTAGATGAAGAAGGTGATGTCAGAGGGGCCTATCCAGACCGCTTGAGATGTACTTTTAAGTTGAGGCAATGGCAAATCCTCCAACACTGTTGCCACTCATCGAGCATCTTCAATGTGCTTAAGTGTTACCGCCTGATGGTGTGTTTTGTCCAAAGGACTCGACACAGCTTCTTCTTCAAAGAACCTATGAACTAGTTGCCTTCAAAGAACCTCTCGCTGCGTTCTTCGTAAACCTGGGATTATGGCTTCCCTCATCTTCGATTCCTCATCAAAACTGGACCAATTATCAACAATCCCCGCTTCGCAGAGAGTTTGAAGTTTCACCGCTTATCAAGATTGATAAGTTCATCAACAAGGAACTCGCAAAGATTGATGATTTCATCCAGGTCTTAGCAAGATTGATGAGTTCATCAGCCAGCAGAGATATCCGAGAGTCGACATCCACAATGGGTATGTTCATCGATTTGCCAATGCATTCTTTCGTGAAGTTCAAGGCTTTTGGT
Source organism: Plantago major (assembly GCA_026545765.1). NCBI lineage: Eukaryota > Viridiplantae > Streptophyta > Magnoliopsida > Lamiales > Plantaginaceae > Plantago > Plantago major. The sequence goes on along the minus strand of CM048843.1, from coordinate 53,262,704 downwards.
CGCAACGAAACCTCGATACCTCATCGCCTTTTCGCTTTCGAACCATTCTCGAGATGCAGAACCTTTTCATCATGTTTGTATCGTTAGGAATATCCGCTTAGATTTTGATCAAGAACCTAATGACTTATCTTAGCTCGTAAAGGTGATTAGTACTTAGTTCACTTCAACACCGTAAAGAGGAAACTCACTAAGTATGATAGTCTAGCAAATCTTGTATAGGATGTTATGTCTTGAAATGTAATTTTATTTTCCAAGAAGACCAAGAAGAAGGCATCAAGGTGAAAAGTTCAACAAATTTGAAGATTTGAAGATCGCATAAGATTGTCAAGACAAGGGTTTTCAGATACCTATGTCCAGACATCTTCAAGAAATAATTGTTTCAAACACACGTGTTGCAAAAGATATCCGAGAGTTAAAGGTTCCGAGACGAGGAAAGTGCCCACTTGATACCTACACTCGACATTTGACATAAAATATGCTTCTCGAAAAGAAACATATTATAACAAGTTGTTTAAACAAATGGTATCCTGAACTATGATGATCTCTCTAAAAGAACGTGCAAAGCCTCAACAAGCTTGCATAGTTCCATCAAGACTACAGACAAAGTATAGTACAAGGCATTAAATGCAGATAAAAACGCTTGAACAAAAGTCGAAGCTTCAAGAAGAAGACAAACTCACATAAGATTATACTCAGATATCAATAGTTTGAATTTGATTTAAGCCTAACGGATACTATTGAAACGTCACTCAAATTCATCTATAAATATCAACACTTGAGAATATACTTTAGAACACACAGAACACTGAACTTATATTGAATACTCATACAAGCTCTCTCAAGCAAACTACTTACTTTCAAGCTTTCTGTTGCGACCAAAGCTCTTGATTCTAAGTAGCACAAAAGTTCTAAGTGTCCTGATCCTTAACGAGCATTATTATCTGTGAAGGAGTTGAACTAAGATTTCATATCTGAGATTCATTCTCTGGAACACTTACAATAGACTTGGGTCAGTAGAGAACAAGATACCATACATTGAAAAGTGTATTAAGTATACTTGATTCATAGAGCTATCTGAATAACTGAATAAGTTATTTAAGAAGCTCACCTGACAAACAAACCTAAAACCGACACCTTAAAGGGCGTGGAGTACAGGAAGTACTTAGTTTGGGAAACTAAGGAATAACTCCGAGGTTATTGAGCACAGGAAGTACTTGGTTTGGGAAACTAAGGAACAGCTCAAAAGGTTTCTGATTACAGGAAGTACTTGGCTGTGAAAGCCGGGGAATAACTCAGGGGGAACACTTGGTTGGGACCTAGTGTATTTAGGAATCAAGAAAAGATATCTGTAAGGTTACCTCATTTATCTTAGTGGATTCTAGGTCTGAGAAAGACCAAAGTGGATTAGTTGAAGGATTACGCCACCTTCAGATACCACTATAAAAATACTTGTGTTATTTACTTTCTGTAGCTTATTACTTGTTTCACTTATATTGCAAAGTACTTACACTTATCTTGCTGAACACGTGCACTTATCTTAGAAAAGTCTTCCGCTCTCTGAAACTAAGTATCAGATATCTTCACAGATATCTGAGAAACTGTGCTTATTGACAAAAGTTTTAAAAGACTATTCAACCCCCCCTAGTCTTTTTACTTTACTGCTATCCTGACCAACAAGTGGTATCAGAGCGGGAGGTTCCCAAGCCTTCTGCACTGAACCTAGATCTAAGATAAGTGCCCACTAACTGCTTTTCACCTACACTTGATTTGTTTGTTTAGTGTGTTTGCTGCAGGATGACTTTAAGTGACGCCCCCATTCTCAAGCCAGAAAATTATGAGAAATGGAAGAACAACATGATGCTCCACCTAGAAGCCATCAGTGACGAAATGATCGAAGTAATAAAGAATGGCCCAATAGTCATTCAACAACTCAAGCAAGTCATAGAGGTTTCTAATGATAGAGACAGAGAACAAAGTGATGGCTCTTCACAGACAGATGCGTCAACAAGCGGGAGACCTGCTAGTCAAGTTATTTACGAACCAAAGCCCAGAGAACTCTGGACATCGGAAGATGCCAAGAGAAATCGATTGGATGGACAGGCTCATCATATCATCATACGTTCTACTCCAGAGCACATACAAGTAAACCGGGTGCAAAACGCGAAGTGGCTCGCAACCGATTGAAGAAATCAGGGCATCGAAAAACAAAGGAAAATAAGTTCGCAGTTTTGAAGCTAAAATTCCAAAACTTTAAACAAGGTCCCTCAGAGACTCTTGAAGAACTAGATTTCCGGTTTACAACACTTATGAGTGACATGGCTGCACTTGGTGAAAGTAATAGATATACCCAGTCAGAAAAGATTAAAACCATTTTTCCTACTTTAACCAAGGAATGCCAGATATCACTCCTGTGGAACTTTTCACTCACCTTGCCACTGCTGACTATGAGACAACTCAAAGGGAACAAACAACTGAGAAGTTGCAGAGTGTTGCTCTAGTTGCTCAAGGGACTTCTGAAAAGAAGAAAGGCAAGGATATGACTGAGGATGCTCTTGCTGTAAAGCAAATGGGAAAATATGTCAGTCGAGAAATTGAGAGAAGAAAAGCCAAAGAGAAGCGGAAAAAGCATCTAGGCTCAAATTATCACCAAGACAAAATAGTAAAGCTCACGAACAAGCCAAATTAAAAAGCATCAAGTAATCGAGGAAGGTAATCGAAATGATATTTGTTTCTATTGTCAGAAACCTGGTCATTTCAAGAAGGATTGTCCTGCCTTCAACAAACTTAAGACATGTGACAAGAAAGATAGAAGAATCTTCAAAAGAAGTCAAAGAGCTATGCTCACTGAAGAATGGAAAAAGATTCAACTTCAACTGGATGCTCTAGATATTGAATCTGATTCTAAGGATGAGGATTTAGATGATTCCACACTGCCTTCCCCAGAAATATGCAGTGTTTCTCATGAAGTAATTGACTTTGGTCAAAAGAAGAAAGAAGTGTGGAATGGTCAAGAAATCTTTCCGATATCTCCAACATTGAACCTTGTCTAATGGCTGATGAGGTAACACATACTTCCTGTTATACTTATGAAAGTGATGAAGAAGGAATCAAAGAACTGGAAAATCTCATAAAAGAAATTGATCTTCACAAAAGACAATTTCTAATGTTCCGAGACAGAGCCGAAAATTTCGAAGAAGAAAAGAATTCTCTTGCAAAGGAAAATTCTCAATTAATCAAGATATCTGAGAAAAAGGATGCTGAAAATGCGTTTCTCAAGGCTCAGATATCTGAGACCGAAAAGTCACATAAAGAAACAATGGCTAATCTTCAAAAGAAATATGAAGGTCTTCTTTCGGAGAATAAGGAACTCAAAAAGAAAGAACTATCTTTTCAATCTTATGCCAAAGCTAGTGACACTCTTACTGAAGTACAATCTTATTTAAGAGATCCTTCAGAAAAGAGAGGACTTGGGCTAGACACACAAACATATAGTTCCACCACTCTGAATAAAAGTAATAAAGGACTAACATTCGTCATTGCTCAGCAAGATGATTCCCAAACAATCTACAGCTTCGGTCAAAAAGCTAAGATTGCTGACAAAGGAAAGGTAGTTGCGACCAAGCCTTTGTGGGAAAAACAAGTCCAAAAGAAAACTGGAAATGTCTCGAAAAGAAACATAACATCGAAGTGTAATCACCCACAAGTTATGTCTCTCTAAAAGGAAAATTGCAGAGTCAAATTTTCTTATGTCACATTTTCTCGAAAGAAAATTGATCATCCAAAGACTAGCAAAGTCACCAAGAGAGATCTCTTACAAGATCAGTGCTTGGAATGGTATCGCTATAAAGCCATCGGAAACAACTTTCTCACTAATACAAACAAGAGCAAGAACGATGGTTAAAGGCTAGAATTGCTCACAAAGAATTATCGGCGGAAGATAAATCAAGCCACCGAAAATCAATGCTGTGGCTAGAAGAAATCCAGAAAATCTAAGTTTGTCGGAAAGCGTATCACTCTAACTGACAGTATCCGAAAGCACCAAATGGAGCACCTAGAACACACCAACGAAGAAAATAGTTTTAACCCCCACTGATACCACTCATTTAACTAAGATTCCTCCTTATGTTCCTGTTAGACAAAAGAATGCTCCTAAGAAATTCATTCAAAAATGGATTCCTTCTGGAAGATTCTTTAGTCTAGATGGTTCCATTGTATGAGAACCTAATCTCCTGCTTCGCTTTGTGCGTAACACTCTAAAGACTAACTCAAAGTGGCATTTTGATAGTGGATGTGGGAAGCACATGACAGAGACAAAGCAACCGATTAACTACAAAAGTGCAATGATGGACCAATTATCGTGTTTGTCGGAGGAGATAAAAATACAACCATAGGTTTTGGAAATTTGAAATTGAGCCCTCACAATCAAGTACTTCATGTAAAGGGATTGAAATATAATCTCCTAAGCATGAGTCAACTAGTAGACAAAGGGTACTCACAAGATCAAGTCGAAACTATGTAAAGTGATCGACAATGAAGTCAAAGCGCATACCTTGCAAGACGAAGGAAATCTTTATGTTGCCGATTGGGCATCCGCTACAACCGAAGAATGTCTCATGGTGAGTCAATCTGCCACACCAAGAAAATTGGCTATGGCATAAAAGAATGAGTCACTTGAATTTCAAAACTCAATAAGCTAGCCAAAAGAGTCAGTGGTCGTTTACCCAAATGGCATATAGAAAAGAAGGTGTATGCTTGCCAAATGGCAAAACAATACAAAACATCTTTCAAGTCTAAGACTAGACATTCCAAAGGAAAGGTTGATCGAATCGCTATATGAGGATTTGTTTGAATCCTCAACTAGTTATGCAAGAAAGAAGTATGGTCCGTTGTTGTTGATGATTACTCAAGATTCACTGGGTTGTCTTTTCTCAAACACAACTGGCGTGCAAGGGTTGAGATACCTAACTTGGTCAATAAGCTCAAAGTCATGAAAATGACAAGGTATCTCAGAATCGTAATGCACTATGGTATCAATTTGTGAACCAAGACATCAAAGAGTTTTGTACCGCAAAGGTATACAACATCAACTATCTTCAGAAGGACACCACAACAAAATGGTGTTGTCGAAAGAAAGAATAGGACTAAAAGAAGCAAAGAAGAACAATGCTTGTCGACATCAAATAAGTGAAATCTATTGGGTTGAAGTAAACACAAAGATGCTACACTCAAAATAGATGTTTGATTAACAAACACTCGACAAAACTCCGACGAGCTTTTCATTGGTAGACCACCAAGTATCAAACATCTAAGGGTGTTCGTTGCGTATGTTTTGTTCTTAACAATGGAAAAGAATACTTGAGAACATTTCAACCAAAGGCGATGAAGGAGTATTTCTGGTTATTCTCCTAACAAAGAAAGCCTAGAATCTACAACAAAAGAACACAAAAGATCGAGAATCTATTCATGTAGTATTCTATGAAGGAAGCAAGAAAGTACTCAATGATGATCTCTCGATAGGTTCAAAGAACTAATGATTAAAGATTCAAAAAGGATCCTCGGGAAACAATTCTATCATTCAAATAGAGGATGAGTCTGACGATGAAAAGCAACCTATGCTTAGTAACAACCAGATTGACTCTAAGACATGATGAAGAATTTCCTATGAGAATTCCAAATGGAACAAAGTTATCGAGAACCTTCATCATGAAGAGGTATCTGAAGAGAGATTGTCAAATGCAATCAGACATCTCTAACATTGAAAGAGTGTCGATATCCATGGCATTTCATATGTCGATATCTCGATAATGCAAGTATCTCATCAAGATCATATTGATTCACATTCAAATCAAAATGATATTGATCCTACTAGTTCAAAACCCATTATGAAATGGATAAGAAATCATCCCAAGAAGGATGGATTGGTCCCATAGACCAAGGAGTTAGAACTAGAAGAGCAATCACGAAAAAGCAAGTTGTCTCTATGGATCTTTCATCTAAAAAATTGAACCAAAGACAGTAGAAGAAGCATTAAAGGATCAAGATTGGATCTCTGCAATGCAAGAAGAGTTAGATCAATTTGAGAGAAACAAAGTCTGGAAACTAGTTCCATTTGTCGACTTAATATCCGTAATCTAAACCAAGTGGGTTTTCGTAAACAAATGAATGAGACCGTGAAATAACCGTAAACAAAGCTAGGTTGGTTGCCAAGGGATTCACCCGCATCAAGGATTAGATTTTGATGAATCTTATGCACCGCTTGCAAGATTCGATGCAATAAGACTCTTTCTAGCCTTTGTAGCTTATAATGACTTTACAATTTATCGATGGATGTCAAGAGTGCATTTCTAAATGGTGAACTAGTGAGAAGTTCATGTTGAGCAACCACCGGTTTTGAAGTTCTCTCGTAGTAGGATGGTCTATAAGCTTCATAAAGCTCAGACAATGTAAACAAGCTCCAAGAGCATGGTATGATACATTGGACAGATACCTACTAGAAAGTAGTTTCAAGAAAGGAGATGTTGATAAAACACTCTTCACATTGAACCATGATGGGAAACTACTTTTAGTTCAAGTATATGTTGATGACATTATATTTGGATCTAAAGACAAGCAACTTTGTGAAGACTTTGTCAACTCATAAAATGTAAATTTGAGATGAGCATGATGGGAGAATTGAATTACTTCCTAGTCGCAAGTCAAGCAACTAAATGATGGAGTATTCATTAGTCAAACAAAGTATGCAAAGGATATGCTCAATAAGTTTAATCTAAAGCCTTCTGAAAAGAATGCTAAGATACCAATGAGCATTGGAACCAAAATGACCTATACTGAATCTGACAAGAGTTGAAGAACATAAGTATAGGAAATTGATTGGTCTCTACTATACCTCACGCAAGTAGACTCGAGATTCAATATGCGCTGAGTGTGCTAGATTTCGCATAAATCCAATGCCACACTACAACATTGCTATGAAGATATCGAGGTATGTAAAAGGTAATCGAGAAGTTGGATTGTGGTATCCAAAAGATAGTGGATTGAGTTTGGTTGGTTATTCAGATGCCGACTACGGATCATTGCTTGATAGAAAAGCACCTCAGAACTTGTCAATTTCGTGCTAGATTAATATCACGGTTCAAAGAAGAAACAAAACTCAATTGCCACATCTACCACGTAAGTCAATATATTGCTCGATGTCAGGCTTCACGTGATATTGTGGATACAACAACAACTCGTAGACTATGGACTCAATGAGGAAAGACTCCATTTTCAGGACAACACAAGTGCTATTGCCATAACTCGTAATCCTAAGTTTCATGCAAGAACAAAGCACATCGACATTAGACACCACTTCATCGAGACCATGTTGAAAAAGGCAATATAGAGATACTCAAGATTGGAATCAATACCAACTTCAGATATCTTCACTAAGCCGCTACAAGAAAGTAGATTTAGCCTTAAGACACCTCGACTAATGGAGCTACCAAAGAACCTAAAAGTTCTAGAAGAGATATCCAAGAAGATATCAAAGAAGAGAGAAAAGTATCCGAACGGGTATTCAGAGAAGACGAATTCGAACGGGTATCCGTAAACTAAAGGCTAAAGGGTAAATGGTTATTCAAAGATTTCTCGAGACGTACTCGACATCCGGATCACTCAAATGAGGTGGAACGAAAAGGAATAGTACAACCGTCTACAATAACTACTCTCTTGAAATCAGATTATTTCTATCTTTGTGAAAACTTGGACAAATACCAAGTAAGATAAATTCAGATGCAAACAAAGTTCTTCTCATACAGAACGTGATTCGAAAGCTAATAGCCAAAATTCATTAAATGGGCACAATTACATTTGTCGATCAGGATCATTGTCAAGAAGCAATGGTGACCCTTGATGAATCGGGCATTGATCTTTACGAGATTAACTCTCAAGAATAGTGGACCGTTAAATTCTGTCAGGCCCACTATGCATTTAATGTCAACAAACTTTTACTCACGCCGTTACAATTCAGAGATACTTACACACAAAATTAATTTGTATGTATATGTCCTGTGGAGATTACATTGTTATATATATGGGTTTTGGCAAAAGAAATTACTACTAATCCAACATACGCCAGCACAAGAATAGCAAAACTCTTCTTCAACCTCCAAATCTCTCAAGTAGTTTTTCGCAAAGAATTACTAATCTCTCACCCAAATCTCTTTCTCATTCTTCAAAAACTTCACTATTTAAAGAGATGGCTCCCAAACGTGTTTCTTCTCGTAAATCCTAGTTACCATCGGTATCAATAAAAGCAAGCACCAAGTTAGTTATAACAAACAATCGTTGATCGGAGAATTCAACCGATCATTCGACTTCAAATCACAGATGATTTGGGTGGTGTCATGATTGAGGAATACCGTTGCCGTAATAGAAAACCAAACCGACAGAAGTTGGTACTTGATATGCTTGAAAAGGCAAAATCAAGGGCTTCTATCCGCCTTCCCAAAGGAGTTTCTTCATCGATGTTCGGAGTTTTACAACAACTCCACAATTATTTCAGAACTCAAGGCATTGAGATAGTGTCTATCAAGACCAAAGTCCAAGGACAAGAAATCCTATTGGACGAAATAGCTTTCTGTGAGCTGTTTGAACTTCAAAATCCTGGAAAGGATTTTGAAATTGACACCAAGGATGAAGATCTCCTTGAAGGTGTGAAGCAACTATACAGTAATGTGTGTGATCTTGACAAATCAGACACACCCATCGACTTCAAGCTTATCGACATCGTAACCGCATATCCGCCGCTCACTGGGATGTGCTGGCATGTATTCTTCACAGATGCTTTGATGGTCTACAAGGAGGTGCTGACCAGATAAGCCTGGAACGCTGGATGATGATGCTCTTGTTGAGTCAACAAGATAAAAGGCTGGAAAACCCTTTTAATTGGGGGGAGTATGCCTTCATGAAATTTGTGAAGAAGATACAAGGCTTTGAGCCTAAAATAATTAAGGGCCTTGCTGAGCCAAAAGCCACAGTAAGCTATGGACTGAAAATTTGCTACTTACTGGAATGTCTTGGCATTGAGCTCAGAGAGACGGCAACCTACTCTACAAATATGAGTATACAAACATAATGAAAAAGGTTACTGAATCTCAGAAAGGTTCCAAGAAGCGAAAGACTGAAGAGGTATCTGAGGGAAAAGTTATACTAAGAAGCCTGTAACTTCACGGAAGAAGTCTGCTGGCAAATCATAAGGCACACCCATTGAGGTTGTCGATTCCCAGATACCTAACGTCGCTGCAGATGAACTCATCAATGAAGATGAACTCATCAATGCTGCAAAAGAGGCATCGGCTACTGAACAAGTAGACTCAGCAAGAGAAAGTGCTTTCAGAAATGTCAAGACTATTGCCGAAAGCCTTGCTGATGAACTCATAAATGCTGAAAAACTTCAAACTCTTTCTGCAGGAGCAGCAGGGATTGTTGATAACTCTGTTCCTGATTTCGATGATGAATCGGACGAGGAGAAGATCCCATCCCCCAAGGTTGCTGAAAAAGTAACCAAGGCAAAGGGGAAGAACAAAAGGTCCAAGGTTGCTGAAAATGCAACTAGCTTAAAGGTTGCTGAGCAAGCACCTATAGCAAAGGTTGTTGGTGCCAACACACCATCAGGGAAAGTCACGTATAAACAACTTCAAGAAGCCCTGATGAGTGGTGACCTAGTGTTGGTAGACGCTGATGTCAACACCACACTTAAAAATCCGGAAGTGCTCTCAACCGGCCAAACTTCGCCTGCATAACCACAACAACCACAACCACAACACCACGAGTTGTTGATGAAATGGTAAATGAACTCCATTTCACATATCGCCTATACAATATGTCAAGAAAATCCCAAATGAGCAGTTCCCAACTCCTAGAGAGGGATCAAACCGAGACACCGCCGTAATGATCAAACAAGGAGGCAAATCGAAGTTAGTCACTTAGGAAAGGTCCAAGTACCGTAAACTTCAAACAAAGAAGCAATAATGGAACAAAGAAGACCAAAGCAGAAGGGTCATAAGTTCCAGAGACCAATCACCGACAATGCTCAGTAGTCAATGGTTTAACTCTCTACTTGTGAAATTTTATGTTCATCAATCTTGTTACTTATAAAATTTCTTTGTTACAAGTCAATTAGAAACAAAAGAACAAGAGGAAGATGAAAAGCTGACTCAGACCGAGAAGGAGGCTACTACCTCACCTCTTATGAACTCGAGTCTGTACTGTGTGATAGAGAATTCCTAAGACATTACTTTTCACATATGTTAATTCACTTAACTAATCAAGTGGATGTTTCTAATACTCCAATCGAGAAGGAAAATGATAAGGTAAAAGCCTAAATCATCAGAGAATCAACCAGACTCACAAAGTCTCTAAGGAACAAGTATCCGAGCCTTCTATTGAAAAGGTATTTATTTATTTTATATCTACATTCTCTACGATATTACTCGATCATTTTCCTAAATACAACACTTTCTACTCATAGCTCAAATGTAAGTAGAAGTCAGAGTCGCCCACTCAATCCCTCAACCAATGGAAATTGATGAGGCCACCAAACCTTCATCACCCGAGAAAATACCGTAAACCGCATAAGTTTCGAGAGACAAGTATCCGAGCCTCCCATCAGGAGGTAATTGACATCTCGATATCAAACCTGCTCTAAGAATTTTTCTCCCGATAAATTTCTAAGTGTTTCAGTATCCTATTCTCGTGTTCAAAAAGAAAGAGGATGTCGAGGATCGACTTCCAAGTCCTCCTCATATCCGTGATATCTCGAGTCACCGAACCTCAAGAGTTCAACCTCCGAGCCCTGTTGCACAGTAACACAAATACTGACTACTCTAAAACTCAGATATCTACACAAGTTTTGAAACTAATTCAAAACTCTCTTTCAGTTCAATGTATTGTCAAGAAGGAGTCAAATAATGACTATGCAAACCTTCTTCCTTCTTCAAGACTCATACCTCGCCAAAGCATATTCAACGCTCAAGAAATGGCAAAGGTTAAGGTGCTCGATCTCTCGAAATCGAGAATCACAGATCAACCAACAAGACGAGCACGAGCTCTTGATCTGAAACTATATCCACGCAATATTCCCTATCGAACAATATCAAGTTGCACCTTAATGCGTAAGGATTTTTCCAAGGAAGTGGCACACAATTGCAAGCCTTCAAACAGTGATGGTCGACAAGATTGCGATGGCATTCAAGCCGCCCTACCCTGCACACTACAATTTATTCCTTCCTAACAAGAAGAGGTTAATGGGCGTAAGATCACTATTCTAAGTGATTAATCTTGTATCCAAGATGATGAGGAGGAAGAAATAGATGAGAATAACTTTGATGAACCTCCTCCACCATCACAAAAGGATGATGATAATATGACGGATGATGATGCCCCGCACTGTGGACAGAGGAATTCCACAAGAACAATGCCTCAAATGAAAAGCACACGAGAGGACATCACAAGAATCCTCCTTCATCTCCTCGTAAATCCACCCATCCTTCACAAAGAATCCCAACAACAAAAGGCACTAACAAGTAGTTGAACACTGAGGAAACAACTCAAGATATTAAATGCTCAAACCAGAGCCGCCAACTCAAACAATTCTTGAAGAAGAGCAACAACCCATCTTCAACTTGAAGAAGAGCTAGTTAAATCCAGATAAGCTCAATCAACTACAAGATCAATACTTACAAGAGATGAGCTTACTATGAGGTTAAAAAGCTCCAGATGTCAAATGCTATTGCAAGGAATTAGATATCAAGAAGTATCTAAAGAAAAGCATGATGCTAAGGTCGCATCACCGCCTAAAGACATACCATCCTCTTCTCGTAAAGGAAAGAAGCCCATCTCGAGATGGTTGTCGACTAGAAAATCTTGAAAATGTCCAAGAGGATGAAGATCATCGTCAAGACTCGATGATGATGAAGACAAGATTTCAAAAGACACCACAATGAACACTTGACGGTTTCTCATCTTAAAAGGAAGCTAATTGCCCCGTAAGTTTTCAACAAACCGCCAAATGTCCACTCCCATGAATACATGAATAGATACCAAGTTTTGCACATCTTAAAAAGGAGATGTCTTCACAAACAAAGACGAATCGCTCGGCCCCCTCAAATGAAGAAGTTCACGTAACTCATCACTCGAGAACAACCAAGATTGTTATTGCTCGTAAGGATCTGGAATGATAAGGACGATGATATGTCATTAGTCAAAAAGCTTTTCATGAGGCAAGTTACACCGGAAAAGCAGATGCCATACTAGTCCATCGCAGAGCTCACCGATAAGGAAAATGGACTTATCAAACAAAATCGAGCTCAAGGTCAACTTCGTGGTTGGTCAACGCCACAACTACTTGCAAAGGAATTTTGAGTCTCTCAGATTCTTTGGTAATTAGTCACCAACAATGACTAAGGGGAAGAATTTGATCTCAAGATTAGGGAAGGAAAGAAGAAATCTAGAGTCAGTGTCGCCAAAGGAAGAGGAAACAAGAAAACTTCCCACCACCACTGTAATAAATGATCCCTCAACAAATCAAGTCATGCAAATAGTAGCTACTTCACCCAATCAAGAAACTACAATGGTAACAAGGGCCATGGCAAAAAGACCTCCAAGGAGTACCAAGGCTCCAAGGAGAAGACAAGTAAGAGGGATTGATGAATCTTCTGAAGAAGAAGAAGGCCAAATCAAATCCCTGGGCAATGAAGAAGGCTACAAAAGTCTCACAAGAATTAATCTTGATGATGATGAAGAGACTGATGAAGATGAAGCTCCTCTCCACAGAAAAAGGAAAATTGATAGCCTAATCGAGCCCATAGTCGCAAAGCCTTTAGCGCCAAAACACCTCCGAAATACCAAGTCAATCCAGGTGGTTCTTCAAGTAATCCCCAAAGGAGAATTCTAGACAAAGAAGGAACAGCCGAGAGTCAACAAAGACAAAGTCAACTTCCACTCAGCCGAAGAAGCCAAAATTGAGTATGTGAAGAATGACAACAAGTCCTCTGTCTACAGGTGCATTAATCAGAAGAATGGCTACTGGATTTTGGAACTCAAGCACTTACTGGTAAATTCATGTTTTCCAGAACCAATCCATAAACAACTCATGGCATGGAGAAAAGACAAGCCAATCTTGATTAACACCAACCACATCAAAGCATGGTTGGATTTTGAAGTAATCAAGACAACAGAAGCCATGAAGAAGGACCTCTCTGATGAATGTCCTTATGGAAAGCTAAATGATGTGCATGTAATTCCAACATTATCGAACAGCACAAGAGCAAGACTTGTGGAACCCTATGAGTCCTTCTACTTAATCAAGATCAATACAGGTGACATCGATATCCAAGATCATTTATGAATACTTCAAGCTATCGACATCGTAATCGAGCATGCCCGGAAGTGGGGAAAGTATCTGGGTCAAGCATTTTGTCAAGAGAAATCCCACCAAAACCTACAAGGAAGTTCAGGATTTGCCGAGACACGTAGATGATTGTTTAACTCTTCTCTATGACTACTCGATGATATCAAAAGGTTTGGTGATAGGAAATTTGCATCGATCCATGGAGCTGCTTTTAAGACTTGAATATTTTTGAAGACGTGAAGACTTGTCATTTAGAATGTTCACTGAGCTTGGTAACTCTGTTCTTATGACTAAGTAGTTTCGTGATTTTGCCGATTGATCTTTTCATAAATCTTGAAAATTTATCTGTAAGCTTTCAGATCATATCCGATGAACTTACTCGATATCATTTTATATACAAGATAACTTGTAAGCAAAGATCACACCTTGTGATTTAGTTGATGTTTACTTTCAGACTTAATTATATGAATTAAAAGATCATAAGAAATGATTAAGTGGTGGATTGTTTCTCATCCAGATTTTTATTAGGTCGATAGTCATTGTTGACCGATCAAAATGGGGAAATTTGTTAGAATATCTGCTTAGATTTTGATCAAGAACCTAATGACTTATCTTAGCTCGTAAAGGTGATTAGTACTCTTAGTTCACTTGAACACCGTGAAAAGAGGAAACTCACTAAGTATGATAGTCTAGCAAATCTTGTATAGGATGTTAGGTCTCAAATGTAATTTTATTTTCCAAGAAGACCAAGAAGAAGGCATCAAGGTGAAAAGTTCAACAAATTTGAAGATTTGAAGATCGCCAAGATTGTCAAGACAAGGGTTTTTCAGATACCTATGTCCAGATATCTTGAAGAAACAAGTGTTTCAAACACACGTGTTGCAAAAGATATCCGAGAGTTAAAGGTTTTAGACGAGGAAAGTGCCCATGATATCTACACTCATATACTTGACATAAAATATGCTTCTAAAAAGAAACATATTATAACAAGTTGTTTAAACAAATGGTATCTGAACTATGATGATCTCGAAAACAACGCAAAGCCTCGTAAAGCTTGTATAGTTCAACAACTACAGACAAAGTATAGTAAAGGTATTAAATGCGCAGTAAACGTCAACAAAAGTCGAGCTTCAAGAAGAAGACAAACCGCTATAGTACTATACTCGATATCAATAGTTTGAATTTGATTTGCTTCAACTAAACTATTCAAACGACACTCAAATTCATCTATAAATATCAACACTTAGACTGCTTGAGAATATACTTTAGAACACACAGAACACTGGACTTATATTGAATACTCATACAAGCTCTCTCAAGCAAACTACTTACTTTCAAGCTTTCATACCTCAAAGCTCTTGATTCTAAGTAGCAAAAAGTTCTAAGTGTCCCGATCCTTAACGAGCATTGTTATCCGTGAAGGAGTTGAACTAAGATTTCATATCTGAGATTCATTCTCTGGAACACTTACAATAGACTTGGGTCAGGAGAGAACAAGATACCATCCATTGAAAAGTGTATTAAGTATACTTGATTCATAGAGCTATCTGAATACGGGAATAAGTTATTTAAGAAGCTCACCTGACAAACAAACCTAAAACCAACACCTTAAACGGCCCGAGTACAAGAAGTACTTAGTTTGGGAAACTAAGGAATAACTCCGAGGTTATCGAGCATGTGAAGTACTTGGGGGAAACTAAGGAACAACTCAAAAGGTTTCGAGAAAGAAGTACTTCAATGAAAGCCGAGAATAACTCTGGGGAACACTGTTGGGAACCTAGTGTATTTAGGAATCAAGAAAAGATATCCGTAAGGTTACCTCATTTATCTTAGTGGATTCTAGGTCCGAGAAAGACCAAAGTGGATTAGTTGAATGATTACGCCACCTTCGTATACCACTATAAAAGACATGTTATTTACTTTCCAGCAATTTATTACTTGTTTCACTTATATTGCAAAGTATTTACACTTATCTTGTCAACACGCACTTATCTTAGAAAAGTCTTCCGCCTCAAACTAAGTATCGATATCGAGAAACCGTGCTTATCGACAAAGTTTTAAAAGATTATTCACCCCCTCTAGTCTTTTTACTTTGCCGTTATCTGACCAACATATACTCATATTTGTAGTAGGTTACTATCGCAATGTCCGCCGCCTCTAAGCTCAATGCCAAGGAATTCTAGTAAGTAGCATATCTTTAGTCCATAGCTTACGGCTTTTCGCTCAGCAAGGCCCTTAAAGATTTTAGCTCAAAGCCTTATATCTTCTTCACAAATTTCATGAAGGCGCATTTCCCTAATTAAAAGCGTTTTCACCTTTTTGTTTTATCGATTCAACAAGAACATCATCATCCAAAGGTTCTCGCTTATCGTCAGCTCCTCCTTGTAGACCATCAAAGCATCTGGTGAAGGATACATGCCAACACATCCCAAAGGAACCAAAGATGTCCGGTTCATGTCGCAGTTTGAAGTCGATGGGTGTCCGGCTTGTCAAGATCACATACATCATCAGAGAGATTTTGACACCCTCAAGGAGATCTTCATCCTTGTGTCAATTTCAAAATCCTTTCCAAGATTTTGAAGTTCAAACAATTTCATAGAAAGATGTTTCGTCTAATAGATTTCGTCTCGACTTTAGTCTTGATAGACATCGCCCAAGGCCTTCAGAGACTTTGGAAATAATCGGAGTTGTTGTAAAACTCAGACATCCAAGAAGAAACTCCACCGAAGAGCATAGAAAGCCCTTGATTTGCCTTTTCAAGCATATCATGTACCAACTTTCTGTCAGCCTAGTTTTCTATTGCAGCCACAAGGTGTTCGTCAATCATGGCACCACCCCAAATCATCCTGTGATTTGAAGTCCAATGATCAGGATTGAACTCTCCATTCAACCGTTTGTTTATTATAACCAACACTGGTGCTTGCTTTTCAAAGAGCATGCAGGTAGTAGATTGGGATTTCGAGAAGCACGCTTGGAGCCATCTCTTTAAATAGTAGTTTTTGAAACTTGGAAAGAGATTAGTAAAGGATTATTAATTCTTTGTAGAAAAACTAAGAAGGAATCAGTAGTTGCAGAGAAATTTGCAGGGAGATTTGAGAGTATTTTGCAGTTTTTGTGCAAGGGTAAATGTAGGATTAGGCGAAAGTGATTTATTTTGCCAAAATCCTATATATATATATAGCATTTTAATCTCAACATACATATACATACAAATTGATTTTGTACATATGTATCTGTGCAAATGCAGATAGGCGTGGGTAAAATTCGTTTTGCATTAAATGATTAGTGGTCCACGTCTGTGTTTTTACAGTCCACTAGTTTTCTGAGAATTGATCTCGTCTGTTAAGGTCAAACGCCCATTTCATCAAGGGTGACGATTGCTTCTTGAACAATGATCACAATCAGTAATTGTAATTGTGCCCAATTAATGAAATTCAAGGTAAGTCTTTCTAAATCACATCTCTTTTCTCAGGACTAGGATGCCTTTGGACTTATGTAGTCACTTCAAGACGTGTGTAACTTAACATAAAATGGAAAGATACAAAACACCGTAGATGTAGTCGATCAATATAGTTGTACCACATTTCTTTTGTGTTTCCTCACAAAGTGATCTAGATATCCGAGTACTTGTCTCGTAAATCTTCAAATAGCCATTTTATATTTAACCTTTGATATCCGAAAATTCGCCCTATATCTTTTTGTTATGTGTTTCACCTTTTGTTTTGATATTCGTATTCTGCTCCGTATATCTTATCTCTTCTTTTCCTTTCTCAATCATACCGAAGTTCCCCTCGTATACCTTTTGCCTTGAATATCTGGATGCTGATGAGACTATAATTTAGAGTCTCATTTGGTTCTTTTTAGCGGTCTTTGTTAGTCTCTGGTTATTGTTTTCTAGTGTTTTTTGTACGTTTTTATGCTTTTGTATTTTGATGTTGTTTTGCCGGAATCGATGATTTTGAGGCGGCGAGATTTTACGAGGCTAGAGGCTGGAGCTGTTGAGAGGCTCGCCGAGGCAAGATTTTACGAGCCGGATATCTATTGCGATAAAGAAGACTCACTGGCCAAAGGTTATTTTCACCATGTAGCCGCCGCCCTCGTAATTGCTTTTCCTTATTAGCTTAGAAGGAGTAATACTTTTCATACTTCTTTAACCTAGTTTTTGAGAAAAGCACCTAGATTCGTATATTGACATTGAGACATCTTCGAGCTTGGTTATTCAATTATTTTATTCATCAAGATTATTGGTATTGATTTCTCCATCGCTTTGTTCTTATAATTCGCTCTTATTCTCATTGATTGAATTGTATGTTATTGCATGCGAGTTTATCATCTATATTTCACATGATTATTACCATGAATCTTTGTATGCAATCATCAATTATGAGTAGCTAAACACCTTTGAATACAGTAGTATGTGAAGATTATGCGTATTCGCTTTGGGTTTATCAAATCACCATATAGGTTAGTCTCGTAAAATCTTCGAAAACCTTCAATTCGATAAGTCCGTATTAAATTCTCTAAATTCTTCATGTTTAAGGATCGTGAATTGACGACTCCATTTCTCCAAAGATAATATTTTCTAAGAACAATTGGTTGAATTGAATTGATTGATTTGTCGCATAATCCACCGTGACAAATATGAGTGTTATCCGTAGTTCAATTAGCATAATTGATCTTGCTTCAGATTCATCTTTCTATCATTGTTAATCGTAATCTTTGCTTTTCCATTTTCTAGTTATTAGAAGTAATCAAACCAAACAAATCAAGTCGTTTGCACAAGTGACTATTTTCTTTCAACCTTGGTAGCTTAATTGGTTCCTTAGTGAACGATCATGGTTAGAATTGTCTGTCTACAACAACTTCTTTCTACTTGTTTTCTAAGTAGTAATTTGAGCACATAAAATTTGGCGCCACTGCCGGGGAATCAATTCCTACTGTAGCGCTTGATTGCAAATCTTTACTTGTTTTCCAACTTACCTGAGGTTTAGTGCACCAATGTAAACTAAGGATATTTCGAGGTTTTCGTGTTGTGTAGCTCTAACAACAAAGTTGATCAGAAGGACATTTCAATGGCTCGCTTAAACTATGGAGCTACATGCAGCCCGGCGAGGTTAAGGCCGGGAAAGCAACAATCGTGTTGTCTAATGAGGCGAGGAATTTGGAACTCAAGGCTCCCCACTTCCTTAATCTCCCCAAGTTCTACGGAATGGCCAACGAGGATGTGATAAGGTTCCTCAAGGAGTTTGAAATCGATTGCGTGGATTCCGCTGACAAATGTAAGGAGTGATGTTTCAGATGGAGAGATAAGGAAGAAGGTTTTTCCAATGTGCTCAGGATAAAGCTAGAACTAGCTATTTAACCAAATTGGGGTTCTCTACCACTTGGGATTCTCTATAAGGCCTTAATAAATTCTACCTCCCCAGAGAACACAACAACTTCGCTCAAATAATGCAGCCAAAGATGCATGATGAGACCTTCTATGAATCTCGGGACCGTTTTTTGCAGTTATTGGCCCAATGCCCTCACCACAGGATAGACAATATGAGCTTATGTGTCCAATTTTATGAAGGCCTGGATTGGGAATATCAAAATATGGTCGATGAGTCAGAAAACTCCTTCCTAAGCTTCCCACGATGAATTGAATAGTGTTTTCAGAAGTCAAAAGAACATCGCAACTTAAGGGAGCAAGAGATAAGGCTAGGAGTGTGGCATCTAGAGCAGTGGAAGAGACTCCAGGGCCGTGTATTACTGAGCTAGAAAAAGAAATCAGGAGCCATATGGAGAGGTCTGAGAGGTACTAGTTTGAGGCGCATAAAATTTAGGAAACAAATAACCAGAGGTTCGACAGTATCGAGCAATCGCAAAGAAGGATGGAACATATATTGGGTGACTTGGGGAAATTGCACTATGGAGAAGGGTAGACCCCAAAGCATTCTAGAAAACATTAGAGTCCGTGGTTGAGATAAATTTCAAGAACCAAGGAAGGTTAAGTCCGTTGCTACACTGCACTAACGAGGTTGAGAACTCAGATTAGATGAGGGAACTCAACAACGCTCAAGTGACTCGTAACGACAAATGAGCATCGAAGATGTAGCCTCTGTTGAATCAACAGGGGATGAAGTCTAGGAACCGAGTTCTGTATTCCAGAAGAGGAGGCGAATGCGGAGCAAGAAACTGCTGAACCCGGCGCCCCACCATAATAATTCGTCAGGCAGAAAAGAGTATAAGCGACTCGATTTTGATTTCTCGGTAGGCATTGGGTGTTCAAATTTCAAAGTTACCGAGTAGTCAATCGGTTCTAGTTGCAATTTGATGACGCTTGACACCTATGAAGACTTAGGCTTAAAGGATTGGAGCCACGCAGATGCTTTATGACTCTTCAGTGGAACTAGAAGTATGCATGGGGATCGTGGAAGATGTTCCTAAGTTGGATGGTATAACAAAGGATGATGCATTTTGTGGTAGTGGAATTGCAAGGTGAAGGGAAAGAATTGGAAAGAGATATGCTACTTCTAGGAGACCCTTCATCCACTCAACTCTAATGGTGGTGAATTTACATGCCCAACCTCGCATAATTGAGGTGCAAGCAGCCACGTGAATCAAGGCCCTTCCGCCCATTATATTCGCTTCGCAGTTGATAGCAGAAATTCATAGGAGCACACATCGACCCTTATATATACATACTTATCAACAGGAAGAACAAGAGTCGCACCAACCTAAGAGTTAAGAACTTCCAGAGTACCTAGCCAACACTAAGAGTCTTGTACATGACCGTGAAGGTACACTCAGCAAGCCACCGTTGATCCCATTTTCTTTTCTTTTTTCACTCACGCTTGAGGACATGCTTGAGTGTAGGTATGGGAGGGGAAATGTTCTTTAATGTCTTGTCATTTTCTTTTACGGTCTTTTTTTCTTTTACCCTCTGTAGTCTTTCGTGAGTCGTTTTTACAAGATAGGAAAGCTTATATTGTGATTGTTAAATTTGCTTGTTGCTTATGTTTTGCATGATACTTAACTGAGGTGGTATAGTGGATTTAAAAGCCCATAATTTCGTTTTTCCTGTAAATAGCAAGTTTGTTTAACTCTTTAGTCCAAAAAGCCGGTGAGAAACTTTAAGCCGATGAAAATATTGTACCGGGCCAGTGTGATCCTTTCGAAGTGCAAACCCTCTTGTTTGCGCCTTTTCATTCTCATGTGTACTCGCCAGTTAAGTATGACGAACGGCATGCTCTTCATGTTTCATTTTATCAAAAGCCAAGACATTGTGAAGAACCGGTTCGTAGAAGAAATCATTGTGTTGACATGTTTATTATTCAATTTTTGTAATATGTATTACTTCCCCTGATTAGTTGATTCGTCTCGGAGTGTATCTGTGGTGCTTGTCACCACCGTAGTCGTGTTGCAGATACTACCTATATACCGGCGTGGTCTTAAAAAGCCATATGTCCAAGGGTTGATGGCACGACACCAAACCCGACACTCACAAAAGTGTAGACTTCGCAAAATGTACACTACCAAAAAGTGAGACTAAAGAGCCCATAGTGGCCAAATTGATTAGCATCTAATTTATCAGATGCAAATATGGTGATATGGAAGTTTGTCAGATGTCGCAAGTTGTCGTGTGCAAGGAAAAGCCCTTCCGATTTAACCGATTGAGTACATCGTATGAGGTATTTGAGGCACCTTTGTGACGACGAAAGTCACCTTCCTTTTCTCTTATTGTTTTTGAGTGATTAACCCATCGACACTTCCAGAGTGTGAGAGAGAGATGTAGGATTTCTGTGAGGGATTGGAGAGTTAGACTTAAGTGCTATTTACTTGAGAAACTCTCTTACGGATTTTTGTGCACTATTTCGCCAAGGTTGGTCGAAAGTAAACCTTTGCATCTTGTGAACTTAACGCCACAATGGTAGAGTTCGTCACTGGAAGTCTGACTCGTGTGTGTGTTACTATGTGTCATAGTCTGTAGTCTAGTTTGTTTTTGATTTGTGTGTTTGCTCGGGACTAGCAAAGGTTCTGGTTTAGATTTTGATGAGACTATAATTTAGAGTCTCATTTGGTTTTTTTAGCGGTCTTTATTAGTCTTTGGTTATTGTTTTCTAGTGTTGTTTGTACGTTTTTATGCTTTGGTATTTTGATGTTATTTTGCAGGATTCGATGATTTTGAGCCAAAATAAGGGCAAGCTGATTAACATGGTTTCGCCACTACGAGATCTCAGCCACAAGTAGATTTTACGAGGCTAGAGGTCGAATCGTTGAGAGTTTCGCCGCGAGGAAATTGGTCCGCCATGTGAGATTTTACGATGGATATCTATTATAGAAGAAGGCTCGCCGGGCAAGGTTATTTTCCGCCGCTAGGGTCACTTTAGAATTCGTTTTTCCTTATTAGCTTAGAATGAATAATACTTCTTTTCAATTCGATAAGTGCGTATTAAATTCTCTAAATTGTTCATGTTTAAGGATCGTGAATAGACGACTCACGATTTCTCCAGTACAATAATTTCTAAGAACAATTAGTTGAATCGAATTGATTGATTTGCTGTACAACGACCGTGTGACAAATATGAGTGTTATCCTTAGTTCGAATTAGCATAATTGGATCTTGCTTCTATATTCATCTTTCTATCATTGTTAGTCGTAATCTTTGCTTTTCCGTTTTCTAGTTATTAGAAGTAATCAAAACCAAACAAATCAAGCTGTTTCCACAAGTGACTATTTGCTTTCAACTGCTTGGTAGCTTAATTGGTTCCTTAGTGAACGATTCTGTGGTTATTATTGTCTGTCTACAAATACTGCTTTCTACTTATTTTCTAAGTAGTAATTTGAGCACATCAATGCCTGTTCCAGATATCTTTCTCCTTTCTGAGTTTCCGTCTCATAGATTAGAACTTTTCAGTTCCTTCGGTAGCTCCATTAACCCAAGACTATGTCTCAAGGTTAAGAACCTGCTTTCTTGGAAAGGCTTTGTAAAGATATCTGCAAGTTGGTCTTCAGTACCAATCTTGAGTATCTCTATATTGCCTTTTTCAACATGGTCTCGAATGAAGTGGTGTCTAACATCAATGTGCTTTGTTCTTGCATGAAATTTAGGATTCTGAGTTATGGCAATAGCACTTGTGTTGTCACAGAAAATCAGAGTTTTTCTTCATTGATCTCATAGTCTTTGAGTTGTTGTTGTATCCACAATATCTGTGAAGCACAACATCCAAAGAAGAATATATTCAAATTTGTGGTAGATGCGGCAATTGAGTTTTGTTTCTTACTGAACCATGATATTAATCTGGCACCAAGAAATTGACAAGTTCCTGAGGTGCTTTTTCTATCAAGCCATGATCCACATAGTCAGCATCAAAATAGCCAACTAAACTCAATCCACTGTCTTTTGGATACCACAATCCAACTTCTACAGTACCCTTTACATATCTTAATATTTTCATAGCAATGTTGTAGTGTGATTGTATTGGATTTGTCTGAAATCTAGCACACACTCCAACTGCATATTGAATATCGTGTCTACTTGCAAAGGAGGTACAGAGAGACTCAATCAATTTCCTATACTTGTGTTCTTCAACACTCTTGTCGATTCAAGATAGGTCATTTTGGTTCCAATGCTCATAGTATCTTAGCATTCTTTTCAGAAGGCTTTAGATAAAACTTGTTGAGCATATCCTGTGCATACTTTGTTTGACTAATGAATATTCCATCATTAAATTGATTGACTTGTAATCCTAGGAAGTAGTTTAATTCTCCCATCATGCTCATCTCAAATTTACTTTTCATGAGCTCAAGAAAGTCTTCACAAAGTTGTTTGTCTTTAGATCCAAATATAATGTCATCAACATATACTGAACTAAAAGTAGTTTCCTTTATGGTTCAAAGTAAAGAGTGTTTTATCAACATCTCCTTTCTTGAATCCACTTTCTAGCAAGTATTTCGCTAAAGTATCGCATCATGCTCTCGAGCCTGCTTCACCATATAGAGCTCAAGCTTATAAACCATTCTACTTTATGTGGAAACCTCAAAGCCCGGTGGTTGTTCAACATAGACTTCTTCAAAGAAGTTCACCATTTAGGAATGCACTTTAACATCCATCAGATAAACTTTAAAGTCATTATGAGCTGCAATGGCTATAAATAGTCTAATTACATCCAATCTTGCAACTGGAGCATATGACTCGTCAAAATCTAGTCCTTCTGTCTGGGTGAATCCCTTGGCAACCAAACTTGCTTTGTTTCTGGTTATTTCACCAGTATCATTCATTTTATATCCGAAACCCACTGTTCCAATTACGTATATTCTCACAACAAATGGAACCAGCTTCAGATTTGTTTCTCTCAAATTGATCCAACACTTCTTGCATTGCGTAGATCCAATCTTGATCCTTTAATGCTTCTTCTATAGTTTTAGTTCAATATTTGAGATGAAACATCCATAAAGAGAGTCAAGAATCGCTTCCAAGTTCTAACTCCTCGTCTAAAGGATCAATCACATCCTCGGTGATGATTTCTTATCCATTTCATAATGGGTTTTGAATTAGGATCAATATCATTTTGATCCAATGTGAATCAATATGATCTTGATAGATACTTGCAAGATCTAAAATATCGCACATGGGAAATTCCATGGATATCCGACACTTTTTCATTGTTAGAGATATTTGGAATTTGATTTTCAAAGAATCTCATTCTCGTAAACCTCTTCATGATGAAGGTTCTCAAGAATCTGCTCCATTTCTCGAATTCTCATAGGAAATTCTTCATCATGTCTTAGTCATCTCGTTGTTACTAAGCAATGGTTGCTTTTCATCATCGAGTCATCCTCAAGTGAATGATGAGTTGTTTCTTTGAGGATTCTTCTTTAGAATCTTTAATCATTAGTTCTTTGAACCTATCTTGTAGTTCTTCATTCAAGAGTACTTTCTTGTTTCCATCGAGGAGACTACATGAATGTATTCTTCAATCTTTTGCGCTCTTTTGTTGTAGATTATGTAGGCTTTTCTATTCGAGAATAACAAAAGAAATACCTTCATCCGCTTTTGGTTGAAATGTTCTCAAGTATTCTTTTCCATTGTTAAGAAAACATCTCAAACCAAACACCCTTATATGTTTGATACTGGGTCTACCAATCAAAAGTTCATAAGGAGTTTTGTCATGGTGTTTGTTAATCAAACATCTATTTTGAGTGTAGTGTTGTGTTAATGTACTTCAACCCAATAGATTTCACTTATTTCAAAGGTCGCAAGCAATGTTCTTGCTGCTTCTTTTAGGGTCCTATTCTTCCTTTTAGCAACACCATTTTGTTGTGATGTTCTTACTGAAGATAGTTGATGTTGTATACCTTTGCAGGTACAAAACTCTTTTATGTACTGGTTCACAAACTCAGTCTCATGGTCTGTTCTGATTACAGATACCTTGTCATTTTTCATGACTTCAAGCTTATTCAGCAAGTTGGGTATCTCAACCCTTGCATCAGATTTATGTTTGAGAAATACAACCCAAGTGAATCTTGAGTAATCATCAACAACAACCAGACCATACTTCTTTCATGCATAGCTAGTTATAGAGGATTAAAAAAGATCCATATGTAACATTTGCAGTGGCCTTTCACTGGAGTGTCTAGTTTTAGACTTGAAAGATGTTTTGGATCGTTTTCCCATTTCGTAAGCTGAGCATATACCATCTTTTCTATATACCATTTTGGGTAAACCAACCACCAATTCTTTCTTGGCTAGCTTGTTCAGAGTTTTGAAGTTTAAGTGACTCATTCTTTACGCCATAGCCGCTTTCAAGGTGGCTAGATTTACTCACCATGAGACATTCTTCAGGAGTTATGCCCAACAAGAACATAAAGATTTCCTTTTCACCTAGCAACCAAGACTGCTCGCTGGACTCATTGTCAATTACTTTGCATAGTTTTGACTTGGTCTTTACAAAGGTACCCTTTGTCTACCAATCGACTCATGCTTAGAGATTATATTTCAATCCTTTACATGTAGTACTTCGTAGATTGTAAGAGCTCCAAACTTCAGATTGCCAAAACCTATGATTGATTTTCATCTCCTCCAAAGAAATCTAATAATTGGTCCTTTATCGCATTTTTGTAGTTCATCGATTGCTTTGTCTCCGCCATGTGCTTCCCACATCCACTATCAAAATGCCACTTGTGTTCTTCCTCGTAGTGTTGTGCACAAGACAGAAACAAGGAGTTAGGCCTCATTCCAACAATGGAACCTTCAACTAAAGAATCTACTCAGAGGAATCCATTTCAATGAACTTCCTCGGGGTATTATTTTGTCTTGTCGAACATAAGGAGGAATTAAATGATTAGTGTCATTATCATTTAAAGCTATTTTCCTTCGGTGTTCCTCGTGCTCCTCGTGGTGCTTTCAGATACTGCCGATCGCTAAGTCTCGCTTTCAGAAACTTAGCTTTCCTTGCATTCTTCTAGCCTCGCATTCGCAGTGGTCGAATTTGTTCTTTCTTCCACTTCGATGATTGCTATGCGTAACTCGCTTTCATCCATCATTCTTGTTTTGTTTATACTCACGAAGTTGTTTCGATTGTTTTATAGCCAATGCCATTTCGAGCACCGTGTCGCTCGAAGTTCTCTTCTCAGCCTTTGTTAGTCTCGAACGCCTTTCTTTCCGTAAAACGTGATGTTGGAAAATTTGTCTTCCTCGCAATTTTTCCTTTCGTGAGACATAGCACCGGTGATTACGCCAGTGTTATGTTTTGACGTAAATATTCAATAGTTTTCTTTTCGACTTGTTTTTCCCACAAAGGTTTGCGATCGCTTTCCTTTGTCAACAACCTTAGCTTTCACCAATGTCAGAGGTTATTTGAGAACCATTTTGCCGAAAGCACTAACAAACGTTATTCTTTTGTCACTCTTATTCAGAGTAGTAGAGCTATTTGTTCAGGTGTCCAACCCAAGTCCTCCTTTTTGAAGGGTCTCTTAAATAAGAGTGCACTTCAAGAAGAGTGTCACTTTTCGCATAGATTGAAAAGATAGTTCTTACTTCGAGTTCCTCATTTTCGAAGAAGATCTTGTTAGGAAAATCATTAGATTTTGATCAAGAACCCAATGACTTATCTTAGGTCAAAAGGTGGTTAGTACTTTCGTTCACTTGAACACCGTAAAAGAAGAAACTCAAGTATGATAGTCTAGCAAATCTTGTATAGGATGTTAGGTCTCCGAACGTAATTTTTATTTTCTCAAGAAGACCAAGAAGAAGGCATCCAAGCAGAAAAGTTCAACGATTTGAAGATTTGAAGATCGCAAGATTGTCAAGACAAAGGTTTTTCAGATACCTATGTCCAGATATCTGAAGAAACAAGTGTTTCAAACAAAAGTGTTGCAAAGATATCCGAGAATAAAAGGTTTCGAGACGAGGAAAGTGCCCATGATATCTACACTCGATACCTGGACGAATTATGTTTCGATTATAACAAGTTATTTCAACAAGTGGTATATGAAGTTGTGATAATTTCAAAAGGACGCAAAGCAGAGAACTCGATAGTAAAAGATCTCGATACAATGCATAGTTCTGGCACTACAGACAAAGTAATAGTACAATGCATTAAATGCGCGACGTAGATGTCTCGAACAAAACGGTAGCTTCAAGAAGAAGACAAACGTATTACAAGATTATACTCAAATATCAGTAGTTTGAATTTGTTTTAAGCCTAATGGATACTATTCAAACGGCACTCAAATTCATCTATAAATATCAACACTTAGACTGCTTGAGAACACACACAGAGAACTTATACCTTAGAACACTGAACTTATATTGAATACTCTCACAAGTTCATCAAGCACACTACTTACCTTCAAGCTTTGCATACTAAAGCTCTTGATTCTAAGTAGCACAAAAGTTCTAAGTGTCCCGATCCTCAATAAGCATTGTTATTGTGAAAGAGTTGAACTAAGATTTCATATCCAGATTCATTCTCTTGAACACTTATCATAGACTTGGGTCAAGAAAGAACAAGATACCATACATTGCAAAGTGTATTAAGTATATTTGATTCAGAGCTATCTCAATAACTCAACAAGTTATTAAAGAAGCTCACCGACAAACTACCTTAACCAACACCTTAATCGTGGAGTATGGTGAAGTGCTTAGTTTGGGAAACTAAGGAATAACTCCAAGGTTACTGAAAGATAGGAAGTACTTAGTTTGGGAAACTAAGGAATAGCTCAAAAGGTTTATGAGTACAGAAGTACTTGTCAGGAAAGCCGAATAACTCGTGGGAACACTTGGTTGGGAACCTAGGTTATTTAGGAATCTAGAGAAGATACTTGCAAGGTTACCTCAATTATCTGTCTTAGTAGATTCTATGTCGAGAAAGGTCAAGTGAATTAGTCAAGGATTACACCACCTTCGATACCACTATAAAAATACTTGTGTTATTTACTTTCGCAGCTTTATTACTTGCTTTATTTATCTTGCAAAGTATTTACACTTATCTTGTCGAAAGCACGGCACTTATCACGTAAAAGTCTTCCGCTCTCGAATTACATCGATATCTTCACAGATATCCGAGAAACTGTTTATCGACAAAACCCCCCTCGAAGTCTTTTACTTTGCCGTTATCCGACCAACAAGTGGTATCAGAGCAGAGGTTCCAAGCCTTCTACATCAACCCAGATCCTATAAGTGCCCACTAACCGCTTTTCACCTACACTTGATTTTTTTTGTTTAGTGTGTTTGCCGCAGGATGTCTTTATGACGCCCAATTCTCAAGCCGTAGAATTATGAGAAATGGAAGAACAACATGATGCTCCACCTAGAAGCCATCTGATGAAATGATCAAGTGATAAAGAATGGCCCAATAGTCATTCAACAACTCAAGCAAGTCATAGAGGTTTCTAATGGTAGAGACAGAACAAAGTAATGGGTCTTCACAAATGATGCCAACCAAAGGTAGACGCTAGTCAAGTTATTTACGAACCAAACCCAAAGAGCTCGACATCTAAGTTGCCAAGATAAATCGAATGGATGGTCGTCAGAATATCATCATATGCTCTACTCCAAAGCATATACAGTAAACTGTGGGTGCAAAACGCGAAAGTGGCCTGAACCGATTGAAGAAATCAGGCTGCACCGAGAAAACAAAGGAAAATAAGTTCAAGTTTTGAAGCTCAAATTCCAAAACTTTAAACAAGGTCCCACAGACTCTTAAAGAACTAGATTTCCGTTTATAACACTTATGAGTGACATGGCCGCACTTGGTGAAAGTAATAGATATACCCAAATGAGAAGATTAATACTATCGCCAGATATCACCTTGCCACCGCTGACTATGAGACAACTCAAAGAGAACAAACAACCCGAGAAGTTGCGAATGTTGCTCTAGTACCAAGGAACTTCAAAAGAAGAAAGGCAAGGAGGTGATCGAGATGCTCTTGCCGAAAGCAAATGGGAAAATATGTCACGAGAAATTGAGAGAAGAAAAGCCAAAGAGAAGTCAAAAGCATCTAGCTCAAACTATCACCGGCATAAAATATGCAAAGCTTGTCAACAAGCCGCCCAAAGCATCAAGTAATCGAGGAAGCGTAAATCGAAACGATATCTGCTTTCTATTATCGTAAACATGGATTTTCAAGAAGGATTGCCCTGCCTTCAACAAACATAAGACAGGTGACAAGAAATATAGAAGAAACTTCAAGAGAAGTCAGAGAGCTATGCTCACTGAAGAACGGAAAAAGATTCAATTCCAATTGGATGCTCTAGACATTGAGTCTGATTCTGAGGATGAAGACTCAGATGATTCTACAATGCCTCTCCGTAAAGCGGTGTTTCATGAAGTGATCGACTTTGGACATAAGAAGAAAGAAGTGTGTGGAATGGTCAAGAGATCTTTCCAGATCTCCAATATTAAACCTTGTCTAATGGCCGATGAGGTAATACATATTTCTTGTTATACATATAAAAGTGATCAGAAGGAATCAAAGATCCGAACATCTCAAGAGAGCTTGATCTCTAAAAGAGAATTTCTAATGGTCCGAGCTAGAGCATAAATTGAAGAAGAAAAGAATTCTCTTGAAAAGGAAAATTCAAAATTACTCAAGATATCCGAGAAAAGGATGTTGAAAATGCATTTCAAGGCTCGACATCCGAGACCTAAAAGTCACATAAAGAAGCATTCAATCTTCAAAGAAATGAGGATCTTCTTTTGAGAATAAAGAACTCAAAAAGAAAGAACTATCTTTTCAATCTTATGGCAAAGCTAGTGACACTCATCAAGTACAATCTTATTTAAGAGATCCTTCTAAAAGAGAGGACTTGGACACACACATAAATAGTTCTACCACTCAATAAGAGTGATGAAAGACTAACATTTGTCGTTGTCAAGAAGGTAGTTCCCAAACAACCCACATTATCGTTAGAAAGCCAAGGTTGACAAAGGAAAGGCCATGACTAAACCTTTGTGGGAAAAACAAGTCCAAAAGAAATATGTTGGGAATGTTTCGAAAGAAACATTACACAAAAGTGTAATCACCCACAGCATATGTCTCTCGAAGGAAAATTGCAAGAGCCGACAAATTCTCCTATGTCACGCTTTCCGAAAGAAAATAGATTACCCAGAGATTAGCAAAGTCACGAGAAAGATCTCGATAGCACCAAGTGCTCGAATGGCATCGCTATAAAGCAATGGGAAACAACTTGCTCGTGAATACAAACAAGAGCAAGAACGATGTTTAAAGGCTAGAATTGCTCACAAAGAATTACCGTATGGAAGTTGAATCAAGCCACCGAAAATCTAAATGCCGTGGCTAGAAGAAATCACTAGGAAAGCTAAGTTTGTTGAGAAGGCATCGTAAACCCGATGTATCCTAAAGCACCAAATTGAGCACCAAGGAAGAAAATAGTTCTTAATGACAATAATACTATTCATTTAACTAGAATTCTCCTTATGTTCCTCATAGACAAAAGAATGCTCCTAAGAAATTCATTCAAAAGTGGATTCCTACCGAAGATTCTTTAGTCCAAATGGTTCCATTGTTGGTATGAGAACCTAATCTCATGTTTCTGCTTTGTGCGTAACACCTAATGACTAACCCAAAGTGGCATTTTGATAGTGGATATGGAAGCACATGACAGAGACAAAGCAAATCTGATCGACTTCAAAATGCAATGATGGACCAATTATCGTTTGTTTGAGGAGATGAAAATCCAACCATAGGATTTTGCAATCAAGTTTGGAGCCCTTAAAATCTCAAGTACTACATGTAAAGGGATTGAAATATAATCTCCTAAGTATGAGTCAACTGCAGTAAAGGGTACAATCACAAGATCAAGTAAAACTATGCAAAGTGATCGACAATGAGTCAAAGCAGTACTTGGTTGCAAGGCATAAAGGAAATCTTTATGTTGCCGATTCGCATCCGCCACAACCAAGAATGTCTCATGGTGAGTGAATCGCCACATCAAGAAAATTGGCTAAAGCATAAAAGAATGAGTCATTTGAATTTCAAAACTCAATAAGCTAGCCAAGAAAGAGTCTGGTTAGTTTACCCAAAATGGCATATAGAAAAGAAGGTGTATGTTCATTTGCCAAATGGAAAACAATCCAAAACATCTTTCAAGTCTAAAACTAGACATTCCAAAGGAAAGGCCGCAAATGTTACATATGGATCTTTTGAATCCTCTTTAACTAGTTATGGAAAGAAATATGGTCCGTTGTTGATGATTACCAAGATTCACTTGGTGTTAGGAATATCATAGTATTTTGATCACTCATCACATGTTCTTATCTTAGCCGAAAGGTGATTAAGTACTCGTTCACTTGAACATTGTAAAGAGGAAATCACTAGTATGATTAGTCTAGTAAATCAGATTAGACTATAGGTCTCGAGTGTAATTTTTTTCCGTAAGACCATGAAGATCAATCTTAGCAATGGAGCTTTTCTCAAGATTAGAAGACTAAAGATTGCACACGATTTATGAAGATATCAAGGTTTAGTCTAACTCGTAAAGACTATGTCCTTAATCCTTTCTTAAGTGTATTTACTTACTTTGAAATATAATTCGACATATGACATCATGAGTAATGAGCAAGCCATCGAAAGGCTCATGTATCCGCTGAAGACTACAGACAAGATATAGTACAAGTGCATTAATTGCATCGGCAGAAGTCATAAAGCAAATTCCCTCTCTAAGACATGAGACAAGGACTTCGAGTAGTCATTTCAAGATAAGTATCGACCGAATTTGAATTGTGTCTAACGGATATCAATCCAACAACTCAAATTCATCTATATATATCACATACTTAGATGTAGAAATACACTTAGAACGCTTCTATCTTGCAAACTTACCATCAAGCAAAGTATTCTCTCAAGCACTCTACTACCCTTTCCGAAAGTTTTCGTTTCAAGAATCACTAGTAGTTCTAAGTTGTCCCAACCTTAACAAGAGATTGTTATTCGTGAAAGAGTTGAACTATCGATATCCTTTCAAGCTCATTCTGAACGCGACATCAATTACTGGTCAAGAAAGATGACCGCCATCCACCTAACAAGTGTATTAAGTAGTCTTGTTCTATTAGTTTTGAAAACATAATCAAAAGTTATACGAAGCCTCTCCGACAAACCTTATAACCAACACCATCAAGGCGTGAGTAGAAGTACTGATTTGGGAAATCAAGGAATAACTCCAAGGTTATCTTAGTAGAGGAAGTACTTAGCTCTAGGAGTCGGGAATAACTCGGGGAACATTTGTCAGAACCATTTGTTTAGGAATCTTAGCATAGGATTATTGTAAGGTGAACTCAATTATCTGCTCTAGTGAATTCTATGTCTCAAAAGACCGTGGGATTAGTTGGAGGATTACGCCACCTCCAGATACCACTATACTTGCCAGGTCATTTACCTTCTCAGATTTACATTTCAAAGAAAGCACACACATACTTATTGTTTCGACTTACCTATCTTAAAGTCTTCCGCTCGATTTTATGTCGAAACCTCGTGTTTCGAGAATCGTGTTTATCGACAAAAGTTTTAAAAGACTATTCAACCCCCCCTCAGCCTTTTACTTTGCCGTTATCTCGACCAACAAGTGGTATCGAGCATGAGGTTCACAAGTTTTCAGATCAACCTAGATCCCCAGATAGGTGAAGGAACTTTGTCCTTTCTCGAGACTATATAATTTGTGTGTTAAAGTGTGTATGTCTATGAGTGATGCACCCATTCCGCGTAAAATTACGAGAAATGGAAGAACAACATTATGCTCCATCCGAGGCCATTAGTGACGATGATCTATGTCATCAATGAAGGGCCTATGAAAATCGTGACAACTTAAACAGCGTTATCGAGGTGTCATGGAAGAAAAGCCTCGCATAAGGAAGATGGAAGCGAGGATGCTACTGCTAGTGATAGTGGTCGTCGTTGCTCATGGAAGCATTATGTATGAAGACAAGCTAAGAGAGCTCGACATCAAGATGCCAATGCATATAGATTGATGGTCAAGTTCGTAATATCATCATCGACGACACAAAGACATACAAGGTAAATCAGTGCTAAACGGCGAAGTGCTCGCAATCGTTGAAGAAATTGCAGTTAACCGAGAAACCAAGGAAACAAGTTCAAGTTCTTAAATTGAAGTTCCAAAACTTCAAACAAGGTCCCACCGAAACTCGAAGAACTTGATTTCGTTTACTACACTAATGAGTGATATGGCACTTGGTGAAAGCAATGTGACTCCCCAAATTTTAAAAGATTAAGACTATTGTCAGAAGTCTCAATCACAACTGGGAGCACACTAAGTTCTATTATTTCAACCAAGGGATTCCAAATATTACTCCAGTAGAGCTCTTCTCTCATCTTGCTATCAGAGACTATGAGACAACCGTAGAGAACAAATAAATAAAAGTTGCAAAGTGTTGCTCTAGTTTCAAGGTACTTCAAAAGAAGGATGCCAAAGATACATCCAAGAAAATGCTCTTGCAAGAAGACACATGAAGAAATTTGAGTCAAGAGATTGAAAAAAAAGCTAAAGAAAAGTCAAAAAGCATCTGCCCAAACTATCATCAAGACAAGAACATACAAATGAACAACTCTCCGAGCACCCATTCGTGAAGGTGTTAGTAAGTCAGCAGTCATAAATAGGAAATGATATCCGCTTCTATTGTCAAAAGCCCGGTCACTTCAAAGAGATTGTCCGCTTTAAGCAAGCTCAAGACAGTGACAAGAAGGATGTAAGAAATTTCA
The DNA here is from genome assembly GCA_026545765.1 of Plantago major. Lineage (NCBI taxonomy): Eukaryota > Viridiplantae > Streptophyta > Magnoliopsida > Lamiales > Plantaginaceae > Plantago > Plantago major. Next base: position 53,229,094 of record CM048843.1, on the reverse strand, counting down.
AGAGAAATCAAAGGGCCTTACCGATCAAGAAAGGAAGAAGATTCAAATTCAACTTGATGCTCTAGACATCGAGACAGCATCTCAAGATGAAGATTCAGATGACTCAAACCTACCATCACTGTAATTGTGTGGAATCACCCACGCGTAATCGACATTGTCCTTAAGAAGAATGAAATGTGGAGTTGTCGAGATTGTCGGTCCGCATATCTCCAACATTGAAATATGTCTTACGGCCGATGAGGTAACTAACAATTCACAATTTATGTACTATGAGAGTGATTATAGAATTGAGGATCTGAGTTGGTCAAAAGTGAATTAGATCAAGGAGAAAGAATTTCCGAAGCACAATTCAAAACGTAATTTAGAGGAAAGCAAAGAAACTCTTGAAAAAGAGGTTTCGAGCAACCAGAGTATCCGAGAACAAGAACGCCGAATAGCCTTTTCCGAAACTCGATATCTCGAGAATGAAAATTCTCACAAACCAGCCTTGGATGAACTTAATAAGAAAATGATGAAGTCGATTTATGAGAATGAAGAACTCGTAAAGAAAGAGCTATCCTTCCAATCTTATGCAAAGGCTAGTGACACTCACCGAGGTTCAATCTTATCCGAGAGATCCCTTTGAGAAAGGTGACTGGACTTGATGAACAATCAAGTAAGTCATCTCCTCTCAAGAAGAGTGATGAAAGGTCAACCTTGTAAAAGTCAATGTAATGATTCTTCAATCACCTATAGTATTGGTCGAAGCTAGGTAGTCGACAAAGGAAAAGGAGTTGCAACCTGCCTTTGAAAGAATAACAAGTTCACAAGAAACATGGATAAGGTTTCAAAGAAACATAACCTCGATATGCAACCATCCACATTGTCAGAGATTACTAGAAGGAAAGAATTGGCTGAATAGTAAATTCTCTATTTCATTTTATGAAAATAAAGATGGTGCGTAAACTAGTAAGGCTTCAAGAGCGTGATTCAAAGCCAAAGGTGTTCAAATGGCTATCGTATTATTGGAAAGGTCCTTCGCAACAATATAAGGAAGGACAAGAACAATGGCGCATAGGTCGATATCGACGCAATAAACAAATGGAAGAAATCTCAATCCACTAAAACTGAATGCCAGAGCTAGAAGGAACTCGCCAGAAGGCTAAGTTTGTCAAAAGCAACCCGTAAACCTGTGGTCCGTAAAGCACCAAAGGGAACACCTAGAAACACCCCAAGAAGGAAGATTGAGATCAAAATTATTGATTTTATCAGATCTCCTTCTAAGTTAGATAAAAACAAACTCCCAAGAAATTCACTAAAATGTGGATTCACCGGAAGAATTTTAGTCTAAGTGGTTCTATCTCCCGAGGCAAGAACTTAACTCCTCGCACTGCTCTTGCGTAACGCCTCGACTAAGGCTCAATGGCTATTTGATAGTGGATGCGAAAGCACATGACAGAGACAAAGCAACTGGTCAACTACAAAGCTTGCAACACCGGACCGTATATCGACGGTTGAGGAGAATTAAATCCTCTCTCGATATGGCAACGCCAAATTGGGATCATTAACAATCACCGACGACATGTTAAAAGTTTGAAATATAATCTATTTAGCATGAGCCATTTACGCACAAGGGATTCATCAGAAATTCAAAGCAAAGTATTGCAAACTTATCGACAATGAGTCAAAGCGCATAGCCTTTGGTTGCTCATGAAAGGCGCCTTTATGTTACCGATCACATTCGCCATAAATCAAGAATGTCTCTATGGTGAGTCAATCAGTCACGTAAGAGCACCGTTACGGCACAAAAGAATGAGTCACTTGAATTTCAAAACTCAAACATCTTTCGTAAAGGATGGTATCTGCTCACTGGCCGTCGATGGGGGAAACAATCCAAGATCTCTTCAAGACCAAAACCAGACACTTATTAGCAGTTAGATCATCGCAATGCATGTTACACATGGATCATTTGAATCATCTCAGAATTAGTTATGGAGGAAAGAAGTAAGGTCCTGTCGGTTGTAGACGACTTTCAAGATTCACTGTCAGTTTTCCTCTCATGCTAAACTGATGTTAAACTTGAATAAGCTTCAAGTCATGAAAATGACAAAGTATCCGTAAATCGCATCGTAATTATGGTACTGAGTTTGTCAACCAAGATATAAAGGAGTTTTGTACTAGCAAAGGTATAGTTATACAACATTAACTTTCCCTCCGTGAGAACACCACAACAAAATGGTGCAGTAAAGGAAAATAGAACCTTAAAGAAGCAATAAGGATAATGCTAATGACACCAAATAAGTGAAGTTTATCAAGTTGATGTCAGAACACCGCATGCTACACTCGTAATGTATGTTTGATAAGCAAACACCATGACAAGACCGATATGAACTCTTGGTTGGTAGACCCCTAATATCAACAGCTAACAAAAAATGTATTCTATTAAGAAAACAATTTTGCTTATAAACTCGAACCTCAAGTCTCTAAACCACGCAATCACACCTCACGTAATCCCATGCTGAGAAAGGCACAGAGTACCAAGATTTGCAAGATTAATCTCACAGATATCTTCATCATTCTACAAGAAAGCATTTTTGACCTTACATGTCTGCCTAAGGACTGAAAAATGCCCCGACCCCAAAGTCCTGGCAGCAACATTTCACAAGTAAATAAATATTCAAATAACTCTCAACATGTTCAATGTCTTGCATATAAATAACATAGACTTGACACTGTAATGATAAGTTCTTACTTACAATGGACGTAATTTGTCAAAATTCATCAAGTCGTAAGGTTTGTTGATTGATATCAATAAGTCTGATGGGATTAAATCGTTCTGTTAGCTCACTGCTAATACTTAATGAAGAATATAAGACATTCTCATTCATTCAATAGATTTGGTGAAGACAACACTTTTTACCAATTCCAAATTTCATATTTCAGATCAAAACAAGAAAAATCTCTCAAGATTTTGCAAAACCCTTCATAACTAAATTTCTTGCGGTTTAGTCTTCCCAAAAGATAGACTAATCCCAATTAATTCAAAACCTCCACAACACTCACTAAGACTCTATATAAGAGATGGCACCAAGATGAGACCACCAAGAACCCAAGGTCAAGATTATCCGCCTTCCCAGTTGAAAAAGCAAGGAGGAAAGAAACTGGCGTGTCAATAAACGCTCGGGGAAAGTTCTCCCATCTGACCGAACTCCAAGTCACAAGATGAATCGGGGAGCTTTTCTAGTAAAGAAGTATGTACTCAGCTCATTTTTCCAAACCGTATAGGGAAACTAATATCGATGCTGAAGTTCCCATATCTTTTAAGTTTCGTCACGACCTGTGTGACTATCCATTAATTTGATGTGCCGAAAGTTCTTTAACAACTCCAAAATCTTCACAAAGAAGGAATGATGAAGAAGAGAAATACATGTGATCAAGTTCATGACGGCAAATTGTCCCACTGCAGACTTTCTCAAGATATTCCGATTGAAAAACAAGAACAATTGAAGACATCAACATCAAGGATGCTCCCATGATCCAAGCGCGAAGAGCTATTTTGAAGCAATCCAGCTAGAAATGCAAGGGTCGCCAGAGAATTTGTTCAAGGACATCAGAATTAGTCATCTCCGGTAAACATCGAGTGTTTTATTTCATTCTGGTCCGTTGCTTGATGGCAAATAAAGGCGGAGGACCAGACAAGCGGAGAGACGGATGATGATAAATTTTAAACAAGAAGCAATGTAAGGGCAGAACTTACTTCAATTGGGGGCGCCTTCAACAAATTCCTTGGACGTGACAAGGAATGGAGCCTGCATCATCGGTTTTGTTTTGTTAAAGGCCATTATGCACTTTGGCCTTTAATTTGCTACATTTCGAAACAATGGGAATCTACTCGTGAGAGTAAAATCCTGCCACCACTCCTTTTTCTTTTATTACGCCTTTGAAGAAAAGGGGAGAGACTTGGCTTATGAGAAAGCTCAGAAGAGGCGTATTTACAAAGTCGCCAAATAAGGTGAGAGTCCGCAAAGCTCAAGCTCAACATCTGGGCCATACAGAGAAAGAGGACTCAAAGCAAAAGAGCCTCCAAGTCCCTAAATATGGCAAGAGGTGGCCAACCTTCCCGAGACAAGGTCTCGGGGAAGATGTTGGACGCCTAAAGGTAACCCAGAATTTAATTCCAAGAATTTTCAGTCGACTGCCTGTAATCCTCCGGTAGATGATAGAAATATCATAAACGGTTCCACTAACACCTGATAGTGACTTCGAGGATGATGAAGTACTCTGCAAAAGTACTCGTGGTCCAAGTATGAGACCCATGGAGAGCATTGTCGTCCAGATAACGGCAAAGTAAAAGACTAGAGGGGGGGTGAATAGTCTTTAAAACTTTTGTCGATAAACACGCTTCGAAACCTGGGGTTTCGATACTTAAATTCAGAGCTCGGAAGACTTTAAGATAGTTAGGTGCAGAAACAATAAGTAAGTGTGTGTGCTTTGTGAAATGTAAATACGTAAAGGTAAATAACACGAAGTATAGTGGTATCTGGAGGTGACGTAATCCTCCAACTAATCCACTTCGGTCTTTCTGAGACCTAGAATTCACTAGAACAGATAATTGAGTTCACCTTACAATAATCCTTATTCTAAGATTCCTAAACAAATGGTTCCCAACCAAATGTTCCCCCTGAGTTATTCCCCAGCTCCTAGAGCTAAGTACTTCCTCTACTCAGATAACCTTGGAGTTATTCCCTGATTTTCCAAATCAAGTACTTCCTCTACTCTACGCCTTGATGGTGTCAAGTTATAAGGTTTGTCGAGAGGCTTCTCAGATAACTTTTCAACAGGTTTTCAGAGAGCCTAATAGAACAAGACTACTTAATACATTTATTCAAAGGATGATGCGTTGCTCTTTACTGACCCAAGTAATTGATGTCCGTTCTGGAGAATGAGCTTCAGAAAGGGTATCTGATAGTTCAACTCTTTCACGAATAACAATCTCTTGTTAAGGTTCATGACAACTTAGAACTAGTAGTGATTCTTCAAGCAACAGAAAGCTTTCAGAAAGGGTAGTAGAGTGCTTGAGAGATTACTTTGCTTGATGGTAAGTTTGCAAGATAGAGCGTTCTAAGGTATGTTCTTCAAGCATCTAAGTGTGTGATATATATAGATAAATTTGAGAGGCTTGAATTGTGTCCGTTTCTCTATCAAATTATATCCGCTTATATCTTGAACTATGTACCGTAAGTCACTATCTCATTTTTCGTAGAGGACTGCTAAAGATTTCCCGATGCATTTAATGCATAGTACTGTTCATTGTTCTTTAGTCTCTACGGATACATGAGCCTTTCTGATAGCTTGCATGCTCCATACTCATGATGTCATATGTTCAGAATCATATCCCGAAAATAAGTTAATATACTCAAGAAAGGATTAAGGACATAGTCTTTCTGAGTTAGACTAAACCTTTGTGTCTTCATAAACCTTGTGCAATCTTCAGTCTTCCAATCTTCAGAAAAGCTCCATTGCTAGGATTGATCTTCATGGTCTTCTTGAAATAAAAATTACACTCAGAGACCTATAATCCTAACACAAGATTTTCTAGACTAATCATACTCAGTGATTTCCTATTTTACAATGTTCAAGTGAACCAAGAGCACTTAATCACCTTTCTGGCTAAGATAAGAACATGTGATGAGTGATCAAAATACTAACAGATATTCCTAACAAATTTCTACCTTTTTGATCAGTCATCCATGACTATCTTTCAAGTCCTATTACAAAAATTGTAATCCTGGAAGAGAAAACAATCCACCACTTAATTCAAATGATATTCAATTTTAGTTGAATTAAGTTCAGAAAGTAAACATCAACCAAATCACAAGAAGTGATCTTTGCTGATAAGTTGTCATCTATTAAAATGTATCTGAGAGAATGATCTTCAGATAGGTATAGTTTACAGAGTAAGATGCAACTTTTACAGATAGAGAATTTCAGAAACAATCAGCAAGATTACAAAAAGTTATAAAACATACTAAGTAAATTAGAACAAAGGAGAGTCCAAGCTCCAAGAGAGTATTCTAATGTTACTAGTCTTCAAGTCTTCAGAAACACAACTTGGGTTCAGATACCTCAAGTTCTTCAGCACCCTTTCTGGATCAATGACATGATCATCCACTTTTCTCGCATTCTTGGACATAGTCATAAAGAATCCTTTCCGCAGAGAGCTCGCCTTTTCTGGATAAGTCACATATTTCATGGTAACTCTTGCTAAGCTTGTGATTCTTCCGCGTAAAATGTTTGACCTGTAAGTACTTTCCCTAGACCTGCATGGTCTACTTGCAACCGAGATAGGTTGAAATACTTGTATATTTCTTCCAGATAGTGTATATCATCTAGGTATTCATCTAATGTCATATAGAATGACCTCATAGGTTGAAACACCTAGTTTGTTCTTCCCGTCAGAGCTACTATCCGCTTTTCTTACCATGTGTACATCATCGTGTTTTGGGTAAGGATGTGCAAAAGAAAGATCCATCTTTCCGCTTCATTCCTCTTTTCTACTTCAAAGTTTAACCTGCATGAAGGTGCTCAGTTTTAGCAATTTTGGCTTCTCTCCATTTTAGGATCCGTTGAGGATGGAGTTGGAAACTTATCATTGACAAGTAGATGTTGTAGTTCCGTAATCCAATACCCTCTCTTGTTCGTAATGCACCTATATGAAGATTCTTCATTACTAGTCTTCATATACTCAATGTGGGCATCACCGCCTTTCTTGATGTGTTTCATTGTTTATTCGCCAAACCGAAATCCTCCTTGCTTTTACGCTTGGTGGCCTTCGTCAGAGATCCTCTAACCCTTTCTTCCCGCCAAAGGCTGGTGGATGTTCCTTGTATAGACTTGGTGTTGCTGAAGGAGTTACTGCCTAAGGGCTTTGCTGCCAGAGGAGGTTGTGAAGTAGTTGCTTGTCTCTTTTCTTGTGAAGTGGATGTTCATCAATCATCCTCATCATCATTGTAGTCCAAAATTGGAGACTTGCCTTTCTTGGCCTCTTACTTCTCCTTCTTCCTTTCTTCTTCTTCAAAAGTCTTCTTCTTCGAGATTCTAAGGACTTGGTTCCCCTAGTGACCATACTTCTCGACCTTTCCGCAAGTTGATCCGGAACAACTTCTTCAGAAGGATGTCTACAAAGGGTGTCCTTAATGACAAGTTGACTTGAGGAGGGAGGATTTGATTGTTTTCTTTTTCTTCCTCTGCCTTTATGAGGCATCTCTTCTTCCCCCTTAGTCATGAATGACTGACTCATGATAGCATAAGCTTCAGAGAGAGTTTCAAAGTTTTTCTGGAGATTGTTGTGCACCCTGACTAATTCTTGAAGTTCTTTCTTCAAATTTTGTTCTGTAACCGTTCCTCGCTTCCTTTCTGAAGTTCTTCAAGCGCCTTAGGATGGCGTTGGCTTGCGGGATGACATGGTCGGGCTTCATTCAATGCTGCATTAGCATTGTTACAATCCTCATCCCTGACCAGCCCTAGGTCTTTCTGAGAGAGCGATGCTGGTTGCTCTGTTGAGTAAAGCAGCAGCCAAAGGCTTCATCTCTTCTGGGACAGATTTTAGCACTTCTGTGTCTTGGGCAACTAGTGTCTTTCTGAGTTCTAAAAAGACACTGTTCCTTGCACGGTGCTCTTCACTTCTTGAACTACTTGGTGCAGAGAATATATGAGGAGCAAGTAGAGCTCTTTTGTGCTGAGTGACAAGTCTCTCATCTTCTGCTTCAGTGATCAAGTTGTGGGTTTCAGCATCACTATCATAATCCTTTTCTTGGATTGTTTGCAGATTGACAATCTTCTTCTGTTTTCCATCAAGTGTGCTGGCCTTCTGAGAAGATGTAGAAGGTCTTTCTGATGCAGTCTCAGCATCATGTTCTTCATCATCATTGTCATCCATTGCATCTATTTCAGCAGCTGTGACAACAATGGCATTCTTCAAATTTCTTTGCTCATCTAGGAGTGCCAATTCTTTGGCATTAGCTTCTTCGAGCTTTTTGATTTTGGCTTCCTTTTCATCAACAAGAGCTTGAGTCTCAATGTTGATTCTCTTCTTCCAATACCTTCTCGAGTTGTTCAATTCTAAACTCAAATCCGAATTTCTTCTAAGGCATCATTGTGTTCAAATTTGGGTATCTTGATGAGTCTTGGGAGGTGATGATGATGGAGCTTTCTGAGCAATTGAGGGAGTAGCCTTTTCTCCACTCTCTTTGCTAGCTGAATCCCGCCTTGTCCAGGTTGGGGATCATCATCCTGATCATCATCATCATCACTCTTGTTCTTTGTTTCTTGGTTTGGATGCTCAGAGGGATGTTCTTGATAATCATTTTCGTCCATCTCCTCGTCATCTTCGAAACCAGTTGATCACATTTGGGAATGTAATCATCCTCCCATTAACTTCTTCTTGTTCAAGCAGGATAAGTAGTGAGCTTGTCGGGCAAGGCATGATGGGTAACCATCCGCTTGGTTTGAGCATCCGCAGACTTGAAATCTGCTATAAGTCTTTGTGCTACTTCATGAATGAAGTCTTCATGCATTAGAGTGGCAAATTAGTAGGACTCTGTAGGGAACAATGCATGGATATAATCCTCCAGATTTAGGGCAATTGCTCTCTTTTCTGGGACATCGACATTTCGCTATTTCGTAAAGGTCACCTTTCCGAAGTTTCGCCATTGTCTCAAGCACTTGAGATGTTTCTTTAAGGTGTGCTTCGAAGGCCTTGAGTAAATCAACTGCACTAGACTTTGAGCTCGAAGAAAGTGTTCAAGTTAGTTTTGTTCAAACCACTTGTGTTAGTATCTGTGTGCAAAAGTGAGCTTTCTGATACCTGTGTAGAAACACTAGGCTCATCTGCTTGGAATTTTGCTTGCTTGGGCACAGAGGCCTCAGATACTTTGGTGTGAGGAGAAGTTTTATCCTCATCAACCTTTCTTTCTGCTTGAACCTGAGAGTTAAAATCATACATGTTTAGAAACTTTTAAAAGATAGTGGAAAAGAGCTTTCTGAGACTTCACTTACTTTTAAGTGAGTAAGCTCAAGAGATGTTCCTCGTAAACCTTGGGGTTTCGCACCTTTTCTCAGAATCGCTTGTTCAAATTGCTTTAGTTTCTTTTGGAGGAGATGACACAACTGTTTCTCCATCCAATTGTTCTCTGACTGAGCCTGTAAGAACAAACATAAGAGATTTTAGTAGTGGGTTTTCCAGAGCATTCGTTGAAGAATACTATTATCGACTTACCTTCTCAAAGAAGGCTCAAGAATACTTCCTCAGAAAGCTTTTCAGCTTCTGGAATCTCTAGGTTTTGGGGTGTTGGGTCCACCACCACTACTTCCTCAGTTGGAGCCTAAGAAGAGACATTAAGAATATTAGAACATAAGAGCAATTTTAGTTAGTTATTTCTTGTTCAGAGATAACTTTTACTACCTGTGGGACATGCTCTTCTTGATGTTCTGAGGTTGGAGGAACCTCTTCTTGATTCAAGGGGTGGATAGGTTTTCTTCCCCCTGAAAGTGTGTCTCCACGTTGGCTTGTAAATACAAATCTTTATGAGTAACAAGTTAACATACAATTATGTTGACATGTTAGATACAACTATCTTTGTTACCCTAAGAGTCAGCCGGTCATTGATCTCTTGGACTTGTGGTGATTTTACGTCTCTCCGGCTCATTATTGTTCTCCTCTGCAGATCATTACGAGTCTCCATCTCGTTTGTTCCCTTCGAGAGTTGAGCTTTCGAGGTTGAGGAACCTTTCAAGAATGTGGTTTTCTTCAAAGAATATTAAGTCGGCATTGTGAATGTGGAAGCAATGGCAACATCTTCCATCATTCTATCTTCCTCACCCAGGCCTTCTTCTTCCTGCTGGGCAGAGGGGCTCTTGTCTTTCGAAGAGTCGAGCTTGATGCTCCTCCATGGGTCTCATACTGAATCTTTCGAGTAATTTTGCAAGTACTTCATCATCCTCGTAATCACTATTCAGGTTGGTGCACTCCATCTATGATATTTCTATCATCTCCGAGAGTTCGAGCATTCTCGTTCAGACTCTTGGGGCATTCTGGATTTGCCTTCTAGGCTCCAACATCTTCTCGAGACCTTGTCTCCGTAAGGTTGTGCATCTTGTATGATTAGGGACTGGAGGCTCTATTGCTGAGTCCTCTTTCTTGGCAACCGGAGGTTTAGCTTTGGCTTGCTCGAGACCTCCTCACCTTGCGCTTTCTTCTTCTTCTCTTTCGAAAAGTGCTCGCAAAGAAGTTTCTACTTTTCTTCAAAAGCGGTTCGAAAAGGAGTTGGTGATCGATTTCCAATCTCTCTGAGAGTGATTCCCATTGTTTCCAGAATGTAACAGATCCTGAGACCAAAGTGCATATTGGCCTTTAGCTCAGCAAGGCCATTGATGATTTTGAGCTCAAATTCCTCAATGTGTCCAAGAAATTTGTCAAGGCGATTTCCAATTGAAGTGGGTTTCTACCTTGCTTCTTGTTCAAGATGCATCATCATCCATCTCCATGATTTCGGGTCTACTCCACCTTTGGTGCCATCAAAGCAACGGACCAGAATAAGAGCTAAAGTACTCCAGTGTTTCTGGAGATGACTAGTTCTGATGGCCTTCATAACAAAGTCTCCTGGGCAACCTTTTGCATTTTCTAACTGGATTGCTTCAAATAGCTCTTTGCCTTTGAATCATGGAAGGCCCTTGATGTTGATGTCTTCAAATGTTCCTCGATTTTCAATCGAATACCTTGCAAGTCTTGCATGTATTTTCTTCTTTATCATTCACAACTTTTGTGAAGATTTTGGAGTTGTTATAGAACTCAAAGATCCATCCAATGGATAGTCCTCAGATAGAAGCTGTAGATATGGGAATTCTTCACCATTCCCCACTCCTTCTTTTTGAAGATATAACTGCGTACATATCTCTTTACTAGAAAGGCTCCCCAATTCATTTTGTGTTTAGGTTCCAAATTGATGGGGTAACTTTCCTATATGCTTATTCAACACCTTGTTCCTTTCCTCCTTGCTTTTCAGCAGGAGCAGAGGATGTTGCCTTAGGGTTCTTGGTGGTCATCTTCTTGGGTGACATCTCTTATATATAGTTTAGAGTGAGTGTTTTTCAGATGAATATTGCACAATTGATCGAGATTAGTCTATCTTTTCAGAAGACTAAGCACAAAAAGTTGAGTTTTGCAGAGGGGTTTTGCAGAAATCTTGAGAGATTTTGCTGTTTTGATGCAAGTTTGAAATTTCGGAATTGGTAAAAGTGTTTGTCTTTTGCCCAAATACTATATATATAGTAGACAAAATGTACATAGATACAACATACGTATAGCTGAATATGAATGCGTGTCTTTGCATCTACAGAGGCGTGGTACGTCCTTTGTACTTCATTAAATGCGTAGTGGGCCATGTCTGCATTTCTCAACCGACATTACTTGCTTTGTTTTAATCTCAACTGTTGAGATCAAACGTTTATTCATCAAGGGCTTATATTGGATATCTTGTGATGATATCAATCAACAAATGGTAATGTGCCGACTTGATGGATTTTTAATATGCTACATTCATTGTGTCACTTAGTAAAGAGTAGGAACACTTAATCGTTTGAGCTTATCATTCTGAGTGTCAAGTCCTTATCTATATATTGTTTATCATGAAAATGGTAAAATACAAGACATTGCATGTTTGACTTTCGTAACTTATACCTTTTGGGCTTTGTGTGTCCATTTCTCTTTATGACTACATAGCTTTCTGAATTCAAGTGTCAGAAGCTTCAGTTGTTTGAATGTATTTGACCCACTCTCAATAAGTAAGTTCTAGTTTTATTTACTTATTAAGTGTGTACCAACCTTTGCCTTTCTGGATACCTGCTCGAAATGTTTTGCCTTTCCGAGTGTTGCTACCGTAAACCTTTGCATCACTTCTTATCAACTTAGCTTTCGAGAACCTGCTCGAGGCCTACTCACTTATTCAGCTTTAGAGATTCAGACAATTTTTCAGTCCTTAGGCAACTCCATTAATCCAAGATTATGTCTTAAGGTCAAGAACCGCTTTCTTGTAAGGGCTTAGTGAAGATATCTCAAGTTGGTCTTGATTCAATCTTGAGTATCTCTATATCGCCTTTCTCAACATGGTCCCCGATGAAGTGGTGTCTAACATCAATGTGCTTTGTTCGCATGGAATTTGGGGTTCGTGTGATTGCAATAGCACTTGTGTTATCACGAAAATGGAAGTTTTCTTCATCGAGTCCATAGTCTCTGAGTTGTTGTTGAATCCATTAATTTGTGTTGCACAACAACCAGCAGCAATATATTCAAACCTCCGTGGTAGAAGTTGCAATTGAGTTTTGTTTCTTGCTAATCCATGAGATAAGTCTAGTTCTTAAACCCACAAGTTCCTGAGGTACGTTTCCTATCAAGCATTGATCCAGCATAATCAGCATTTGAGTAACCAGCCAAACTCAATCCACTTTCTTTAGGATACCACAAACCTACATCTACTGTACCTTTCACATACCTTAATATTTTTCATAGCAATGTTGTAGTGTGATTGCATTGGATTTGTTTGAAATCTAGCACACACTCCAACTGCATATTGAATATCAGGTCTGCTTGCAGTAAGGTAAAGTAGTGAACCTATCAATTTCCTATACTTGTGTTCATCAACACTCTTATCTAATTCAGTATACGTCATCTTGGTTCCTATGCTCATAGGTATCTTAGCATTCTTTTCAGAAGGCTTAAGTTTGAACTTTGTGAGCATGTCTTTTGCATACTTTGTCTGACTAATGAATATTCCATCATTGAGTTGCTTGACTTGCAATCCTAGGAAATAGTTCAATTCTCCCATCATGTTCATCTCAAACTTACTTTTCATGAGATTTGCAAAGTCATTACAAAGTTGCTTGTCCTTAAATCCAAATATGATGTCATCATGGTTTAAAGTAAATAGAGTTTTATCAACTTCACCTTTCTTGAAACCACTTTCCAGAAGGTATTAGGCCAAAGTGTCATACCATGCTCTTGGAGCCTGTTTCAGTCCATAAAGAGCTTTCTATAGCTTATAGACCATTCTACTTTCTGAGGAAACTTCAAAACCAGGTGGTTGTTCAACATAGACTTCCTCAGCAAGTTCACCATTCAAGAATGCACTTTTGACATCCATCTGATAAACTTTAAAGTCTTTATGAGCTGCAAAGGCCAGAAAGAGTCTTATTGCATCCAACTGCAACAGTGCATATGACTCATCAAAATCTAAACCTTCATGCAGGTGAATCCTCGCAACCAACCTTGCTTTGTTTCCGGTTATTTCACCAGATTCATTCATCTTGTTTCGAAACCCACTTAGTTCCAATCACGTATATTCCTTCTACAAATGGAACTAGTTTCACTTTGTTTCTTTCAAACTGATCCAACTCTTCTTGCATTGCAGAGATCCAGTCTTGGTCTCTTAATGCTTCTTCTATAGTTTTTGATTCAATGTTTGAGATAAAACATCCAAAGAGAGAATTAGTATTTTCAGCTATTGCTCTCCTAGTCCTAACACCTTGATTGATTGGTCCAATTACATATTTTGCAGGATGATCCTTGATCCATCTCATCATGGGTTTAGGGCTAGTAGGGTCAACATCTATTGATCTGAATGTGAATCACTATGATTATGACTTGATACTTCTTCAGTATCTGTGACATTTTGCACCTCATAAGGGCGGTGAATGTCTGACACTTTCTCAGTGTGAGAGCTTTCTGGGACATGCCTGTCAGAGAGGTCATTTCCAGAATTAGCTCTCTGACGAACGTCTTCAGTTTCCATTTCTAGAATTCTCATAGGAAATTCTTCATCATGTTTGAGAATCATCTGGTTGTTACTAGGCATTTCATGCTTTTCTTCGTCAGAATCATCCTCACTTTCCACAATGATGTTTTTCCTTTCTGAGAGTTCCTCTTCAGAATCCTTTATCATTAGTTCCTTGAACCTTTCTGAAAGTTCATCAGCAAGGGGTGTTGTCTTGCTTCCTTCATAGAATACAACATGAACTGATTCTTCAATCTTCTTTGTTCTTTTATTGTAAACTCTGTATGCTTTTCTATTCATAGAATAACCAAGAAATACACCTTCATCTGCCTTAGGTTGAAATTTCCTTAGATACTCTTTTCCATTGTTAAGAACAAAACATCTACAACCAAATACTTTTAGATGTTTGATATTAGGGGGTCTACCAACCAAGAGTTCATAAGGGGTCTTGTCATGGTGTTTGTTTATCAAACATCTGTTCTGAGTGTAGCATGCTGTGTTTACAGCTTCAACCCAATAAACATCACTTATCTCAAAGGTCGCCTAGCATTGTCCTTGCTGCTTCTTTAAGTGTTCTATTTTTCCTTTCTGCAACACCATTTTGTTGTGGTGTTCTTACAGAGGAAAGTTGGTGTTGTATACCTTTGCTGGTACAAAACTCCTTGATGTCTTTGTTTGACAATCGGTACCATCGACTGCTCTCGATTGCAGATACCTTGTCATTTTTCATGACTTCAAGCTTATTCAGCAAGTTTGGTATCTCCACCCTTGCATCAGATTTGTGCTTCAGAAAGACAACCCAAGTGAATCTTGAGAAGTCATCTACAACAACAAGACCATACTTCTTTCCTGCACAACTAGTTACAGATGATTCAAAAAGATCCATGTGTAATAGTTGCAGTGGTCTAACACTAGAGTGTCTGATTTTGGACTTGAAAGAGATCTTAGATTGTTTCCCCATCTGATAGTGGTCTAACACTAGAGTGTTCTAATTACAGATACCATCCTGAGTATGGAGCATGCAAGCCATCAGAAAGGCTCATGTATCCATTGAGACTAAAGGACAATGAACAGTACTATGCATTAAATGCATCGGAAATCTTTGCAAAAGCAAGTCCTCTCTGAAACAAGAGATAGTGACTTCTGAGTACATAGTTCAAGATATAAACGGATATAATTTGATAGAGAGCACAACGGATACAATTCAAACGCCTCTCAAATTTATCTATATATATCACACACTTAGATTCTTGAAGAACATACCTTAGAACGCTCTATCTTGCAAACTTACCATCATGCAAAGTATTCTCTCAAGCACTCTACTACCCTTTCTGAAAGCTTTCTGTTGCTTGAAGAATCTCTAGTAGTTCTAAGTTGTCCTGAACCTTAACAAGAGATTGTTATTCGTGAAAGAGTTGAACTATTAGATACCCTTTCTGAAGCTCATTCTCCAGAACGGACACCAATTACTTGGGTCAGTAAAGAGCAGACTGTCATCCACTAAACAAGTGTATTAAGTAGTCTTGTTCTATTAGGCTCTCTGAAAACACAACTGAAAAGTTATACGAGAAGCCTCTCTGACAAACCTTAGAACCAACACCATCAAGGCGTGGAGTAGAAGAAGTATTTGATTTGGGAAATCAGGGAATAACTCCAAGGTTATCTGAGTAGAGGAAGTACTTAGCTCTAGGAGCTGGGGAATAACTCAGGGGGAATATTTGGTTGGGAACCATTTGTTTAGGAATCTTAGAATAGGATTATTGTAAGGTGAACTCAATTATCTGTTCTAGTGAATTCTAGGTCTCAGAAAGACCGAAGTGGATTAGTTGGAGGATTACGCCACCTCCAGATACCACTATACTTGCTGTGTTATTTACATTTCAGCAAAGCACACACACACTTACTTATTATTTCTGCACTTACCTATCTTAAAGTCTTCCGCACTCTGAATTTAAGTATCAGAAACCCCCAGGTTTCTGAGAAACTTTGTTTATCGACAAAAGTTTTAAAAGACTATTCACCCCCCCCCCCTCTAGTCTTTTACTTTGCCGTTATCTGGACCAACAAGTGGTATCAGAGCAGGAGGTTCACAAGCCTTCAGATCAACCTAGATCCCAGATAGGTGAAGGAACTTTGTCCCTTTCGAGGACTATATAATTTGTGTGTTAAGTGTGCGTATGTCTCGAGTGATGCACCCGCTCAAGCGTAAAACTACGAGAAATGGAAGAACAACATGATGCTCCATCTGGAGGCCATTAGTGATGAGATGATCTATGTCATCAATAAGGGCCTATCAAAATCAGACAACTCAAACAAGTTACTGAGGTGTCTGATGGAAGAAAACCCTTAGACAAGGAAGATGGAAGCGAGGACATGGCTGCTAGTGATAGTGGTCATGTTGCTCGTGGAAGAATTATATATGAAGACAAGCCAAGAGAGCTCTGGACATCTGAAGATGCCAAGAGACACAGATTGGATGGTCAAGCTCGTAATATAATCATCAGATCGACACCTGAGCACATACAGTGTAAACTGTGGGGTGCTAAAACGGCGAAAGTTGCCTGGCAATTGATTGATGAAATCTGTGCCGGAACTGAGAAAACCAAAGAAAACAAGTTCGAAGTTCTTAAATTGAAGTTCCAAAACTTCAAAAAAGGTCCCACTAAAACTCTGGAAGAACTTGATTTCAGATTTACTACACTTATGAGTGATATGGCTGCACTTGGTGAAAGCAATAGATACTCCCAGTCAGAAAAGATTAAGACTATTGTCAGAAGTCTCAATCACAACTGGGAACACACTAAGTTCTTCTATTTCAGTCAAGGGATGCCAAATATTACTCAAGTAGAGCTCTTCTCTCATCTTGCTACTATAGACTATGAGACAACTCGCAGTAACAACAATTTGAAAAGTTGCAAAGTGTTGCTCTAGTTTCTCAAGGCACTTCTGAAAAGAAGGATACCAAAGAAGCATCTGAAGAAAATGCTCTTTCAGTAAGACACATGAAGAAATTTGTGAGTCAGGAGATTGAGAGAAGAAAATCAAAAGAAAAGCTGAAAAAGCATCTTGGCCCAAACTATCATCAGTACAAGAACATACAAGTGAACAACTCTCTGAACACCCTCATTCAAAAAGGTGTTAGTACTGAAGCTGCAGAAATAGGAAATGATATCTGCTTCTTTTGTCAAAAGCCTGGTCACTTCAAGAGAGATTGTCCTGCTTTAAACAAGCTCAAGACAGGTGACAAGAAGGACAGAAGAAATTTCAAGAGAAATCAAAGGGCCTTACTGACTGAAGAAAGGAAGAAGATTCAAATTCAACTTGATGCTCTAGACTTTGACACAGATTCTGAAGATGGAGATTCAGATGACTCAAACCTACCATCACCAGAATTGTGTGGAATCACCCACGATGTAATTGACTTCGGCCTTAAGAAGAAAGAAATGTGTGGAGTTCTTTGAGATTCTTTGGTCCAGACATCTCCAACATTGAAATGTGTCTTATGGCTGATGAGGTAACTAACAATTCATAATTTCTGTACTATGAGAGTGATGATGGAATTGAGGATCTGGAGTTGGTCAAGAGTGAATTGGATCGTTATGAGAAAGAATTTCTGGAAGCACAATCCAAAACCAGAATTCTAGAGGAAAGCAAAGAAACTCTTGAAAAAGAGGTTTCTAAGCTAACCAGAGTATCTGAAAACAAGAACGCTGAAATAGCCTTTCTGAAATCTCAGATATCTGAGAATGAAAATTCTCACAAACTAGCGTTGAATGAACTTACCAACAAAATGATGAAGCTGCTTTCTGAGAATGAAGAACTCAGAAAGAAAGAGCTATCCTTCCAATCTTATGCAAAGGCTAGTGACACTCTCACTGAGGTTCAATCCTATCTAAGAGATCCCTCTGAGAAAGGTGGACTTGGACTCGATGAACAATCGAGTAATTCATCTCCTCTGAAGAAGAGTGATGAAAGGTTGACCTTTGTAAAAAGTCAACATAATGGTTCTTCAACCACCTATAGCATTGGTCAGAAAGCTAGGGTAGTTGACAAAGGAAAAGGAGTAGCAACCCAACCTTTGAAAGAACAACAAGTTCACAAGAAACTTGTGGATGGGGTTTCTGAAAAGAAACACAACCCTCAGACATGTAACCATCCACATTGCTATATTACTAGGAAAGGAAGAATTGCTGGAATAGGCAAATTCTCTACTGTACCATTTTATGAAAATAAAGACGGTGCAAAAACTAGTAAGGCTTCTGAAGAACGTCTTCAGAAAGCCAAAGGTGTTCAAAATGGCATTGGCTATCGTGCTATTTGAAAATTCTTCTGCAACAATATAAGGAAGGACAAGAACAATGGCGCAAGGCTGATATTGCACGTAGCAATAGACAGAAGTGGAAGAAATCTCAAGCCACTGAAAAACTGAATGCCAGAGCTAGAAGGAACCTGACCAGAAAGGCTAAGTTTGCTGAAAAGCAATCCCAGAAACCCAGGGTCCAAAAAGCACCAAAAGGAACACCAAGAAACACCACAAGAAGAAAAATTGAGATCAAAATTACTAATTTTATTGCATCTCCTTCTGATCAAGTTAGACAAAAATAAACTCCCAAGAAATTCACTAAAATGTGGATTCCTATTGGAAGAATGTTTAGTCTAAATGGTTCTATCTCTGAAGCAAGAACCTAACTCCTGTTTCCTGTTTTGTGCAGAACGCCTCTTGGACTAAGGCTCAATGGCTATTTGATAGTGGATGCGGAAAGCACATGACAGGAGACAAAGCAAATATGGTCAATTACAAAGCTTGCAACAACGGACGGACATCGATTTCTTTGGAGGAGAATTAAATCCCTCTCTGGGATTTGGCAACGTCAAATTAGGATCATTAACTATCACTGACGTATTACATGTTAAGGGTTTGAAATATAATCTATTTAGCATGAGCCAGTTTGCAGACAAGGGATTTACTGTGAAATTCAAAGCAAAGTATTGCAAACTTATAGACAATGAGTCAAAGCAGGAAAGAAGTATGGTCTTGTTGTTGTAGATGACTTCTCAATATTCACTTGGGTTATCTTTCTGAAGCACAAATCTGATGCTAGGGTGGAGATACCAAACTTGCTGAATAAGCTTGAAGTCATGAAAAATGACAAGGTATCTGCAATTAGGACAGACCATGGTACTGAGTTTGTCAACCAGTACATAAACGAGTTTTGTACCAGCAAATGTATACAACACCAACTTTCCTCTGTAAGAACACCACAACAAAATGGTGTTGCAGAAAGGAAAAATAGAACACTTGAAGAAGCAGCAAGGACAATGCTAGCTGACATTGAGATAAGTGAAGTTTATTGGGCTGAAGCTGTAAACACAGCATGCTACACTCAGAACAGATGTTTGATAAACAAACACCATGACAAGACCCCTTATGAACTCTTGGTTGGTAGACCCCCTAATATCAATCATCTAAAAGTATTTGGTTGTAGATGTTTTGTTCTTAACAATGGAAAAGAGTATCTAAGAACATTTCAACCAAAGGCAGATGAAGGTGTGTTTCTTGGTTATTCTATGAATAGCAAAGCTTACAGAGTTTACAACAAAAGAACAAAGAAGATTGAAGAATCAGTTCATGTTGTATTCTATGAACGAAGCAAGAAAACACCCCTTGCTGATGAACTCTCAGAAAGGTTCAAGGAACTAATGATAAAGGATTCTGAAGAGGAACTCTCAGAAAGGAAAAACATCATTGTGGAAAGAGAGGATGACTCTGACGAAGAAAATCATGAAATGCCTAGTAACAACCAGATGATTCTCAGACATGATGAAGAATTTCCTATGAAAATTCCAGAAATGGAAACTGAAGATGTTAATCAGAGAGCTAACTCTGG
Organism: Plantago major; assembly: GCA_026545765.1. Lineage (NCBI taxonomy): Eukaryota > Viridiplantae > Streptophyta > Magnoliopsida > Lamiales > Plantaginaceae > Plantago > Plantago major. The sequence continues at coordinate 53,209,401 of CM048843.1, read as the reverse complement.
AAATGACCTCTCTGACAGGAATGTCCCAGAAAGCTCTCACACTGAGCAACTGTAAGACATTCACCACCCTTCTGAGGTGCAAAATGTCACAGATACTGAAGAAGTATCAAGTCATAATCATAGTGATTCACATTCAGATCACATAGATGTTGACCCTACTAGCCCTAAACCCATGATGAGATGGATCAAGGATCATCACGCAAAAGACGGATTGGACCAATCAATCAAGGTGTTAGGACTAGGAGAGCAATAGTGAAAATGCTAACTCTCTCTTTGGATGTTTTATCTCAAACATGGAACCAAAACTATAGAAGGAGCATTAAGAGACCAAGATCGATCTCAAAGAATACAAGAAGAGTTGGATCGGTTTGGTAAACAAAGTCCGGAAACTAGTTCCATTTGTAGAAGGAATATCGTGATAGGAACTAAGTGGGTTTTCGTAAACAAGATGAATGAATCGGTGAAATAACCGTAAACAAAGCAAGGTTGGTTGCCAGGATTCACCTGCATCAAGGTTTAGATTTTGATGAGTCATATGCACCGGTTGCCGATTGATGCAATAAGACTCTTCCGCCTTTGCAGCTCATAAAGACTTTAAAGTTTATCGATGGATGTCAAGAGTGCATTCTTGAATGGTGAACTTCTTTGAGGAAGTCTATGTTGAACAACCACGGCTTTGAAGTTTCCTCAGAAAGTAGAATGGTCTATAAGCTACATAAAGCTCTTTATGGACTGAAACAGGCTCCAAGAGCATGGTATGACACTTTGGCTAAATACCTTCTGGAAAGTGGTTTCAAGAAAGGTGAAGTTGATAAAACTTTATTTACTTTAAACCATGATGGGAAACTACTCTTACTTCAAGTATATGTTGATGACATCATATTTGGATCTAAGGACAAACAACTTTGTGATGACTTTGCAAATCTCATGAAAAGTAAGTTCGAGATGAGTATGATGGGAGAATTGAACTATTTCCTAGGATTGCAAGTCAAGCAACTCAATGATGGAATATTCATTAGTCAGACAAAGTATGCAAAAGACATGCTCACAAAGTTCAATCTTAAGCCTTCTGAAAAGAATGCTAAGATACCTATGAGCATAGGAACCAAGATGACCTATACTGAATCAGATAAGAGTGTTGATGAACACAAGTATAGGAAATTGATAGGTTCACTACTCTACCTTACTGCAAGCAGACCTGATATTCAATATGCAGTTGGAGTGTGTGCTAGATTTCAAACAAATCCAATGCAATCACACTACAACATTGCTATGAAAATATTAAGGTATTTGAAAGGTACAGTAGATGTAGGTTTGTGGTATCCTAAAGAAAGTGGATTGAGTTTGGCTGGTTACTCAGATCGATTATCTTTGGATCAATGCTTGATAGGAAAAGTACCTCGTGAACTTGGGTTTAGGAACTAGACTTATCTCATGGTTTAGCAAGAAACAAAACTCAATTGCAACTTCTACCACATAGTTGAATATATTGTCTTTGGTTGTTGTGCAACACAAATTCGTGGATTCAACAACAACTCGGACTATGGACTCAATGAAGAAAACTCCCATTTTACGTGATAACACAAGTGCTATTGCAATCACACGAACCCCAAGTTCCATGCGTAACAAAGCACATTGATGTTAGACACCACTTCATCAGAGACCATGTTGAGAAAGGCAATATAGAGATACTCAAGATTGGCACAGAAGACCAACTTGCAGATATCTTCACTAAGCCCTTACAAGAAAGCCGGTTCTTGACCTTAAGACATAATCTTGGATTAATGGAGTTGCCTAAGGACTGAAAAATTGTCCTGAATCTCTAAAGGCTGAATAAGTGAGTAGGCCTCTGAGAACAGGTTCTTAGAAAGCCAAGTTGATAAGAAGTGATGCAAAGGGTTCTGAGTAGCAATACTCAGAAAGACATAACATTTCTGGAACGGGTATCCAGAAAGGCAAAGGTCGGTACACACTTAATAAGTAAATAAAACTAGAACTTACTTACTGAGAGTGGGTCAAATATATTCAAACGACTGAAGCTTCTAACACTTGAATTCAGAAAGCTATTTAGTCATAAACAGAAATGGACACACAAAGCCCAAAAAGTATAAGTTCTGAAAGTCAAACATGTGCAATGTCTTGTATTTTTACCATTTTCATGATAAACAATATATAGATAAGGACTTGACACTCAGAATGATAAGCTCAAACGATTAAGTGTTCCTACTCTTTACTAAGTGACACAATGAATGTAGCATATTAAAAATCCATCAAGTCGGCACATTACCATTTGTTGATTGATATCATTACAAGATATTCAATATAAGCCCTTGATGAATAAACGTTTGATCTCAACGGGTGAGATCAAAACAAAGCAAGTAATGTCTGTTGAGAAATGCAGACATGGCCCACTACGCATTTAATGAAGAACAAAGGACGTACCACGCCTATGCAGATGCAAAGACACGCATTCATATTCAGCTATATGTATGTTGTATCTATGTACATTTTGTCTGCTATATATATAGGATTTGGGCAAAAGAGAAACACTTTTACCAATTCCGAAATTTTCAAACTTGCATCAAAATAGCAAAATCTCTCAAGATTTCTGCAAAACCCCTCTGCAAAACTCAACTTCTTGTGCTTAGTCTTCTAAAAAGATAGACTAATCTCGATTAATTGTGCAATATTCATCTGAAAAACACTCACTCTAAACTCTATATAAGAGATGGCACCCAAGAAAATGACCACCAAGAACCCTAAGGCAACATCCTCTGCTCCTACTGAAAAGCAAGGAGGAAAGGAACTTAAGGTGTTGAATAAGCATATACAGGAAAGTTTACCACATCGGACTGGAACCCTAAACACAAAATGAATTGGGGGGCCTTTCTAGTAAAGAGATATGTACCAGTAGTTATATCTTCAAAACCAGAAAGAAAACTAATATTGGGAATGCTGAAGAATTCCCATATCTACAAGCTTCTAACTGCCGCACCCAGTGGACTATCCACACTGGATGTACTGGAGTTCTATGACAACTCCAAAATCTTCACAAAAGTTGTGAATGATGAAGAAGAAAAATACATGCAGACTGAAGTCCAAGGATAAGAAATTGTTCTAGACTGCAAGACTTTCTGCAAGATATTCCGATTGAAAAATCGAGGAACATTTGAAGACATCAACATCAAGGACGCTTCCATGATTCAAGGCGTCAAAGAGCTATTTGAAGCAATCCAGTTAGAAAATGCAAAAGGTTGCCCAGGAGACTTTGTTCTGAAGGCCATCAGACCTAGTCATCTCCAGAAACACTGGAGTACTTTAGCTCTTATTCTGGTCCGTTGCTTTGATGGCAACAAAGGTGGAGTAGATCAGATAAGCATGGAGAGATGGATGATGATGCATCTTCTGAACAAGAAGCGTGAAGGGCAGGAAACCCACTTCAATTGGGGGAAGTACGCCTTCAATAAATTCCTTGGACATATTGAGGAATTCGAGCCCAAAATCATCAATGGCCTTGCTGAGCCAAAGGCCAATATGCACTTTGGTCTCAGGATCTGTTACATTCTGGAAACAATGGGAATCACTCTCAGAGAGGCAGAAATCGATCACCAACTCCCTTTTCAGACACGCTTTTGAAGAAAAGGAGAAACTTGGTGCTGAGAACGCACTCAGAAAGGCAGAAGAAGAAGAAACTGCACAGCAAGGTGAGGAGGTCTCTGAGCAAGCCAAAGCTAAACCTCCAGTTGCCAAGAGAAAGAGGACTCATAGCAAGAGAGCCTCCAAGCCCCTAATCATATAAGAGGCACAACCTTCTAGAGACAAGGTCTCAGAAGATGTTGGATGCTCAGAAAGGCAAATCCAGAATCCCCCAAGAGTCCTGAACCAGAATGCTCCAGAACTCTCCAGAGATGATAGAAATATCATAGATGGGTCTGCACCAACACAGAATAGTGATTCTGAGGATGATGAAGTAATTGCAAAAGTACTCCAAAGGTTCAAGTATGAGACCCATGGAGGAGCTTCAAGCTCAGCTCTTCAGAAAGACAAGAGCCCCTCAGCCCAGCAGGAAGAAGAAGGCCTCGGTGAGGAAGATAGAATGATGGAAGATGTTGCCATTGCTTCCACATTCACAATGCCAGCACTTAATATTGCTGAAGAAAACCCTGTTCTTGAACAGGTTCCTCAACCTTCTGAGAGAGCTCAACTCTCAGAAAGGGATCAAACTGAGATGGAAACTCAGATTGATACTGCAGAGGAGATCAATAATGAGCACAGAGAGACTGTGGATTCACCACAAGTTCAAGAGATCAATGATCAGCCTGACTCTATTCAGGTAACAAAGATAGTTTGTATCTAACATGTCAACATAATTGTATGTTAACTTGTTACTCATAAGCTGTATTTGTTACAGGCCAACTTGGAGACACACTTTCAGGGGGAAGAAAACTTGTCCACCCCCTTGAATCAAGAAGAGGTTCCTCCAACCTCAGAACATCAAGAAGAGCCTGTCCCTCAGGTAGTAAAAGTTATCTCTGAACAAGAAATAACTAACTAAAATTGCTCTTATGTTCTAATATTCTTAATGTCTCTTCTTAGGCTCCAACTGAGGAAGTAGTGGTGGTGGAACCAACACCCCAAAACCTAGAGATTCCAGAAGCTGAAAAGCTCTCTGAGGAAGTATTTACTGAGCCTTCTGCTGAGAAGGTAAGTAATCAGTAATAGTCTTCTTCAACGAATGCTCTGGAAAACCCACTACTAAAATCTCTTATGTTTGTTCTTACAGGCTCAGTCAGAAGAACAATTGGATGGAGAAACAGTTGTGTCATCTCCTCCATAAGAAACTAAAACTGCTGAACAAGCAGTATCTGCAGAAAAGGTGCCAGTAACCCCCAAGGTTTCTGAGGAACATGCTACTGAGCTTCCTCACTTAAAAGTTCAAGCAGAAAGAAAGGTTGATGAGGATAAAACTTCTCCTCACACCAAAGTATTTGAGGCCTCTGTGTCCAAGCAAGTAAAAATCCAAGCAGATGAGCCTAGTGTTTCTACACAGGTATGCTCAGAAATCTCACTTCTGCACACAGATACTAACACAAGTGGTTTGAACAAAACTAACTTGAACACTTTCTTTCAGGCTCAAAGTCTAGTGCCAGTTGATTTACTCAAGGCCTTCCAGAAGCACACCTTAAAGAAACATCTCAAGTGCTTCAGACAATGGCAGAAACTCAGAAAGGCTGACCTTTCTGAAGTAGCCAGAGTAATCGATGTCCCAGAAAAGAGAGCAATTGCCCTAAATCTGGAGGATTATATCCATGCATTGTTCCCTACAGAGTCCTACTCATTTGCCACTCTAATGCATGAAGACTTCATTCATGAAGTAGCACAAAGACTTATAGCAAATTTCAAGTCTGCGGATTCTCAAACCCAAGAGCAGATGGTTACCCATCCTGCCTTGCCCAGCAAGCTCACTACTTATCCTGCTGAACAAGAAGAAGTTAATGGGAGGATGATTACATTCCCAAATGTGATCAACCTGGTTTCAGAAGATGACGAGGAGATGGACGAAAATAATTATCAAGAACCTCCCTCTGAGCATCCAAACCAAGAAACAAAGAACAAGAGTGATGATGATGATGATCAGAATGATGATCCCCAACCTGGACAAGGCGGGATTCAGAAAGCTGGCAAAGAGAGTGGAGAAAAGGCTACTCCCTCAATTGCTCAAAAAGCTCCATCATCATCACATCCCAAGTCTCATCAAGATACCCAACAAGCTGAACACAATGATGCCATAGAAGAAATTTCAGCTGCTGAGTTTAGGATTGAACAACTCAGAAAGGCATTGGAAGAAGAGAAGAGAATCAACATTGAGACTCAAGCTCTTGTTGATGAAAAGGAAGCCAAAATCAAAAAGCTCGAAGAAGCTAATGCCAAAGAATTGGCACTCCTAGATGAGCAAAGAAATTTGAAGAATGCCATTGTTGTCACAGCTGCTGAAATAGATGCAATGGATGACAATGATGATGAAGAGCATGATGTCGAGGCGCATCGTAAAGACCTTCTACATCTTCTCAGAAGGCCAACACACTTGATGGAAAGCAGAAGAAGATTGTCAATCTACAAACAATCCAAGAAAAGGATTATGATAGTGATGCTGAAACCCACAACTTGATCACTGAAGCAGAAGATGAGAGACTTGTCACTCAGCACAAAAGAGCCCTACTTGCTCCTCATATATTCTATGCACCAAGTAGTTCAAGAAGTGAAGAGCACCGTGTAAGGAACAGTGTCTTTTTAGAACTCAGAAAGACACTAGTTGCCCAAGACACAGAAGTGCTAAAATCTGTCCTAGAAGAGATGAAGCCTTTGGCTGCTGCTTTACTCAATAGAGCAACCAGCATCGCTCTCTCTCAAAAAGACCTAGGGTTGGTCAGGGATGAGGATTGTAACAATGCTAATGCAGCATTGAATGAAGCCAGCCATGCTGTCCTGCAAGCCAACGCCATCCTAAGGCCGCTTGAAGAGCTCAACAGAAAGGAGCAGGAACTGGTTAGGCAGAACAACGAGCTGAAGAAAGAACTTCAAGAATTAGTCAGGGTGCAGAACAATCTCCAGAAAAACTTTGAAACTCTCTCTCTCTGAAGCTTATGCTATCATGAGTCAGTCATTCATGACTAAGGGGGAAGAAGAGATGCCTCAGAAAGGCAGAGGAAGAAAAAGAAAATAGTCAAATCCTCCCTCCTCAAGTCAACTTGTCATTAAGGACACCACTGGAGACACCCTTGCTGAAGAAGTTGTTCCAGATCAACCAGCCAGAAGGTTGAGAAGTATGGTCACTAGGGGAACCAAGTCCCTTAGAATCTCAGAAGAGAAGAAGACTTCTGAAGAAGAAGAAAAGGAAGAAGGAGAAGTAAGAGGCCAAGAAAGCTGCAAGTCTCCAATTTTGGACTACAATGATGATGAGGATGATTCTGATGAACATCCACTTCACAAGAAAAGGAGACAAGCAACTACTTCACAACCTCCTCTGGCGTGAAAGCCCTTAGCGACGTAACTCCTTCTGGAAATACCAAGTCAATACAAGGAACATCCACCAGCACAGCCCCAAGGCAGGAAGAAAGGGTTAGAGGATCTCCTGACAAAAGGCCACCAAACAGAAAAGCAAGAAGGGATTTCCAGTTTGGCAGAATAAACAATCAAACACATCAAGAAAGGCCAACTGATGCCCACATTGAGTATATGAAGACCAGTAATGAAGAATCTTCATATAGGTGCATTCTGAAAAAGATAGGGTATTGGATTCTGGAACTACAACATCTACTTGTCAATGATAAGTTTCCAACTCCCATCCTCAACCAGATCCTGAAATGGAGAGAAGGCAATGACGAATTGCTAAACACGAGCACCTTCATGCCTGGTTAAACTTTGAAGTAGAAAAGAGGAATGAAGCCAGAAAGATGGATCTTTCTTTTGCCTGTCCTTACCCAAAACCTGATGATGTACACAAGGTAAGAAAACTGGATGGTAGCTACAGCAGGAAGAACAAACTAGGTGTTTCAACCTATGAGTCATTCTATATGACATTTGATGAATACCTAGATGATATACACTATCTGGAAGAAATATACAAGTATTTCAACCTATCTCAGCTGCAAGTAGACCATGCCTGGGTCTAGGGAAAGTACTTCTGGGTCAAACATTTTCTGTGGAAGAATCACAAGCTTGGTAAGTGTTGGTCCAGATAACGGCAAAGTAAAAGACTAGAGGGGGGGTGAATAGTCTTTTAAAACTTTTGTCGATAAACACAATTTCTCATAAACTTGGGGGGTTTCTGATACTTAAATTCAGAGCGCGGAAGACTTTAAGATAGGTAAGTGCAGAAACAAAAAGTATGTGTGTGTGCTTTGCTGAAAGATAAATGTAGAAAGGTAAATAACACAGCAAGTACAGTGGTATTTGGAGGTGGCGTAATCCTCCAACTAATCCACTTCGGTCTTTCTGAGACCTTGAATTCACTAGAACAGATAATTGAGTTCACCTTACAATAATCCTATTCTAAGATTCCTAAACAAATGGTTCCCGACCAAATGTTCCCCCTGAGTTATTCCCCAGCTCCTAGAGCTAAGTACTTCCACTACTCAGATAACCTTGGAGTTATTCCCTGATTTCCCAAATCAAGTACTTCCTCTACTCCACGCCTTGATGGTGTTGGTTATAAGGTTTGTCAGAGAGGCTTCTTGTATAACTTTTCAGTTATGTTTCCAGAGAGCCTAATAGAACAAGACTACTTAATACACTTGTTCAAAGGTGTGGCAATCGCTCTTTACTTGACCAAGTAATTGATGTCCGTTCTGGAGAATGAGCTTCAGAAAGGTTATCTGATAGTTCAACTCTTTCATGAATAACAATCTCTTGTTAAGGTTCAGGACAACTTAGAACTACTAGTGATTCTTCAAGCAACAGAAAGCTTTCAGAAAGGGTAGTAGAGTGTTGGAGAGAATACTTTGCTAGATTGTAAGTTTGCAAGTTAGATCGTTCTTTGGTCGTATTTCTCAGCATCTAAGTGTGTGATATTTATAGATGAATTGGAGAGTCGTTGGGATGTTATCCGTTAGACACAATTCAAATTCAGTCTATACTTATCTTGAAATGAGTACTCAGAAGTCCTTGTCTCATATCTCAGAGAGGACTGTGCTTTAGCGGCTTTTCTACCGATGCAATTAATGCAAATGTACTATTTCTTGTCCTGTAGTCTTCAACGGATACATTAGCCTTTCTGATGGCTTGCATGCTCCATACTCATGATGTCATATGTTCCTGAATCATGTTTTAAAAGTAACTAAATGCACTTAAGAAAGGATTAAGGACATAGTCTTTCCAAGTGAGACTAAACCTTGGTGTCTTCGTAAATCTTGTGCAATCTCCGGTCTTGTAATCTTCAGAAAAGCTCCATTGCTAGGATTGATCTTCATGGTCTTCTTGGAAATAAAAATTACATTCAGAGACCTATAATCCTAAAACAAGATTTACTAGACTAATCATACTTAGTGATTTCCTCTTTTACAATGTTCAAGTGAACTAAGAGTACTTAATCACCTTTCTGGCAAAGATAAGAACATGTGATGAATGATCAAAATACTAACAGATATTCCTAACAAATTTCCCCCTTTTTGATCAGTCATCCATGACTATCTTTTAAAGTCCTATTACAAATTTGTAATCCTGGAAGAGAAAACAATCCACCACTTAATCATTTCAAATGATATTCAATTTTAGTTAAATTAAGTGCAGAAAGTAAACATCAACCAAATCACAAGAAGTGACCTTTGCTGATAAGTTGTCATCTATTAAAATGTATCTGAGAGTACAGAGTGAGATGCAACTTTTACAGATAGAGAAATTCAGAAACAATCAGCAAGATTACAAAAAGTAACAAAACATACTAAGTAAATTAGAACAACAGGAGAGTCCAAGCTCCAAGTAAACATTCTAAGATACTAGTCTTCAAGTCTTCAAAAATAACTTGGTTCGAAACCTCAAGTTCTTCAAAGACCCTTCTGGATCGATTGACATAATCATCCACTATTCTCGCATTCTTGGACATAGTCATAAAGTATCCTTCCGATGAAAGTTCATCTTTACGGATAAGATACAAATTTCATGGTAACTCTTGCCAAGATTGTAGTTTTCTTCGAAAGTGTTGACCCAAAGAGTATTTTCCCAGACCGGGCATGGTCTACTTGCAGCTCAGATAGGTTGAAATACTTGTAAATTTCTTCCAGATAGTGAATATCATCCAGATATTCATCCTTTGTCATGTAGAATGACTCATAGGGATGAACACCTAGCTTGTTCTGCTTGCTGTAGCTACCATCCAGTTTTCTTGTCTTGTGCACATCTTCTGGCTTGGGGTAAGTGAATTCTAGGTCTTTGGAAGACCGAAGTGGATTAGTTGGAGGATTATGACCTCCAGATACCACTATACTTGCTGTGTTATTTACTTTTCTGTACTTACATTTCAGCAACACACACACACTTTAACTGTTTCTGCACTTATCTATCTTAAGTCTTTATTTTCAAATCTAAGTATCGATATCTACGTATATCGAGAAATATTTTTTATCGACAAAAGTTTTAAAATACTATTCACCCCCCCCCCCCCCCTTCAGTCTTTTACTTTGCCGTTATCTGGACCAACAAGTGGTATCAGAGCAGGAGGTTCACAAGCCTTCTGCACTGAACCTAGATCCTCAGATAGGTGAAGGAACTTTGTCCATTTTCGAGGACTATTTAATTTGTGTGTTATATGTGCAGGAATGTCTCTGAGTGATGCACCCGTTCTCAAACCAGAAAACTACGAGAAATGGAAAAATAACATGATGCTCCACCTTGAAGCCATAAGTGACGAAATGATCGAAGTGATAAAGAATGGCCCAATAGTCATTCAACAACTTAAACAAGTCATGGAGGTTTCTAATGGTAGAGACAGAGATCAAAGCGAAGGATCTTCACAAACTGATGCGTCAACAAGTGGGAGATCTACTAGTCAAGTTGTTTACGAACCAAAGCCCAGAGAACTCTGGACATCGGAAGATGCCAAGAGAAATCGTCTGGATGGTCAAGCTCGTAATATCATCATTAGATTGACACCTGAGCACATACAGTGTAAACTGTGGGGTGCTAAAACGGCGAAAGTTGCCTGGCAACTGATTGAAGAAATCTGTGCCGGAACTGAGAAAACCAAAGAAAACAAGTTCGAAGTTCTCAAGTTGAAATTTCAAAATTTCAAACAAGGACCCACTAGAACTCTGGAAGAACTTGATTTCAGATTTACCACTCTCATGAGTGATATGGCGAGACTGGGAAAGCAGATACTCCGGTCGGAAAAGATTAAGACTATTTTGAAGTCTTAACCACAACCGGAGCATGCTAAATTCTTTTATTTTAACAAGGAATGCAAATATCACTCCAAAGGAACTCTTCTCACATCTTGCTACGGTTGTTTATGAGACAACACAAAGAGAACAAACAACCTGAAAAGTTGCGAATATTGCTCTAGTTGCTCAAGGAACTTCAAAAGAAGAAAAGCAAGGAAGGGATCGAGGATGCTCTTCTTAAAGCAAATGAGCAAATATGTCACGAGAAATTGAGAGAAGAAAAGCCAAAGAGAAGTGAAAAAGCATCTAGGCTCAAACTATCACCAAGACAAAATATGCAAAGCTCATTTGAACAAGCCCATTTCGAAAGCATCATGTCTTGAGGCGAAATTGAAACGATATCTGTTTCTATTGTCAGAAACCTGGTCACTTCAAGAAGGATTGTCCTGCCTTCAACAAACTAAGGACAGGTGACAAGAAAGATAGAAGAATCTTCAGAAGAAGCCAGAAAGCTTTATTAACTGAAGAAAGAAAGAAAGAAAATCCAAACTCAACTGGATGCTCTAGACGTTGAGACAGATTCTGAAGATGACAATTCAGATACTCAACCTTATCATCACCAGAATTATGTGGAGTTACTCATGATATAATCGACTTTGGCCTCAAGAAGAATGAAATGTGTGGAGTTGCTGAAATTGACGGTCCAGACATCTCCAACATAGAAATCTGTCTTATGGCTGATGAGGTAGCACATACTTCTTGTTATACTTATGAAAGTGATGAAGAAGAAATAAAAGATCTAGAAAATCTCAGGAAATAACTTGACATCTATGAAAGAGAATTTCTAATGATCTGAGCTAGAGCCAAAAATCTTGAAGAAGAAAAGAATTCTCTTGCAAAGGAAAATTCTCAATTAGTTAAGATATCTGAGAAAAAGGATATTGAAAATGCATTTCTCAAAGCTCAAATATCTGAGACTGAAAAGACACATAAGGAAGCAATGGCTGGATTACGAAAGAAATATGAAGATCTTCTTTCTGAGAACAAGGAACTCGAAAAGAAAGAATTATCTTTTCAATCTTATGCCAAAGCTAGTGACACACTTACTGCAGTACAATCTTACTTAAGAGATCCTTCAGAAAAGAAAGGACTTGGGCTGAATACACAGACAGATTGTTCTATCACTCTGAATAAGAGTGAGGAAAGAAGAACATTTGTAAGTACTCAGCAAGATGGTTCCCATGCAATCTATAGTATCGGTCAGAAGACGAAGATTGTTGACAAAGGAAAGGCAGTTGCGACTAAACCTTTGTGGGAAAAACAAGTCAAAAACAAAGCTGTTGGGCACGTCTCTGAAAAGAAACACAACACTGAAAAGTGTAAATACCCACAGTGCTATGTCTCTCAAAAGGGTAGAATTGTAGGAGCTGGCAAATTCTCCCATGTCACTTTTTCTGGAAAGAAATTGGACCAACCAGAGACTAGCAAAGCTGCTGAGAAAAGATCTCAGGCAGCTTCAAGTGCTCGAAACGGTATTGGCTATAAAGGCATCGGGAAACAACTTGCTCATGAATACAAACAGGAGCAAGAACGATGGCTAAAGGATAGAATTGCTCAAAGCAATTATCAGAAGTGGAAGTTGAATCAAGCCACTGAAAATCTGAATTCCAGGGCTAGAAGAAATCTGGCAAGGAAAGCTAAGTTTGCTGAAAAGCAAACTCAAAAACCTGACAGGTATCTGAAAGCACCAAATGGAGCACCTAGAAACACACCAAGGAAGAAAATAATTCTTAATAATGATAATCATTCAATTAGAATTCCTCCTTATGTTCCTATCAGACAAAAGAATGTTCCAAGGAAATTCATTCAAAAATGGATTCCTACTGGAAGATTGTTTAGTCCTGATGGTTCCAATCAGAATTGAGAACCTAATCTCTGTTCCTCGTTGTGTGCGAATGCTTCCTGGACTAAAGCACAATGGCTATTTGATAGTGGATGCGGAAAGCACATGACAGGAGACAAAGAAAATCTGGTTGATTACAAAGCTTGCAACACAGGACCAGATATCAGATTTGCTGGAGGAGAATTAAATCCCTCTCTGGGATTTGGCAACATCAAATTGGGAACATTAACAATCACTGACGTATTACATGTTAAGGATTTGAAATATAATCTATTTAGCATGAGCAGCTTTGCGCATAAAGGTTTTGTCAAAATTCAAAGCAAAATCGCAAACTAATTGACAATGAGTCAAAGCGCATACCTTGGTTGCTCGGCGAAAGGCGATCTTTATGTTGCCGATTGGGCATCTCACAATCAAGAATGTCTCATGGTGAGTCAATCTGGTCACACAGAAGAGCACTGGTTATGGCACAAAAGAATGAGTCACTTGAATTTCAAAACTCTGAACAAACTTGCCAAGAAAGAATTAGTGGTTGGCCTTCCCAAAACATCTTTCAGAAAGGATGGTATCTGCTCGCATGTCGATGGGGAAACAATCAAAATCTCTTTCAAGTCCAAAACTAGACACTCTAGTGTTAGACCACTGCAACTACTACATATGGATCTTTTTGAATCATCTGTAACTAGTTATGCAGGAAAGAAATATGGTCTGGTTGTTGTAGATGACTTCTCAAGATTCACTTGGGTTGTCTTTCTGAAACACAAATCTGATGCCAGGGTGGAGATACCAAACTTGCTGAAAAAGCTTGAAGTCATGAAAAATGACAAGGTATCTGCAATCAGAACAGACCATGGTACTGAGTTTGTCAACCAGTACATAAAGGAGTTTTGTACCTGCAAAGGTATACAACACCAACTTTCCTCTATAAGAACACCTCAACAAAATGGTGTTGCGAAGGAAAACAGAACCCTTAAAGAAGTCGCTAGGACGATGCTAGGCGACCTTTGAAATAAGTGAAGTTTATTGGGTTGAAGTCGTAAACACACTGCTACACTCGTAATGTATGTTTGATAAACAAACACCATGACAAGACCCCTTATGAAATCTTGGTTGGTAGACCCCCTAATATCAAACATCTGAGAGTATTTGGTTGTAGATGTTTTGTTCTAAACAATGGAAAAGATTATTTGAGAACTTTTTAACCAAAGGCAGATGAAGATGTATTTCTTGGTTATTCCACGAATAGCAAAGCCTACAGAATTTACAACAAAAGAACAAAGAAAATTGAAGAATCAGTTCGTGTTGTATTCTATGAAGGAAGTAAGAAAGCACCTCCTAATGATGAACTCTCATAAAGGTTCAAAGAACTAATGTTGAGGGATTCTGATGAAGAATCCTCAGCAAGGAGAAACATCATTATGGAAAGTGAGGATGACTCTGATGTAGAAAAGCTTGATATGCCTAGTAACAACAAGATGACTCACAAACATGATGAAGAATTTCCTATGAAACTTCCAGAAATGGAAACTGAAGATATTCATCATGAAGCTATCTCTGGAAATAATCTCTCTGAAAGACATGTTCCAGATAGCTCAAACACTAAACAAGTGTCAGACATTAATTACCCTTCTGGGGAGCAAAATGTCTTAGATACTGAAAAAGTATCAAATCAAAATCCCAGTGATTCACATTCAAATCATTTGGATATTGATCCTACTAGCACTAAACCTATGATGAGATGGATCAAGGATCATCCTGGAAAAGATGTGATTGGACCAATTAATCAAGGTGTTAGGACTAGGAGAGCAATAGCTGAAAATGCTAATTCTCTCTTTGGATGTTTCATCTCAAATATTGAACCTAAAAATATAGAAGAAGCATTAGGAGACCAAGACTGGATCTCTGCAATGCAAGAAGAGTTGGATCAATTTGAGAGAAACAAAGTCTGGAAACTAGTTCCATTTGTGGAAGGAATATCTGTGATTGGAACTAAATGGGTTTTTAGAAACAAAATGAATGAATCTGGTGAAATAACCAGAAACAAAGCAAGATTGGTTGCCAAGGGATTTACCCAGACTGAAGGCTTAGATTTTGATGAGTCATATGCACCAGTTGCCAGATTGGATGCAATAAGACTCTTTCTAGCCTCTGCAGCTCATAAAGATTTTAAAGTTTATCACATGGATGTCAAAAGTGCATTCTTGAACGGTGAACTTGCAGAAGAAGTTTATGTTGACCAACCACCTGGCTTTGAAGTTTCCTCAGAAAGTAGAATGGTCTATAAACTACAGAAAGCTCTGTATGGATTGAAACAGGCTCCAAGAGCATGGTATGACACTTTGGCCAAATACCTTCTGGAAAGTGGTTTCAAGAAAGGCGAAGTTGATAAAACTTTATTTACCTTAAATCATGATGGGAAACTACTCTTAGTTCAAGTATATGTTGATGACATCATATTTGGATCTAAGGACAAGCAACTTTGTAATGACTTTGCAAATCTCATGAAAGTAAGTTTGAGATGAGCATGATGGGAGAAATGAATTATTTTCTAGGATTGCAAGTCAAGCAACTCAATGATGGAATATTCATTAGTCAAACAAAGTATGCAAAAGATATGCTCACAAAATTCAATCTTAAGCCTTCTGAAAAGAATGCTAAGATACCTATGAGCATTGGAACCAAAATGACCTATACTGAATCAGATAAGAGTGTTGAAGAACATAAGTATAGGAAATTGATAGGTTCACTACCTTACCTCACTGCAAGTAGACCTCATATTCAATACGCCGTTGGAGTGTGTGCTAGATTTCAGACAAATCCGATGCAAACACACTACAACATTGCTATGAAAATATTAAGGTATGTAAAAGGTACAGTAGATGTAGGATTGTGGTATCCTAAAGAAAGCGGATTGAGTTTATTTGGGTACTCGATTGTCTTCAGATCACTGCTTGATAGAAAAAGCACCTCAGGAACTTGTCAGTTTCTGGGTACTAGACTTATCTCGTGGTTTAGCAAGAAGCAAAACTCAATTGCAACTTCTACCACAGAGGCTGAATATATTGCTGCTGGTTGTTGTGCAACACAAATTCTGTGGATACAACAACAACTCAAAGACTATGGACTCGATGAAGAGAAAACTCCCATTTTCTGTGACAACACAAGTGCTATTGCGATTACACTGAATCCTAAATTTCATGCCAGAACAAAGCATATTGATGTTAGACATCACTTCATCAGAGACCATGTTGAAAAAGGTAATATAGAGATACTCAAGATTGGCACTGAAGACCAACTTGCAGATATCTTCACTAAGCCACTACATGAAAGTAGATTCTTAGCCTTAAGACATAGTCTTGGACTAATGGAACTACCAATGAACTGAAAAAGTTCAGGAATCTGGAACGGGCATCCAGAGAAGAGAAAAGAGAAATCTGGAACGGGTATCCAGAAGTCAAAAAGGCTAAAGAGCAAAAAGACAGCTTAAGATCTCTGAGACGGGAACTCAGATATCTGAATCACTCTATAAACGGGGAACACAAAGGAGAATAGTACAACTATCTGCAGTCAACTACTCTCTTGAAATTCGCATTATTTCTATCTTGATGAAAAACATGGAAAAATCCTAAGTATAAGACAGATTCAGATGCAAATAGTGTTCTTGGTCATACAAAAACGTGATTCAGATAGCTAATAGCCAAAATTCATTAAATGGGCACAATTACACTTGTTGATTGTGATCATTCTTTGAAGCAATGGTGACCCTTGATGAAATTAAGCGTTTGATCTATCTGGTGGAAATTAATTCACGATAAATAGTGGATCATAAAAATTCTGACAAAGCCCACTTCGCATTTAATGCCGAACTAGCTTTTGCTCACGCCTGCTTGCAAATCACAGATACGTACACACAAAATCAATTTGTATGTATTTGTCTGTTGAGATTCTATTGCTATATATATAGGATTTTGACAAAAGAAATCACTTTCGCCTAATCCAAAATTCCGACTTCCACAAAAATAGCAAAACCTTCTCTTGATTCTCTGCAAACCTTCTACAATCTCTGCAAATCAAGATTAAGTTTTTCTGCAAAGAATTACTGAATCAAATCTCTTTCAAACACCAATCCAAATTCCCAACACTATATAAAGAGATGGCCCCGAAGAATTCTTCCACACAGAAATCTCAATCCTCCACTGGTATTGCTGAAAAGCAAACACCAGAGTTGGTTATTGTGAACAACCGACTGGTAGGAGATATTAATCCTGACCATTGGACTTCAAATCACAGAATGATTTGGGGTGGTGCCATGGTTGAGGAATACCTCACTACCAATAGAGAACCAAGCCCGTAAAGTCGATTCTTGACATGCTTGAAAAGGCACAAATCAAGGGTTTTCTATCTGCTCGCCCAAGTGGAATTTCATCACTCGATGTGTTGGAATTCTACAACAACTCCAGGATAATTTCCTGTGTTTCTGAAGGCACTGCAATAGTGTCTGTTAAAACCTCAGTCCAAGGAAAGGAAATCCTTCTGAACTTAACAACTTTCTGTAAGTTGTTTGAGTTTCAAAATCTTGGAAAGGATTTTGAAATAAACACCAAGGATGATGATCTCCTTGAAGGTGTTAAACAATTGCAGATGGCGTGTGTGATCTTGAAAATCGGATACACCCACCGAGTTCAAGCTTGTCGACATCCGAACCGGACATCGATGGTTCATCGATGTATTGCTTGCATTCTTCACAGATGCTTTGATGGTCTACAAGGAGGTCTTGACGGATAAGCCAAGAACAATGGATCATGATGTTCTTCTTGAATCAACAAGACAAAATTTGGAAAACCCTTTTAATCGGGAAAGTACGCCTTCATGAAGTTTGTGAAGAAGATTCAAGGCTTGAGCCTAAGATCGCCAAAGGACTAGGCGAGCAAAGGCCACAGAGGCTATGGTCCGAAGATATGCTACTTCTTTGGAGAAGCTTGGCATTGAGCTCGAGAGACGGTGAAATAGCCAATGAGAACCTACTCTACAAATATGAGTATACAAACTTGATGAAAAAGGTTCTTGGGTCTCGTAAAGGTTCTAAGAAGCGAAAGTCAAAAGGTATCGAAGAAAGGTTGCGACCGAAGCCTGTAACTTCAAGAAAGAAGTCTGGCAAATCGGAAGACACACCCATTGAGGTTGTCGATTCTCGGATATCTGCGCAGCCTTGCCGATGAACCGATAAAGGCGATCAACTCATCAATGCCGCAAAAGAATCATCAACTCTTGAACAAGTAGACTCGGAAGAGAAAGTGCGTTGAAATGTTGCGACTAATGCGTAATGCCTGTCGATGAACTCATTAATGCTGCCAAAACAGGTGAAAAGCACCAAGCCCCATCTGCAGAAATCGCAGGAGTAATGGACCAATCAGTCCCAATGCTGATGAGAGCTCTGACGATGAAGACGATGAACTAGTCATCCCTCAAGTCCTAGAAAGAACAAAGAGGGCTAAGGTTCTCGTGATGGCGGTGATAAGGTTTCTGAAAAAGAACCTACACCTCAGGTTGCTGAACAAGCACCTATAGCAAAGGTTGTTGGTGCAAACACATCATCAGGGAACGTTTCTTACGCACAACTTCAAAAAGCCCTGATGAGTGGTATTTTAGTCTTTGGCGAATCTTGATGGAAATGCCACATCTAAAATTCTGGAAGAACACTCTACTGACCGATCCTCTGCTTCCAGACAACCACAACAGCCACAAGTTGTTGATGAAATGGTAAATGAACTCCATTTCGAATTACCAAGATTACAACATCAAGAAAATCCTGCAAAAGAGCAGGTTCCCCAACTCGACAAGAGGGATCAAACTGAGACATTCACTCAGTATGATCAACCAGGGGAGGCAACTGAGTTGCACACTCAGGAAAGGTGTGAAGTACCTAAAACTTCAAACAAAGAAGTTGTACTGGAACAAAAAGACCAAAGTATAAAAGGGTCACAAGTTCCAGAGACCAATCAGCCTGACAATGCTCAGGTAGCTGAATGGTTTAACTCCTACCTTGGAAAAAATTTTATGCTTGTATATCTTGTTACTTATATAAAAATTCTTTGTTATAGGCTGAGTTAGAAACACAGAAACAAGAGGAAGTTGGAAAGCTTGCCTCAGAAACTGAAAAGGAGGTTACCCCAACCTCGCCTCTTAAGAAATCTGAGCATGTACCACAGGTGATAATTGATTCTTAAGATAACACTTTTCAGTCATTTGTCTATGTGCTTAATCATTTAAAGTAAATGTTTCTAACAGGCTCCAACTGAGAAAGAGGAAGATAAGGCAGAAATGCCAGAGACGAACCCAGAGACCGACAAGGTTTCTGAAGAACACATCATTGAGCCTTCTAGCATGAAGGTACATGAAAAATCAGTGATAAGTATTCTTCATCATGGGTTATCTTAAACTTCTTCTAAAATATTCAATACTTTCTACTTACAGGCTCATTCAGAAGTAGAAATGCAAAGGGAAAAAGTTGCGACATCCCCTGCATCACATCACATGAAGCTCCCAAGGCAACATCACATGAAAGAATACCAGAAACTGAGAAAGTTTCTGAGAAAAATGACTCTAAGCTTCCTATTGAGGAAGTAAGTCCAAAACTCAGAACTCATTAAAGCATTTTTGCACAGATTCTTTCAAATAATTTTCTAAGTATTGTATTAGTCTTAATTCTCAGGTTCAAGAAAGAAAGGTTGATGAGGACCAGACTTCCAAGTCTCCACCTCACAACAAGATAACTGAGACACCAATTGTCTCAGTAGCACAAGTCTCTGAGCCTGAAGTACTTACTCAGGTAACTCAGAAACTAAACTACACTTCTACTCAGATATCTACAAAAGTTTTGAAGCTCACTCAAAACTCTTTCTTTCAGGCTCAAACGAGTGCAAAGCAGGCTCCCAATGATGAGAAAAGGGACCTACTTCCCTTCTTCAAAGCTCAAACCCTGCCAAAGCATATTCAATGCTTCAAGAAATGGAAAAGGTTAAGGTGCTCTGATCTCTCTGAAATATTGAGAATCACAGATCAACCAACCAGACGAGCACGAGCTCTTGACTTGGAGACGTATATCCATGCAATGTTCCCCATCGAATAAAGACATACGACTCTATTGCATAAGGATTTCTCCAGAGAAGTGGCGACATTTGATACAAGCCTTTGAACAGTGCGGATGGTCGACAAGATTACAGATGGCATTCAAGCCGCCTGCATCGCAATTTATACCTTCCGAACAAGAAGAGGTTAATGGGCGAAGATCACTATTCTCAAGTGATCAATCTTGTATCAAGATGATGAGGAGGAAGAGATAAACGAAACGACTTGATGAACCTCCCACTAACCATCACCAAAAGGATGACATGCATAAAAGGATGATGATGATACCTTCACCGGGGACCGGAGGAATTTCACAAAGAAATCATGCCTCAATCTGAAAAGCAAACCGAGAGGAAAGCACGAAATCTCCGCTCCATCTTCTCAAAAGTCAACTCATCCATCTTCCCAACAAAAGGTTATTACTGAACAAGTAGTTAAGGATTCTGAGGAAATCGCTCAGAAATTGTTGAATACTCAATCCAGAACTGCTCAACTCAGACAACTGTTGGAAGAAGAACAACAGCTCCATCTTCAACTGGAAGACCAGATAGCTAAATCCAGAGACAAGCTTGACCAACTACAAGATCAATATCTGCAAGAGATGATAGCTTACTCTGAGGTTAAAGAGCCAGGATGTCAGTAAATGCCATCACCAAAGAACTCGACATCAAGAAGTATCTGAAATTAAGCATGATGCTAAGGCTGCATCATCTTCAAAAGAAGTACCATCCTCCTCCCAAAAAGGGAAGAAACCAATCTTTGAGATGGTTGTTGGACTCGACACAATCGATGAGAATGTCCAAGAGGATGAAGATCACTGGGCTGATTACTCAGATGATGAAGAAGACAAGACTTTGGCAGAGCACCGCAATGAACATCTAGCGGTTTCACACTTGAAAAGGAAACTGATTGCTCCTGAAACTTTCAGCAAACTGCCAAATGTCCACTCCCATGAATACATGAACAGATACCAAGTACTGGCTCATCTGAAAAAGGAGATGTCTTCACAGAACAAGGAAGTAATTGCCGTCCCTCTCGAATGAAAAAGTTCATCGAGCTCATCACTCGAGAGAACAACTAGCATAGTCATTGCTCGAAAGATCCGGAATGATAAGGGATGATGATGCCTTTAGTGAAAAAGCTTCAAGAGGCAAGTTACATCATTGGAAAAGCAGATGCCATCCTAGGCCCATTGGCAGAGCTCACTGATAAGGACAATGAACTTATCAAGCAAAATCAGGAGCTCAAAGCCGAACTTCAGAAGTTGGTCACTGCCTACAATTATTTACAAGGGCATTTTGACTCTCTCTCAGATTCTTTTATGAGACTGAGTCAGCCAACAATGACTAAGGGGGAAAGAGTGTACAAATCTGGACCTCAAAGTCAGGGGGAATGGGAAGAAGGAGAAGAAAACAAGAAGAAATCTGGAGCTGGTGCGGCTCAGAGAGGAAGAAGAAACACGAAAACTTCCCAGCCACCACTCAGAATCAATGAACCCTCCTCAAGCCAAGCTACTTTGCAAATAGTAGCTGCTTCCCAGAAACCTACTGAAGGAACTACAATGATAACAAGGGCCATGGCACAAAAACCTCCAAGGAGTACCAAGGCTCCAAGGAGAAGACAGGTTAAAGGGATTGATGAATCTTCTGAAGAAAGAGAAGAAGGCCAAATCAAGTCCCTGGGCAATGAAGAAGGCTGTAAAACTCTCATAAGATTTAATCTTGATGATGATGAGGAAACTGATGAAGATGAAGCTCCTCTTCACAGAAAAAAGAAAATTGAAAGCCTAACTGAGCCCATAGCTGCAAAGCCCCTAGCAGCTAAAACACCATCTGGAAATACCAAGTCTATCCAGGGTGGTTCTTCAAGCAACAACCCCAAAGAGAATTCAAGACAGAGAACGAACAGGCTGAGAGCTGAGCAAAGACAAAGTCAACTTCCACTCAGGCCAGAAGAAGCCAAAATAGAGTATGTGAAGAATGACAATGATTCCTCTGCTCTGGTGCATCAATCGGAAAAATGGCAATTGGATTCGAACTTAAGCATCTATGGTAAATTCAAGATTTTAACCAATCCATAAACAACTTATGGCATGGAGAAAAGATAAGCCAACCTTGATCAACACCAATCACATTAAAGCCCGGTTGGATTTTGAAGTTGTCAAGAGAATCAAGCCATGAGAAAGGACCTCTCGATAAATGTCCATATGGAAAGCCGATGATGTGCAGTAATCAATATCACAGAACAGCACAAGAGCAAGACTCGTTGTGGAACCCATGAGTCGTTCTATCTAATCAAGATCAATACAAGGGTGACATCAGATATCTGAGGATTATCTACGAATACTTCAAGCTTTCAGATATCAGAATAGAGCATGCCTGGAAGTGGGGAAAGTATCTGTGGGTCAAACATTTTGTCAAGAAAAATCCTACCAAAACCTACAAAGAGGTCTGTGGATTTGCCAGAGACACTGAGATGCTCGTCAGAACACTTCTCTATGATTATTCTGATGACATCAAAAGGTTTGGAGACAGAAAATTTGCAGACTGATCCATAGAACTACTGTTGAAGACTTGAAGACTTGAAGACTAGTCTATTAGGATGTTTACTTGGAGCTTGGCTACTTCTGTTGTCCTAATTTACTATTTTTTTTGTTGTATTTTTGCTGAATGAGCTAAACTTGTTTTATGTATTGAAGTTATCTGTAATCTTTCTTTGTAACTTATCTGAAGAACTTACTCTCAGATAGTATTCTATAAAAGATAACTTGTCAGCAAAGATCACACCTTGTGATTTGGTTGATGTTTACTTTCTGCACTTAATTGAATGAATTGAAAAATCTTAAGAAATGATTAAGTGTTGGATTGTTCACTCATCCAGATTTGTAATAGGTCAGATAGTCATCGTTGACTGGTCAAAAAGGGGGAAATTTGTTAGGAAATTTGTTAGATATTTTGTTAGAAATATCTGTTTAGATTTTGATCAGCAACATGATGACTTATCTTAGTCTCATAAAGGTGATTAGTACTCTTGGTTCACTTGAACATTGTAAAAGAGGAAACCCACTAAGTATGATAGTCTAGCTAATCTTGTATAGGATATTAGGTCTCAAAATGTAATTTTTATTTTATGAAGAGAAGACCAAGAAGAAGACATCCAAGTAGAACAAGCTCAACGACATTGAAGACTTGAAGAAACTGCACAAGATTGCTGAAACTGTTGTTCAGATACCTTAGCCAGATATCTTGAAGACACGAATAGTTTCAAACAAACTGTGTCACAAGAGATATCTGAGAAATAAAAGGCCTATCTGAAAACAAGGAAAGTGTCCACAGATATCTATTCTCAGATACCTTGAGCTTTAACCACATTTCTGAAAAAGAAATATATATATTGCAAACAAAGTTGTTTCAATATAAGTGGTATCTGAAGATTGAAGATAAGGACGTGCAAAGAATCAGAAAAATCTGATCAAGGTTGTCTCTGATACAAAGCATAGTTCCGTTGGCACTACAGGACAAAAGTATAGTACAATGCATTAAATGCACGGACAGAGATGTCTGAACAAAAGCAACGGTAGCTTCTGAAGAAGAAGACAAACCTGCTACAGTACTATACATAGATATCAATAGTTTGAATTTGATTTAAGCCTAACGGATACTATTCAAACGGCACTCAAATTCATCTATAAATATCAACACTTAGACTGCTTGAAAAGACACACTAGACACGCTGAACTGAACACATATCTTAATCTCTCAAGCAAACTACTTACTCTCAAGCTTTCTGTTGCGACCAAAGCTCTTGATCTTAAGTAGCACTGAAGTTCTAAGTGTCCTAATCCTAAACAAGCACAGCTATCTACACAGATATCTGAGAAATAGTTTTTATCGACAAAAGTTTTAAAAGACTATTCACCCCCCCCCCCCCCCTCTAGTCTTTTACTTTGCCGTTATCTGGACCAACAGGTATAAAAAGATACCGACGGTGCCGTAGGCGAAATTTCTACTAGATATGAAAAGTAGAATTACAAAAAGAAATTTGAATCAATCACAGACGATTGATTAAACTTACGGAAAACTAGACCTAGAACAGACAAGAAAAACCTATTCTAGTTCAATGATACTAGAGTAATTCTCAATCTTTAGAGAACACTCACAAGTAACACCGAAATAAAAGTCTAGTAAAGCAAGACGCCACAAACTAAATATTCTCAAGATGTTCTACAAAGGCGTCGTCTTGCAAAGGGCTCCTTCTTATGTATATGAGGTTTAGTCAAATCAGAAGAAGAACAACCTGTTTTGTTTCTTTTGTTCTTGTATATATAGATGGCAGTGTCAAGCTCAGCAAGAAGAATGCAGAAACCTAATATCGAACTGGAACAGGAAACGTGAAGAAGAACAGGAAACGTGAAGAAGAAATCGGACAGGGAAAGGAAATCGGTTTCCTTCTTTCTTCCAACATTCCTGTATAAGGAAATCTTCTATATATAATATATCTTGAAGATCTTTATTTCCTTCTTTCTCTCAATGTGCCCATGACTTCACAAACTCTTCCTTATTCAAGTTGCCAGCGCCTATATTCTTTCCAGATTGCGTCTGGATTCTTTCCAGCTCTTCCAGATTGTGTTTGAATTCTTTCTTGAGGCCCAAGCTAACCAATCTTGATCCATTAAGCAATGTTGAAGCCCAACTTGTTATTTCCTACAAAATATCCATAGAAAAACAACTACAATTGTCGAACCGGTTAATAAACAAAGAAAGGCCGAATTAACAAAACAAGTGCAATATAAATGCACTTTCAATTTTCATTTTTGTTGGTTGATAATTTGATATAAAAGATACAATTAAGATTTTAATCAAGTGGCCCTTCTAGACTTCCAAGAATGTGCCTCCTCACTCTTTGTTTAAAATAACTAATGCAAAAATAATAAAATCATTTATGTAACAAATTATAACCACCATGTTTTAGCGCACTTTATGATATCCATAGTTAGAACATTGGTTTCCAGCTTTTCTTTCCTCATTCCAGTGTAATAAAAATAAAATATTAACCATTGTTTAACAAAACCACACTTCAAAACTTTTAGTGTATAACACCGATGTTTTTAATAGTTAGTAGTATGTACCCATAAAGTTTATGTCCCTTTTATTTCTTCTACAAATGAGTTCAGTTTAGACGAAGAGAACAAAGTCTTACTCTTTTAAATTTTTTATTATCATTTAAACATTCTTCAAAGACTATTTGTCAAGTTCAAATGTGCAGTTTCAAATTTTTTATTATCATTTAAACATTTTACAAAGACTATTCTACATGGGCACCGCGCTTAGCGCGGTGTTACAAATCTAGTTGTAGTATAAATATAGACTATTTATACATACATCTCGTTTTACAAAATTATAAAAACTCTATACAAGAAAGGAATGAAACCATAAATATCAGTAATTAACAGCTACATATGCACAATTTACATTAAAAAAAAACTAAACAATAAGAATTTCAACATAAGAAACATAAAACATAACCAATTTACTGTTAAACATAAACAATTTCAGTATGAATATATGCAAACTTAGCCAATAAGCACTAGAAATCAAAGATCTAGAACATAATCAAACATCAACTATTTATACATAAACATGCACAATTCACACAAAAACATAGTCAATTTTTAAAAAACTGCAGAAAATCTAACCATAAAGCAATGAAACCAAAACATCATCTATTTACAACTAAACATAGAACATTTGCATGAAAATCTAAACAAAATCGAACACTACAATCTGATATACAAACAAACGAAGCAAAAGCTACAAAATACAAACTGAAAATAGAGAAAACACGCAAACATCAACACTTACAGGTCAAACATGCACAATTAAGGTTAAAACATCAACAATTACACATGAAATATAAAGTTACACGAAATCACTAAAAATCACCAAAACCAAATAAAAAATGAAAAAAAAATTGAAGAATCGAGAGAAGAAACCTGAAAATCGAGGAAACAACAAGGTTATGACTTATATGCGTTGTGTAGTCGGAGATCCGCCGGAGAAGACAACCGAAAAAGCTTCGAATTCAGGCCAACCGTTTCAAAAGTTGACCAAATGAAAAAACGAAACCGATAGAAAGGTAGATCGAGCCATGGACTACTCAAATATGCGATCGGATTTAAGATTGGAAGCCGGCGGCAGAGATATCGCCGGAGAGATGATCGGAAAAAGAGAGAGAGAATGGAAGAGGGAGAGGGTAGAGAGAGAGAGAGAGAAGAAAGAAGGAAATGAAAAGAAAAAAAAAAAAGAAAAATAGGGTACTTATATAAATCTGACAACCCGCTTTTAGATCCAGATTACCGAACCCGCAACCCAAGATCCGCGAATTGACCCATTTATTAATGAAGAAGGACTCTCAAGACTCTCATAATGTCTAAGACTCTTTTAAGTTTTAGTACCTTTATAAATGGTCAATAGCCCAATTTAACTTAAATAGTACTAGTATTTGTTGTTTTATTTTTTTTATTTTTTTTATATGAAAATTTAATTTTCCTATTTGTAATTATATGGGTACATTTGTTAATTAACTCGTACGACTACTCTTAAGTTGTCGTACATAATAGGAGTAATACATCATAGGAGTAGTCGTACACAAAATCAATTGTCAAAATTAAATTTTAAGGTTGTACGACGAAACCCCTTCTAATTTTAGTTAACGCAAGTTTATTTCTTTAGAAAAAAAAAGGGGAAATTACGTTTACTACCCCTTAAATTTGGGCCAATTACAGTTTAGTCCCTTCTATTCAAACAATTACAGATACACCCAAAACCTAATTTTTTAGTTGACCAGAAATAAAATAAATGGAAAAGAAAATGAATTGGACTTAGTTGCAATTTACAATCTTCAATTTACTACACATTGGACTCTAATATTTTATAAATTACAACAATGACTCATTATTATTGTAAATTAAACCCCAATAAAATTTATTTTCAAAATATACCCAATTTTTTTCTTCTTTCTCCCCCATTTCTTCTTCCTCCTCCATTTCTTCTTCCATTTTTTTTCTTCTTCCTCCCCCATTGTTTCTTCTTCCTCCCCATTCTGACTCCAATCGAGATGCAGCACTTCGTGAGGCTATTACTGACTCAATTGAGCTATTACAGCTCAGGCATAGACTCCATGGAATGCTACGACTCAATGGGTATTCACCCAAATCTGTTTTATAGCTCCGATCGGGGCTATTTTCATAGCCCCGATCGGAGCTTTTTTAAGAAGGAAGAAGAAGATGGAGGGAGGAAGAATAAGTGGTCCGAGATTGGAGTTGGTGGTTAGAAGTGGTGGTGGAAGAATGGTGGTGGTGGAAGATGGTGGTTGGAGGTGGTGGAAGATGGTTGGAGATGGTGGGTAGTAAATTTGAAGAATAAAAAATGTTAGGGTTTATTTGTGAGTGTTGAAAATATTTTTGGGTTTATTTTGCAATAATGGAGAATTAATGAATTTTTGAATTATAAAGAAAAGATAAAATGAGTGAAAAAGTTGACTTTTACTTCTGTAATTACATTTTTTTCGCGTAAAAATGAGTTAAATCTAATTGTTTGAATAGAGAAATTTAAATTGAAAAGAGGCTATATTGCAGGGGTAGTATTTGTAATTTTCCCAAAAAAAAAATTGTACTCCTTCCTAAATTCCTACTAATATCTAAATCCTAGCTCACCACACACAATCATCAATCAATTCATCAATTCATCATCATCAGTAAATGAGTTGGATTTGGTAACAAACACATCGGCATCTCTCTACAAATCTCTCTCACAGGTAAACAATTGATCAGCCTCAGTAGTGTAGTGCCCATTTCCCTAATTTCTGAGCTTCGATACTTCCGTCAGGTTATTCTTTCTTCGATTTTCTGTTCCGACAATCTTTATATCTGCTTCTGAGATTCCGATAATTGTGCTAAATTGTGAGATTGTGTGTTTCTGGCCTGTAAATGTCTTAATTTATGTTTCTTCTTCTATGTGGTCCTTAAATTATTATTTTAACTTCAGTACTTTTCCATTTCTGTGAAGAAATAATGCTGTTTATATGCACTGAACAGATAATTAGGACTCGATTTGGAAAATTACTCTGCCTTTATTGCGTTGACAACAATTTGGTTGGAATGAAGTGATATTGTTAGTGAGTGTTGTATGTTTATGCCTATAGATGGGATATAATGTTTCTGTCCTGTGCTTTTCTCGAGCAACTTCCTCGAATTTTGAGTTCTCTATCATATTCATCATGAAATGGAGATATTATTTATGTTCTGTACGAGTGCAGCTTAGTTGCCATAGTAATCGATTCAAAACATTAGTGTGATTCATCAATTGCTATATGATTACACAGTAATGATAATGCATGTCATTTCTTTAATGTTCGCTGATATCAGGTTGCTAAATGTGGTGTCTACCAACTTGCAATGATTAAAATTTTGTACCAGAGTAACGACTAACGACACTAATGTCCCATTCCTCTTGTTTTTATTGCGTTGTAGGCCGTGTAGCATTTGACACTGTCTCAGATTTGCCCATTTCAATTACAGCAAATCCCGTATCAGGTGTATTTACTCTCATGAGTACATGACAATTATTACATCGGTGTGAAAATATATAAAGAAGATATGGTAGGGAATTCCGTGCTTTTTGTTTCAACAACCCCTGCAACATTGCCTTCTTGTTCGATCACACCTACTGCAGGCAATGGTTCTTCAATTTTCTTACCTTGTCTGAAGAATCCTCTGAGACATGAGAGGAAACTGCTTTGTGTTAAAGCTACGTCATCTGCTGATATGGATAATAACCCACCGCAAAATGCCTCTGCTTCTGAGTCAAAGAGCCCTATTTCTCTGGTTCTTGATTTCCCTCGGCGAATCTGGAGACAAACTTTGAGACCCTTGAGTGACTTTGGTTTTGGTCGGAAAAGCATATGGGAGGGTGGGGTTGGATTGTTTCTTGTTTCTGGTACAATCCTTCTAGCACTTAGCTTGGCGTGGTTGAGGGGATTCCAATTGCGGTCAAGGTTCAGGAAATACTTGGCAGTTTTTGAGTTTGATCAGGCCTGTGGCATTTCTACTGGAACACCTGTCAGAATTAGAGGTGTAAATGTGGGAAACGTGGTAGGTGTCAATCCTTCTTTGAGGAGTATTGAAGCCATAGTTGAGGTAAGGCAAGGAACCAATCATAATATTGTTAATTCCATTTTTGTTGTGGTGCTTTTATCTGACAGTCATATTGTCTTCATCTTGGAATTTGTAGGTCGAGGATGATAAAATTATAATACCTCGGAATTCATTAATTGAAGTCAATCAGTCTGGACTTCTCATGGAAACTGTTATTGATATTACACCAAGAGATCCAATACCGACACCTTCTCTTGGGCCTCTAGATATGGGCTGCATTAAGGAGGGTTTAATTGTATGTGACAGGCAAACAATAAAGGGAAAACAAGGGGTGAGTTTGGATGCATTGGTAGGAATATTTACTCGCATTGGTCGCGAAGTGGAAGAAATTGGTGTTTCAAATACTTACGCATTGGCTGAACGTGTTGCTGCTGTTGTGGAAGAAGCTCAACCACTACTTACAAAGGTGTGGCCACTATCTCTTATGGTGGATATATTCTTTCCATAAATTAGTAAATCTCTGTTATTATGATGGCTGATGGAATATTAGAATTCCTGATATTATCTTGGTTCTGTCAGCTATGTGTCAATAGCAGTCCTGCAACTAAGAAACTATTCAATTGCTAGATTCAACTATTTTGACCTGTTCAAATTTGCACACTTACATAATTATCCATCATAGGACAAGCTCCTGTTGTTGGCTCTCTGCAGCATAGTTGTCAATAGTGAATTGTGGTCCATAGCGCAAGCTCTTGCCGTGCTACATAGCAATAGAGACCGCTATTTTAGTCTATATTGACTTACGTAAAGAATGAAATATATCCCTATACTTGAGGTAGAATAGCATTATAAACCATCAATAACAAAATCATTCATGGTAATAACTTAATTAGTTAATCTAAAATCATAGCTGCAAATACATCAACTAAAAATTAGATAGTGAATGAAGGTTTAAAATTTATGATGCGCAGATACGCCCAAAAAAATCACAAGCCCGTACCAGATACGCGAATGATTGTATCCGTGTCCTATCCGATGCGCCAAGTGTCAATATAAAATGAATAAAAGCTAAATGATATGCGTGTTTATATCTTAATAAAACACATCTCCATGATAGATGGGCAATCTATATCTGAATGAATTATTAGTTATTTCAGTAATTATTATCGAACCCCTCCCCTCTAGCTAATGCATCTGAAATCAAAAGAAAACATCACCCACTAGTAGTTGAGACTTTGCACTCAAGCTAGAGAGTATTTCTTCCTGGTGTAGTTGCAACCACTCACTCTCGTCTTCACTCCTAGTGAAGACTTACAAGACAATATGGTGGCTACGCTCCATTCTCAAGATGAACTAGTTAGGAGCATGTTCCTTTATTTAAGAAAGAAAAAAAAATTAGTACATCAATTAAGGTAGCAAAAGTTTATATTAATGCTAAAAGTACACTCTTAATATTAAAAGCAGATAATGCTTATATAACTAGTGTTATTCTTGATGTATCCTACCACCTACAGTTTGTGAAAACCTCGTATCCCTGTACACATATCGTGTATCCGTATCCATGTAACATAGTTCAAAACATATTTGTCGTGCATAATAAAGTCTGAATGCAATAAGAACCATCCAGAATAGGTAGTCATCTTTGGATTCAGTATAATCACCTTCAACTTTACAACGATAGTGGCACTATTCATATTGCTATGCGCGTAGCTATGAAGCACCGCTACGTTACAGCGACCACAAAGGTATTCAGAGATTGGCTCCATGATTACCTTGGCGCCAGAATATTGTGGATTTTTCAGTTTTCCTTGGATAGGGGTTAGGAAGGTAGTGTTGGAGGAAGTTGTTTCCAGAAATAATTCACTGTCTTGTCCACTTATCTTTCTTTTGTAGAATGTGATCGAAGAGATTTGGGTGTCTCTTGAATAAAGTTAGAATATTATTTGTAAATTGTTTTTTCATTTTCTTTTTTTTTTAATTTGGAATTTGATTGGAACTAACGAAGACTTAGTGACTCATCAAATGAGTCAAACCATATGTTTGTGGTTTTGAAATTGTAGAAGACTGCTGGGAACAAAAACAATCACTGTAGTTGCTGTATATCCTTTCAATTGTGAAAGTTGGACTGTTGGGAAATACTCCCTCCGTCGCGAATTCAACTTCCCGCATTATATTTTGGGTCGTCCCAATTTTAACTTCCCATCCCCTAAATGGAAAATCCCTCTCCTACTTTATTCACTATCTCTCCTATTTTATTCCTTCCTACGTTATTACCATCTCTCATACTTTGTTCTCTCTTCTCTTAAAACTTGTGCCTGGGCCGGCAGGAAGTTGAATTCAGGACGGAGGGAGAGAGTACATTAACTAAAAAATCGGGAGAATCAAAGAGAAATGAGAAATGGTTCTTTATTGCTTATCACACTAAGCTAGTTTTTCTTCACATGTCAACATTAATTGCTGCTTCACTTGCCATATAGTTGGTAGAGCGTTGGTAGATTTCAAATGTCATTATAATGCAGACAGATTTGACAACTCAAGTTCCATGATGAAAAGTTGCCAACAAAATCATGTCATTTCTAACGTGTTCATGTTGCTCTTGTTTTGCGAGTTTCACTTCATGTTTATGATGAAATATATTTCTTATGCAAAATTCAGTATTTGATGTAGTGGTTTCTCAGATCAAAGCTATGGCGGAACATATAGAACCTTTGCTGGCTGAAATTCATGATAGTGGTTTACTGAAGGAAGTTGAGAATTTGACCAAAAGCCTTACTCTAGCTTCTGATGATTTAAGGTCATACTCTATAACGTGCAATTCTGTTTCCTAGCTTAATTTTACATCTATACGTTGCAGAATCATTGGTGGGACAACTCTGACAAGCAGCTACTCCATATTTAAAGATTTGTATGTCTTAAAAAAAATCGTAATAGGAAATGTTCGACACTCTATACTTGACTGCCACCCACCTGACTCTGCAGCTTTTGTAGTTATATATGAAAATGCAATATGAGCCAAGCTTGCCCTACAATTTTATATAATTCAATTTGAGGTGTTTGGTTATGTTTTTTAATTCTTTTCAATTGACTGAAATTTGGGACATGAGTTGGGTTATTTATGTATTCGGTGCTTGTTTCTTTTTCCTTTTTCTTTTGGTGATTGAAATCTATGGTAACTCCACAGGAGGGTGCATTCATCCATTATGACTCCTGAAAACACAGAACTGATTCGGAAGTCAATTTACACCCTCATCTTCACTTTAAAGAACATAGAGGTAAGTTTTCTGAACGAATCTTCCCTGATTCTGATGGTCAAAGTAGTTAGCACGTAGCACTCCAATTGAATGTGATTATTTCTAAACTCTAGAATCTCTTCTTTGCTTGTTGACGCATGCAGAATATAAGCTCTGACATATTAGGATTTACTGGGGATGAAACCACAAGACGAAATTTGAAAGCTCTCATCAGGACTCTCAGCAGATTACTGTGAAACTTATCAAAGCTTAACTCGTTTTAGACATTGGCGATGTTGAAGCTTACTGTGAAACTTATCAAAGCCTAACTCGATTTAGACATTGGCGATGGTGAAGCTTGCATATTGAAGAGGGAATATATTAGTTTGTTCATCAGAATGTTGATTAGAAGACTTTTTTTCTCTAATGTTTGAAATTATTCGCCGAAGAAGGCAAAATGGGCCCATAACTCGTTTTTAGCAGAATAGCGCCCTAATTTGATTCATTCATATAATTTCATTTTCTTCTAATATCGTATTTCGGAAACATATATACTATCTTTGAGTTCCGATACTACCCCGATTGTCGTCTTTCCTTTGCTGTGCAGCTTGTGCGCTCTGATTTGCAATGTGGAAAGATGGTTCCTTCACATCATGCAAGCAGTCGTTTTCTCACTTGTTAACAAAAATAAATTTTCATTGCTTTATGTGTGCCCCAAGTCTTTACTTTTTTACTTATTGCTCGCTCATGTATGATGTTTTGCGGGACGAAGAGAGTAATGGTAAATATTAACGCGACGAACATTTCTACGAATTTAGACGAACTGAAAGTCCATCGTTAATCCATCCCCCCAATCTGTCGACCGAGAATCTCCAGTCGATGGTTCGTTGTTGATTAGCGATGGAGCATGTTTTGTTGCTATCTGGCGAAATTTTTGTAGTGTTTGAGTTTAACAGTCCCCCCCCCCCAGAAATGTATTTCTCAGACTAGCACTTTTATCTCTTTAACGAGACAGGCTATTAATGAGCCACTTATCTTTACGTTGCTCCCTTCTTCCATTGAAGTTTGAGCCCATTTCAACGTATGGAAAGGCTTGCACCAGTTTAACCCAATCTTCCCAAGTTGTTTTTGTATCCAATAGATGCCCTCCATTGTACCAACACTTGAGATAACAATGGCGGGTGGGTTGGCAGGAGAATTGACGGGTGAATTACTATAACAACTAAGATATATTATAATCCATCAAATTAACAAAATATTTTGAAAGCAAGCAAAATGATGAAGTATCATTTTCACATAGGTAGTTTCTTAGTTTATATATGAAATAACCGTAGTTTTACTGCTATTAATCCACTCTATATTTATATCTATTCATTTCAGTGACAATTAATTCATTTCATATTATACATTTTTGTTATGTAAACAATATGGCGGGTGGGTTGCGGTTTGTACTCAACCAATCCACCACCCACCCATCAATTGGCGGGTTCTAAAAACTTTAACCCGCATAAAAAAATTTTAAAAATTAATTGGCGGGTGCTAATGAGATGCGAGCGGTTTGTGCAAACGGGTCCAGCGGCTTGTCCTTCCACATTGGCCATATGTCTGGAGGTGGTAAGTTGTACTAAACTATTATTAGATCCCACTAGCTTTCAACATTTCTTTAAAAAAATACGCTGGTGAAAAGCTTATCCATGTCAGAGTTTATGGTCTGAGGCACACCATGTAACTTATATGGTATCAACAAACTTAACATCCAAGGGATTGTGCAGAGAGAGGATGTGACAAGGCCATGTAATGAGCATACTTGGTAAATATATCAACAATTACCCTCGGATTTAAAATGTGATATTAAAATCTATATTTATAAAAATATAATGTCGGTAAAAGAAAGGCTTTACCGATTTGGTCTTATTAATGAGAAACAGTGTATCTGGTGTCATCAGAAAGAGACGGTGGAGCATTTGTTCTTCTGTTGTCCGCACACCAAACGCATCTGGATGCAAGTCTTGAATTGGTTGCACATTTCACATACACCTTATGGTTGGGACTCAGACATATGTTGGATTCTTCGGTCTACTAAAGGGAAAGGTCCTCGTTGCCGAATTCTCAAGTGTGCTTTTGTTGGGCTGTGTATGCTATTTGGCGAGGGAGGAATCTACAGATTTTCCAAGTCTTACCTTGTGACACTCATGTTAGTGGGTTGATTATTGAAACTGTTCTAGCTAGAGTTACAGTACATCCTGACCTAGCTAATTACTGTCGTCGATATTTGTAGCAGGTGGCTGCTTTTCCTTGTTTTTTCTAGTATTAGAGTTGTGTTGCTAGGTGACTTGTTTTAGGCCCTAGTAGACTTTGGTTGCTTGGACATTTTTAGTCAGCTTGTACTTGAAGTGTTTTTGGAATAAGAATTTTTTTCGCGCTCAAATATATATATATGTGTGTGTCGATGAAAGATCAAATCTTTACCGAGTTAAACGATAATTTATCTCATACAAACACCCCCTCCCAAAAAAAAGCGCAATAATGGGGAACAATACCATCAATGTAACCGAAAAACTCAGATGGCAAGGGCCCTCAAAAGTGGAAAGACCAAATTTAATACCGTCATAGATTAACTCTCAGTGCAGCTCGTTCCCAACTCGATGAATTACAACTCCTTATGAATTAGCTAACAACTATGTAATCATGTATCAACTACAGAATCACAACTAGTTATGTTTGTATCTTTTCCTACCATTTATATTACGTTTGGGACTTTGCTGTTCAGTTTTGATGATGAACCAGAAGACTTGATCTTGCAGTATCCACCTTATGAGCTAATTTAAACTAAGATACGAGCAGTTTGGCAATTATATGTGATACCATTTACGCTTTTCCATGACTTTTACAAGCTCATTGGCCAATGATGCGAAGTCTTCTGCTCCATTTCGCAGGTCGTCTGTTCGTCTGCTGATTTTCTGGAAACAGAACAGGTATCATTTTTCACATTACAGGAGACAGCACGCACTGGGTCGTCAAAAAGTTTATGGTTATCATTATCAGGTGTAGTTTGACAAAATTCCACAATTTACCTCAAGTTTTTCTTGGCGTTCAAGAAGCTTGTCTCTTGCTTGTCCAGCTGCAGATGCAGGATCCTGAAATGGGAAATAAGACCAAGAGTCAAAACTCTAGAGTCTCGAAGAGTTCAAACACAAATGAATGTGGCAACTTAAAAGGATACCCCAGCTTTTCTGTATTTAGCTACGATTTCTTCCCGAGTTCTGAGCCTGGGCTTGATCTCAGTACCACCGTCAAACAATTTTTCTCTGTCAGTTTTCATTACTGCAAGATTAACATATGAATAAAAATCTGTTAATTATACAAGTGACAAGTCTTTTCCCTGTGACAAATTCAACAGTCAAATATTTTGCTTTTCCTGTACCTTGATCTTTATCATCTAGTACGTGGGTTGAAGTAGATGCTGAAGGCTCAGGCTCATCAATTTCGATGTCATCTGAATAACACATAGCAAAGGGTTCAGGGAATAAACAGCCAGTGTAGGAAGCACGAACACGGGGTTGTAAAACCTATATCCAGCTCATCAGCTCCCTCTCCCTGTCGGGTGGTTGGATCAGGAAATGGATTCTGCATAAATACTTCTTCCAGGTGACTAAAATCAGATATAGAATTCGAGTCAAGATTCAGTTTATTTGGTTTTTGTCCCTTTAATCCTCTTACAATTCCACCTATGATGCCACCAGGGTTAACTCCCTGTAGAAGCACAACAAAACAATTAACCAAAATAAGTAAAACTGCAAGGCACAAAGAATAAACAACTGAGGAAGCAACTGCATCATCAGTAAGTCAAAGAAACCTGATTTTTGCTTGAAACAAAATTGGCACTTATTGCAGCTGAGGCCGCAGACGCAAGCACTTCATCATGAAGATTAGGTAGAGACTCCGGAATCCTGGAAAATGTTAACCGGGTGTTCAGGATATGAGAATGCTTTGATCTACTTTCGGACCTAACTGAGTGTGTCAGCTAGGAAGTAGCAATACGGCATGTAATGAACATGATAAGCGTACCTGAACTCATTCTCACCGTCTAATATAGAAATAAATGCCACCTCAGATCCATTTGCCTGTATGGAAATGCTCAGGATTCAAAATGATCCACCGTAATGGTGCAAACAAACGAAAGACAAGGAAAAGCTGAGGAAGAAACTAAAACATAAAGTTTTGAGTACACTTTTCTGACCACTAAAATTTAGTTTTAAAAGTGATTTCCAAGGGAATCTGATGGGTGTTTGCAAGAGGTGCTGAATAAAGAATAAACTGAAGGAATCAGCGAGTTAGCTATTCAAAAAGTGATTCTGGTATATCATTCTTATATAATCAGAATCTATAATCAGCTTGCAAACAGAAATTTCAGTGATTCTACATTCAATTTCATATAATCAGTTGCGAACAGGCATTTAAGCTCTAACTAAATTACAATGTGTATCACCTCGATTTGACAATAATCATTTTGAACAAAATAGATTCAGAAGTACTACCAATGATATGTGCCCATTATCTGTAGAACTCATCATCCTCTCCATGTTAACCTTGAAATTCCACCTTAAATGTGCTAGCAAGGAGTATTCCTTCACTACTTGTAGATCAGGCAATGATCTGCACATTAAGGGCATTACATAAATTGACGAATTATGTGACTGTAAGCAGTGAAACAACTGAAAAACGAATGGAAAATCTCTCAACGTTCGTATTTATTCAGTTTGTCCCCTTTTGAGTTTTCACGGCCAACCTCTTAAGATTTCACTACATTTCCCGTGTCAGAAATTACAAACCATTGCCACAAATAACTCATATTGTAACTCAAACGGCGAGGTTATAGTAACAAAATGGAAAGAAATTTTTGAGTGACAGATCAATGCGTCAGTGAAAATTAGAGGAGGGTCAGCTGTGAGAATCAAAACATTTGGGAAAGAGATGTCTGTGGGGTGGGTTGTTGCATTGGGACAACCTTTGGGATATTGATGCAACTATTTCAAAACTCGGTCATAATATTATACTTCCTCCGTCCTGCCACAAGTTTCCCAATTTGACTTTTCACAGTCAAACTTTTCCAACTTTAACTATGAATTAATCTTAAACCACAAACATAAAATGTTCAATTAAATTATATGATGAAACTTTAGGGCGCTAACTTTCGTTATATAATTTAATTAATATTTTACATTTGCGGTTTAAGATTAATCCGTAATCAAAGTTGGACAAATTTAACTGCAAAAAGTCAAAATGGGAAGCTTTTGCCGGGACGGAGTAATTTATAAAGAAACATTTGTCGATCCTGTGTAGCCTCTCATAAAGAAAAGACTTGGTTTAAGCTTTTGATAGGACAGAAATCCAAAGGAAGTCGTGTACCTGATCTCCAGCTCTCCTGTTTGATAGAACAGAACCAGTCCACAAGTATTTTCACCTTTCAGGAAAACACCAGCCCAACAGCAAGGCTTTAAAAGTTCAACTTTATATGTAGATTTGCTTTCTCCCTGAAAAACATATCTCTCAGTCAGTAAAAATCACAATTAAACATGGAACGAGAAACTGGAGACTTACTTGAATCACAGACTTGGCAGGATATATACGTAGTGAATCCTTGCAACAAAGCAGGACATATGAATCCTTTAAACACTGTGCAAAGGGGTTTCTATCTGAAGAGCGATCATTTGTTTCACACTTTTTCATCTCTAGAGAAGCATCACCATTTGGGGAAAGCTCATTTGTTACGTTATCATCCTTTGGCAGCTTCTTATCATTTATAGACTTTGCAGCGATAATTTCTGAAACAGGATTATACAGTAACTGATAAATATGATCAGAACAAGTAAAATTTATATTTCCATTTGACAGAGATTACTCACCTATAACATACAGAGCAATTGCTGATGATGGCTTTTTCAACTTTGTGGGCCTTGAGCCAATCATGCTACCATTATTCCCATTAAAGACATGGATACTTGCATCCTTGGTTAGCATAAATATGAATTCCTGGGTACAGTTATCTAGAACTTTTGGTGAAGACTCATTTGTGCTTTTAGTGGACTCATGCATAAAATCTTTGCAGACCACTGATACCAGTGGGGAGTCGAGCTTGGTACTAGTGTCGGTTATGAACACAACAGATGATGTTTGCACGTCTAGCACAGCAATCTGAAATGAAGACAGTGGGCATATCAGATAATATGCTAGTATAAAACAGTGAAATGAAAATGCTTCAAGTCCCAGTTACATGAGCCTGACTTCATGTTGACCCAAAAGGTCGACTCCTGGTGTCATTTATCAAACATTATTTGATGGACTAACAATTTTTTTAAGGCCATTATATCTCTGATAAATCTATATAAAGTTGGCAAAATCAAATTTGATTTTAAGCAATATGCAGATTATTAAAAGGAACGAAAGATGCAAAGTTGCATCAGAAAGTTACATTCTTTAAGAAAAACCAAAACTTACAATACAGATGATGAATGAATGCAGGATTTTTCTAGGGTTTTGTCATTAAGTCCATTATATTTCTGATGAATGAATGCCTCCACTCCCAAAGCTTTTACTCTAGGGATTTTTCAATTAATTTCTCAAGATAGATCAAACTTTACACACAGGCCCTCAAGAAGGACACTTTGCTCAACCTAGGCTAATCCCAACACAAATTATACAGTAACTTTGTGCTATGGAATTATCAGGGCTGTCTCGGAGATTTTAGAACACAAGCTTAATTAGTACTAAAAGATTAATTTGGGTTTCGATGTCATAGCTATCAATGTGCCTTATTCGTCGTACAGCTGCTTGCCATAAGGGAGCGTAATTTCTCGTTGGGCGTGTCCCAGTGTTACTTAGAGATCATATCAACAAGCAATCATCGTGTATTTCATGCTATCTAGCATTAAATGCGACCACCACTCCATAATTCCCTCTCATATTTATCTTAGTTGTTGCATTGTTCGATTGTTAGTTGCATAGTTCAGTAAGATCAAAAAGATTTCAATCGCTGCCGAAGCAAACAAACATTTGCTGCTTTTTTGTTGATACAATATCCGTAAACCAAACTCAGCCTAGTTAAGTACTTAGAGAACGACACTCGAGGTTAGCTTTCACTCCACTACCAGTTTTCGTTGTGTCGAGATATCTCTTGGCGTAACGAAATATAAAACTTGATTTGACACATTACAGAGCATTCCCAGATCAATGTTCAATAAAACATCCTATAAATTACGGTATGGTAAATTCCTAATATTTGGGTGAGTGTTCATCTTAAAAGATAGAGAACTACATGTTAAATCTGGTTCAAACATTGATCAAGGAAAGTTGATTGGGTACTTATCCCATAACAAAAGTTATAGAGTTTATCAACTCAACAATATTCTTCCAACATTAAGAAGATTACCAAAGCTATATATACTCGTTCAAGCTGAAGAAAGAGAAATATCGAGACTCTGAACCTTTCAAGCAAATTATATCTTCTTAAATGCAGTTTCTTTCAAAGTTTCTTCAAGTGATATTTCACTTTTGCTATCTTGTCATGTGAGTGTTGAGGAAGTTCTCTTTCTTTTAGCAAATCAATTTTAGTGTGATTTGAGTATCTAAGTTGGCATGTGATAAATTTTGTGGGTAAACTCCTTGGCACGATATCACTATATAATCTGCGTTGGTATTAGATTAGGTTGAAAAAAAAGGAAAGAGAAAAGGGTTGTTCCTTTGAGCTTGTGTCTGAAGCGTGTTCTATCTTGAGAAAAATCATCAGAGTAAAAGCTTGGGGAGGGGACGTAGGCACCGACCATTGCTAAATCAATAAATCGACGTATTGACGTACTTTTAGTCCTGCATTCATCTTATACATTAAAAGTGTAGGTTTTGAAGTAGATTTGTGTATCAAGGTCAATCTGAAATGTTAATTGAAACATTCCTTGAGACTTTTCATCTTTCAAAACGAAGCCAAGTCTTTTTTAAGAGAATTTTTTTTATACACCTAATTCCCTCTCCCTCCCCCTAGGTGCATTTCTCTTTACACTTCAAGTAAAAAGGGGGAAATAAAGCATTTAAGAACGCAAAAATGGAGTTTCCTCAGTTAAGCGCTACTACAACTCCTTGGGGCCACCTACGGAATTAAATTTCCCTTGGAAACATATTTGGAGAAGTAAATTGCCACCTCGGGTGACATTTTTACTTTGGACGGTGACTTTGGGTAAGGTGTTAAGCACCGTAATCTAGGGCGCCGGGGCTGTTACGTTTTGGAATGGTGTTTCATGTGTAAACTACTGGGGAATCAATTGACCACCTGTTTCTTCATTGTGAGTTAGCAGAATGCTTTGGGATTCTGTTTTGGGAAGATGCAAGTTGTCTTGGACCATGCCAAACAAAGTGATGGGTTTGCTATTGGCTTGGAGAAGGACATTCAGAGATAAAGATGAGGAAACTCTTTGGAATTTCATCCCGGGTTGTTTGGTTTGGAGTATTTGGATTGAAAAGAATAATAAATGCTTCAAGGATGTTTCCAACGCGGACTGGAAGATTTTGAGGAATTTCTTTGGATTGCTACTGCACTGGTTTAATGGGGCTGCTGTTAATCCTTACCTGATTATGCTAGCCTTTTTTCTTTTTTGTCTGACCTGCAGTAATACACTTCCCGTGTATCGTCAGTTTTATTAATAAACCATCTTGATTACTTTCAAAAAAAAAAAGAACGCAACAAGGGTGAAGTTGGAATCTCAACATAAATTAGGCATACGTAATACGTTCATGATGAAATTAAAATGATAATACTCACCCTAGAACATTCATATCCAACAAGTAGTTTGGAACCAGAGTTTGCAAATTCCAGAGCATGAATTCTGGACTTTTGAAGTTCGAAAACAGCTTGACACCGCGGTCCTTGAAGTTCTGGTAAACTGCAAACTGTGAACAAGAATAAAGACTAATTATGGTTTCAATTCCTCATATAAATTCCATCTTGCAATATATAGATTTCCCAATCTCCGAATCAAGAGAATTCATTAAATAACTTTTTAGAACTTATTTGCAGAACACAACATATTTGCAATCAAACAAGTGCAACAGTGAGTTTGAGTGTGTTTCGGTTAGTTGAGTTGTGTTTTGTTTTGTTTGTTTGACATGATGCCTTATATGCTAACTCAATATTTGAAGGAGGTATTTGATGGTGCAGTTTAGGTGAGATATCTCATGTTATGTACTCTCCTCATTTCATTTGGTAGCAAAGATAATATAGCTTGATAAAACACAATACAGGGCTTGTTGGTGCTAAAAGCGACAATATATTCTCTTCCTATCCCATGTGGAAGCAATCTCACTTTCTATAATTTGTTTTCTATTCATATTACGTTACTACTTACCTTAGAAAATTAACCGAGAAACTAGATCTGACATCTGAGTATAAACTCATTCTACACCTACACTGATTAAATTCCTAAAGAAAATATGTTCACATAATAATAGCTGTAGGTAAATGGGGACCAAGTTCCACAACTGCAACTAGTTCAAATGGACTTGTTGCTCCCAGATCTAAAATCCTGGACCATGATGCATGACTTTTATACATCAACCGTAATCTGTATTTGCCTTTATCAGGATGGATTAATCCATCGGTGAAGTTATGAAGGGGATAGTAAAGAAAGTGTGACGGAGTCACCTTCTCTTTCAGTTTCTGTAACAAAATGGAAGCTTGTGTCATCGCTACTACTGAGGTTGAAAATTTGGACCTGCATTACATCAAACCAAGAAATGTATAAATATATTGCAAACGAATATTGAGCACCTGATTTTTGAATAATCTGGAAGCACTTCTAACCAGACCACTGTCACAACCAACTGCTAATCTCAACGTGGAGGGGCATAAATTTATTCTTGTCACGGAACCACTAGAATCGACCAGATTCTTCATGGTATCCTGCGATTCATCAGCAATAAATGACATTTTCACACACGCACATCCACGATTTGGTGTACATATTAAAGGAAGATAACATATATTAAGTTCTGCACGTATGCAGGATAGAAAAGGTCAATAGAAGCCTAACCACTGACGGTAAAACACAAAGGAGAGAAAAGACTGGATAAGTAGCATCCCATATCTGGACTGATCCATCCTGATAGCCCGCTACATACACTCTATGAACCTTGTTATCTTTACCAAAAGAGAGATGATTACTTATGCCCCCAGTCAAGGGCCACCTT
Organism: Plantago major; assembly: GCA_026545765.1. Lineage (NCBI taxonomy): Eukaryota > Viridiplantae > Streptophyta > Magnoliopsida > Lamiales > Plantaginaceae > Plantago > Plantago major. The sequence goes on along the minus strand of CM048843.1, from coordinate 53,166,879 downwards.
TTATCCCCAGGTAATGTCAAGCTTGTAGCAGCTGTCTAATTAAAAAGGTATGATCAGTCAGATAGTATGAGGATAACTCAAGAACCACCGGAAGAGATAACTATGACAAAACTCAAAATACCACAAAGTGATCATAGGCACTATGTTACCTTGGATGCTCCCTCCATGTTTCCACATACACTAAAAATTTCTGCCATGGTCATTAAAGGATCAGCAGTTGGTATGCAAGCAGGAAAGTTTACAGCTGAGGTAGGTGCTTCAATTCCTGGCTGAGATTCTGAGGAAGATAAGCTAGCACTATCGTAAATTGTTAACCGCCCAGGATTTGTTAATACAAATAGAGAAGCATTTTTGTCGTTCCATGTCGCACCAACAGATGGAAGTAAAATCATGTCCGCGAAAGAGCCACTAAGAGTGAGATCCACACGATATGTGCATCTTATTTCTTGCATTCCAGATGACCATTCTAAATGCAGGACCTGATCCAAACAGAACATTTTAAACCATGTTTGGCTCAAATACTCTAATGATTTAGACTTCCAGAGAAGACCATTTTATACATTTGATGAGATGTATCAGAAACCAAAACAACCGGCTCAGATATTACAAAAGTAGGTGACAGGCATCCATCTTTTCTAGAAGGTATGGAATGCAAGTATTTTTCATGCAGTAATGACCAGATGAGCACGAATGTTGTGTAGAACTGGTCTAAAATTAAGTCTAAGATTCAATCTACCCACATAAAGACAGCTTTCATCAAGGCAGTTTAAAATATGTCGATTGTGGGTAACGACCGTCTTCCAGTCTGGTCATTTGAAGGAAAACATAGTTTATTGACGAATCAAGAATTTCTACTATAGAGAATTTCAGACGGGGTCAGAATGTTATATCGATATTAAAACTCACCGTAACAACTTCTTCACATCCTATTTCATCACCGCCATATACAAGTAGTTGACCATCTCCGCGATTACGTGATTTACTGTTCCCCAACCAGTGTAAAACAATTACAGGGAGCCTCTTATCAGCTGAAGACAACTGTAACTTGACAACATTCTGTGACAAACTAGCTTGTAGGTCTTTTTTAGGTGAGGTTTTTGTTGTATCCCAAAATAAAATATCCCCGTCTATATATCCAACAGCAAGAATTGAACCATCAGTTGACGCCCAACAAAGAGCAGTAATCTCTTTCTCCTCTATATCATGAACAGGTGCACCATTTACAATGCTTCTTTCTGCATCATTTGGATGGACATCCTCACCTTTCAACTGAAGGACTTTATCACCTCTAACAACAACAGTGTGTGATTCAGAAACATCCCAAAGAATAATAAGCCCACTTTCATATGCAATCAATAGCCTGCGTGTGTTAAAATTAGTTTTGATCAACATGTCATAACATACTCTCACTAGAGTGACTATAGCTTTAGTTTGTTGCAGAGTTCACCAGCTCAATCCAAGTTTTAGTGTTATATGTTCAATTTTTTCAGCTAGTTCACAGTATTTCTCTATTGTAATGAGATTAGAACGATCTATTCTGAGGGTTGTTCACACACAATAAAACTACCATACTGGACAAATGATATCTAACACATTTGAGCCATGAATGCAATAATAAAAATGAATTAAATATAAAAGCACAAAATGAAGAAAAAGCTCTACATAGAATTACAAGATTATAAGCATATGAAGTCATTAACAAATGCAGTCATCCGAAATGGGAACACACATTATAAGGGAGTATGGCATAACTAATGAATTCCAAACTTTTGAGTGCCTGCTTGAGAGTTGAGACTATAGGTAAAGCTGCAATAAGATAACTTCAGCTTAAGGAATCTACATATGAAGTCAAACACATGAGAACGTTGCTAAACGATCAAGCATCGGAGACAGAGACAATTTTATCTTGCCTGTTCCCTGAAGAACAAGGCTGAGGAAGAACTCCAACAATTTGTTGATGATTTGAGCTGGATAACAGAGCTGCTGATTCGGAGTGAAAAAAACAAAGGGTTAATTTGGTGTTAATCTTATAATTCCAGTTAACAGAAAATGAGTTTCACCAGAAATCAAACTCAAACACGTTTACTTTGTCCAGTAAGAATCATAGAGCATTTAATCTGCGAACATCATTTTAAAAGCTTCCATGTGCTAGACTTTTAACTCAAACATGTGATGTGATGCACTGTTCCCAAGTCCTAACACAGAAGATCTCAGCCTATCCAGGACAAAGCTTGAAAATGACACGCATAGATAGAGGCTTTTGGAATAAAATATCTCAAAACACATTTTAAAAATCACTCTCATATAGAGCATTCGGCATGAGGAGCTTAGTTGTGTGCATATCCAGGATGAAGCTTAAAAAATCAAACATAATAGATGTAGGCTTTTGGAATAAAACCCTCTAACACATGCTAAAAATCACACACTTTCCTAAAGAGGCTTGGTCCTTAGCTGAGCAAAATAATATTTATGGGGTGAAAACAGTCGTGTGCATTCAGAGTCACATGATACCTCTAAATAGAAAAAAAATCATGGATTACTCAAGGTAAACATATCTGATTCATACATTCTAAGCTGGGCAAGAACCCAACTTGTGCAAGTTACTTTTTTGTTTGTCATGCAGCTTTAACCACTGCAGAGCATATGGCCATCTTTATGAGCATAGTAGTCAATTGAAACCTTCATGAGGAGAACTCAAGCTAGACCTGAGAAATGGAACTGGTAGATGATTCTAATGCATCCCTTAAGAAGTCACTATACCTTAACACTCCAACATTATATTTTATTACTGACTATACACGATAAAGAAATAAAACAAAATTTTTAAACACGTGTAAGCCTGTCCTGGAGCAATGTTTTGGTGGGAATTCCCACAATACTTGCCAGCGAGAGAATCTGGAGATAGGTGGTAAGGCAATCGTGAAAGCTGTCCATCTTCAGAATCATACTTCAGAACAGAAATCCAGCCGTATTCATCACCAACATACCTAAAGCAGAATGGAAGAAAGTGTCGCTTAAGAACTTACCGAAGTCAATCTCACAGAGGTCATCACATCCAAAAAGATACATTAGTACCAATGTCATACATAAATGAGGAGCCACGGATTACAGAGAAAGCAGTTACATTGGATTCCCAGTGTAAACTGCAAGCTATTGACCGTCTCTCAAGATTCCAAACCTGCAGCAACAAGACTTTTAATTAAGTTGGCATTCACGTGAAACTGATAAATGATAATGGTTGTTGAAGCATCATTGTATATAGATCTTCTTAATGAAAGGGAAAATAAGTTGGGTAAGAATGACAGAATCTCTTTAAAGCAGGTTACTCTTGAGTTCAAATGGTAAAAGTTGGCAAAAATGCTATTATTAACAAATAAGATAAAGATAAAGAGGAAATAACAAATCAAAACATAATTGATAATAACGAACAAATTAAACAAAAATGCATGAAAGTCTTAATGAACCTAAGAAACCAAATGAGATCTCATTTTTTCCTAATCAATCGATTAGGCACGCAATTCCACATGTCATGTCACATACTACATTATCATATTAATAACTATTTTATATTTGTATATATTTGTTGCTACTCAATATTTGGTGATAATATCATTTAATTTTGGTTCAATGCCTCAATAACACGCGTAGCGTATTCATAGAATTCTAATATATTCATAGGGTCGAGTGGTCAATTTAACTAGTACAAATTGACAAGGGAAATGTGAAGCACACAATGGACCGAAACACATGCAAAATACGAAGAGAAACTCCATCTTCAAACATAGTTCTTAAATATGTGCAATTAAGACTCAAAAGGGTGGCAAGTGGTAAAGAAGCTAAAGTAGCAAGGAAGAGGTGCAGGGATCAAATCCCCCGCTAAAGGTGCAAGTGGTGACTTTCTCCTACTGGAATCCATTGTTAATAATTAGTTGATATATGAACGACGATTTGTAACATGTGATGATGTAATGATATTGTAGTCTAAAAATTGTGTCCAACTAAACAAATAAACGTCAACATTGCATAACCGCACCAGCCTAGAAAACACAAATAAACCATGAAAACACAGAATTTGAGATATAAGAAACTGAGCTGCAATTATGTATGGCCAGGATGCAGAATTTTTTTTTTTTTTTTCAATTATGAATGCAGACTCAGAAGATAGCATACCTGAATGTCATTATTGTTTGTTATGCCAATTAACCGAAACACATGCAAAATACGAAGAGAAACTCCATCTTCAAACATAGTTCTTAAATATGTGCAATTAAGACTCAAAAGGGTGGCCAAGTGGTAAAGAAGCTAAAGTAGCAAGGAAGAGGTGCAGGGATCAAATCCCCCGCTAAAGGTGCAAGTGGTGACTTTCTCCTACTGGAATCCATTGTTAATAATTAGTTGATATATGAACGACGATTTGTAACATGTGATGATGTAATGATATTGTAGTCTAAAAATTGTGTCCAACTAAACAAATAAACGTCAACATTGCATAACCGCACCAGCCTAGAAAACACAAATAAACCATGAAAACACAGAATTTGAGATATAAGAAACTGAGCTGCAATTATGTATGGCCAGGATGCAGAATTTTTTTTTTTTTTTCAATTATGAATGCAGACTCAGAAGATAGCATACCTGAATGTCATTATTGTTTGTTATGCCAATTAACAGACCTTGGTTCTGCAGAAACTGCAAACAGAAGGACATGGAATAGTCACCTCACAAGTAGAATACGCTGATGGTAAGATATTAATCTATAAGATGATACATCAATGACACTCAAATGAAGGCTGCAACCATATATAGAAAGTTTATCTCTATAGCTTTTCATGCAAATAGATCTTAAACACTATGATACGGGTCAAAATGAAAATAAAATAAATTATATAAAAATATAACCAAATTCCTGATTCTGACCCACTTTCTAACAAGGATTATTAAAGAATTTGGTTGACAGCAGAACTTCAGACTTCTCTACATTCTTCATGTGTATAACTGATAAATGACGAAATTAATGACTCATGGGCCATGGAGATTTTGAAATAGCATGGGGCAGATAGTTAAGCAGACTTCATTAGGTGAGCCTTGGAATTAAGAATGACACAAAAAGAAAAAAGCCTCCGTATTGACATAGTGACAGGAGTTCCTGTGAACAGCCACAAAATGTTTTTGACAAGCATGATAGGAGGAACATTCAGGCGCCTGATGCTATTGAACAAAAACAATAATGAAATGAGGCAAAGCGATCTCAACCTTTTTCAATTAGAAGCTGAAATGACCAAACAAAATAAGAATGGTTATCTAGTTGCCACCCTTTTTTTGGTGCACTACATCAGCAGTTGATGAAACTTTTTTAATAGTTTGCCTGCCTTAATTAGATAAATTATTCCCTCAAAGTGGCAAAACTTAGAATTCTGTGATGTCATGTCACATGCCTTAGATACACTGAATAAGATAGCAGCGTATGTGGGTAACAATGCCAAAGAAGATGGTGTGAAGATTTTTTAAGAATAGTGTGCTACCTCCAAGTATTTGTACGGCAATAGCTTTGGAGATATCAGAAGGCCTTCGATGTTTTCACCTCCAATCAGCTTAATTCTACCATCCCTGAATATGAGTTGGAAATAAGAACTGATAATAAGGTTCAAGATTAAAAAGGATACGTTGCACATCGCTAGTTAGTAGTTACAGATCCACTATATGAAATGATCATCCATGATACAGCATTTCATATCATATATCAAAACAAAAATGATGATTGAATAAAAATTGAAAAGTGAAGCAAAAAAATTGCACTTTTCAGTAATTCCAGGGAGACCGAGTCACCGACCATTGCCCCTTCACTAGCATACAGAGTAAAATAATGATTCGACTCCCACATTCATATGCATACGCCTAACACCCACTGAGGGGTGTGCAGTAAATCAGGAATAAACTTGAATTAAGCAACCATTAGAAAATAAATTCTAAAGTTCCAAATCCCTTCTAGTAAAGTGGAGAAGAAATTGCTACAGCTGTATGGTAAATAAAGTGAGGCAAGATAGGATTATAGAATGAAGGGAAACCCGGTGTCATTGAGATTAAAATGAGCATGCATTTGAACATAATAAAATTTCCAGTCTACCAGTAACACACAAGAACAGAACAGAACAGAAGATAATGCTCCCTCCAACCTAAACTCAACTTACCATTTTCCGATTTAGTTCGTCCCAAACTCAACTTCCCCTTCTTTAAATAAAAAAAATATATCACCTACTTTATTCACATCTCTCATAGTTTATTCACTATCTCACATTTACTCTCTTTCCAACTTTATTAATAATCTCTCCTACTTTAATAGTTGAGTCCGGACGGAGCTCTATTTCATTATATTCCATTCCTATCTCAATTCCATTCATTATAATATAGAAACCATTCATAAAGATTCTAGGCTTATTTTGCATTTTAATAGTGAATGAAGATTCTCAATATTCTATTATGCCTTAAAGAGGACTCGAACCTCCATGCTTTTTAGCACGAGATTTTGAGTATAAGCTACTAATAGCCTATTTGGTTAACGATTAAAACTATGAAAACCTAACAACTAAATTTTTACATAACTGAATATTTTAATGGTTAGCCAGAAAGTAAGAGAGTATATAATAGTGAAGTGAGAGAGAAGTAGGGACTAACAGAGTTCCGATAGCGAGAAGGCGCTGAATTGGATCAAAAGCAAGAATGGAGGCAGTATTAGGGACGCCATAGTGTACGTTTAACCGGAAATCCAAGTCATGAGACGTTAACAGCTCTTCTTTCTCATGCTGCTGCTGCATAGTACAACAAGGAAAGACTGATTGATTGATCGAGTGAAAGTCAAATGCAAAGGGAGGGAAAAATGGTGGATTTGATCAGAGCGAGTTAGCGATTGATTGATTGATTACCTGATGATGACGATGATGTTGAGCTGCTTTCTGAAAGAGGCGTTTGGCGAACATAATTCAAACTTGAGAATTCAATTCAGCTGATGATGATGATGATAATGATGAGTTTAACTTTCAAGTGAACTAGTACAGGAGGAGTTGACGCATAGAGTCCTCGATTTCTCCTCTTTTTTTTTTTCAAAATACCAACTCCACTCCACTGTGTCTATTTATATCCTCCTCGATTGTAGCTTACGCTGTGGAATGGTTTGTCTCCTGCCTAATCCATTTGCCAATCCATGTTTGCTTAAAATAAAGATTTAGTCTCGCGAAAGACCCCGAAAGTACTCTTCAAATGTTAAAACTAAACAATTATACTTTTTTTCTCCACTTGATTTTTTTATGGTTTTTCGCGGATCTTTTGACCCGAATTCATTAAAAACGGGTCAAGTATAAATAAGAAATTTACCATATTCCTAGACAATATAATGTAAAAACTAGACAATATAGACAATTATGTTTCACTGAGTAAATTTCTGGATAAATAATAAAACTACACAATTCATTTACAAAACTAGACAATATCATCATCAGTTCAAAACACTAATTTTTCTTCGATTGCTTTAGTTTATTCATAGCAGTCTTCTTCAAATCATCTAATACACCCTCTTCAAAATCATCATCAGCATAAGGTCTCTTATATCAAGGAAAAGGAGTTCCTTGGAACAGCTCCATATGCTTCATCAGAAAAACACCACAGTCAAAAGTTCCAAGTTTACCAAGTCCAATCAAGCTTCACAATTTATACAAAAAAAAAAACATTGAACATTTATACAAAAACTAGAAAATTCCTCTCATAAACTAGACAATATAATGTAAAAACTAGAAAATTCATCTCTTAAACTACACAATATAGTGTAAAAACTAGACAATATAGACAATTATGTTCATGTTTGATCATAAAACTAGACAATATACACTAAAAACTAGACAATATCTCGTAAAAACTAGTCAAATATGTTGAGCTCAGTTAGTAAATTTGATTTGAAGGTGAAGGTGAAAATGTAAAAACTAGAGAATTCCTAGATATAATGTAAAAACTAGAAAATTTCTCGCATAAACTAGACAATATAATGTAAAAATTAGAGAATTCATCTCTTAAACTAAACAATATAGTGTAAAAACTAGACAATATAGACAATTATGTTCATGTTTGATCATAAAACTAGACAATATACACTAAAAACTAGACAATATCTCGTAAAAACTAGACAAATATGTTGAGCTCAGTTAGTAAATTTGATTTGAAGGTGAAGGTGAAAATGTAAAAACTAGAGAATTCCTAGATATAGTGTAAAAACTAGAAAATTTCTCGCATAAACTAGACAATATAATGTAAAAACTAAACAATATAATGTAAATTTAATATCATGTAAAAACTAGAGAATTTCTTTCATAAACTAAACAATATAATGTAAAAACTAAACAATATAGACAATTATGTTCATGTTTGATAATAAAACTAGACAAATATGTTGAGATCAGTTAGTAAATATCTTGAATAAACTTATTGCCATTCGATATAAGAAAAAAATAAATTTAATATCATGTAAAAACTAGATAATTCCTTTCATAAACTAAACAATATAGTGTAAAAACTAGACAATATAGACAATTATGTTCATGTTTGATAATAAAACTAGACAATATTTCGTAAAAACTAGACAATATCCTCTAAAAACTAGACAAATATGTTGAGATCAGTTGGTAAATTTGATAGTTGAAGGTGAAAATGTAAAAACTAGAGAATTCCTAGACAATATGATGTAAAAACTAGACAATATAATGTAACAACTAGACAGACAACACGAAAAGATCCTAATGTACCAAATAACAGACAACACGAAACGGAAATAACGCACAAAAATCATTTCACCATCAGAAAAACTTCCCCAAACGCTAAAATAGCAACCAATTATACTTCCTAACTTGAGGATTACACAAAAAGTCGATTGGAGATATTAATTTGGAGAATGTGGTACTAACCAAACAAGCGGCAAGCATGACGAACCCGATTGGCAGGCCAACGAAGATCAAGCGGCAGCTCGAGGAGCTTCTGCCAGAAATCGGAGGTGATTGGAAACGATTTCTCGCCGACGAACTCTCCGATCATTCCACCCGATCTCCGATCTCAGCTCCCCCGTCCGATCTCAACTACTCGGCCCGATCTCAGCTCCTTCGTCCGATCTATGATCTCAGCTTCTCCGTCTGATCTCCGATCTCAGTTTCTCCCTCCAATCTCTGATCTCAACTCTACGTCTAATCTCCAATCTCAATTCCTTCTTCATCGCCATCGTCGGATTCAAAGTATCTAGCTCCTACACCTTCGCCAACAGCCTAGATCGATTTGAAGAGACTTTTAGCGAAGAAGAAAATCGGTTTAAGCAAAATCAACACTACAAACCAGAGAAAACGAACAAAACGAAGCAACAAAAAGCGAAAAAAACGATCGAGTTTCAACAGATTACCTGATGATCATCGATTCAGCAAAAACCAGAGAAACTACACAAAAATCGCACAATGAAACCAGAGAAAACCGCTCCAGATACTAGGGCTTTGGAAAAATCGCCAAAAAACAGAGAAATCGGAGGAGAAACGGCTGAAAATGGAAAAAATAACCCAAAAAAACCCTATTTATACTATACCCATATATAAAACGGTATGACCCGAATAAATTTCGACCCGCAAAACCCGGGTATTTTGACCCACGAAATATAAAACGGGCCAATGTAAAAACTAGATAATTTATGTAGAAATCTAGTGGACTTTTTGGACTTTCCAAATATGATAGGACTTTTTTAAGACTAAGTATAAAATAAATGAGTTGGACGCGTGAAAAGACGAAATCACATGGTAGAATTTTTTAAAACATATTGTTTGGGAGTGGATTCAAAACTGGATTTTAGCAGAGTTTTGGAAAAACGGAAATTATGAATAGTAACTGGATTTTAGCAAAGTTTTGAAATTTAGTGTTTGAGAGTGGATTGTGATTTTAGTAGGGTATTTAGAGTAGATTATGTAAGAGTGTGTAAGAGTGTAATGATTTTATTAAGGTAGTTAAAATGATATGATTGAATGTGCTTGTGGGATTTTGTTGAAAAATATGATAAGTTTATATATTATAGATTTTTTTTTGTAATTATATAATTTCTGATGGATAGTTTACGATAAATATTTAACAATACTCAGCAACCGTTCTAAACCATCGTACAAAGCTACATGTGTGCAATACAAATAAAATGATTGACGATTAAACATGAAGAAAAATTGAAATAAATTAATAAGTTCACACTAATGATGTTCTTAACTTTTAATGAGAAACATTTTATTGTCCCACGCAAAACTTATCAATTTCATTTTTTAGTAATGGGACCAAATAGGGATTTGATGGAAACAAAATCATCAACACCACATATCTCTTGCCTGACGATAGCAGGGGAATATAAGTTCACGACCAATTAAAGCATTTCCTTGGAAATGTGGAGGTATGACAAGATGGCCGGTATCATCCTCAATTACCCAGTTATGTCGAATTAACTCTTGTACCTTAATCTTCCTGTAGCTCGCCCTTAGACGGGTATACTTTTGACGAAGCATCGTGACGTTAACAATATCACGACTAGTTGGAAGTTGGTTATGCGACTACAAGAATTCTGATATTTAGCGAGTAACATTCTTTCCCATGTCGCATCCCTAAAGTTAGATCCGGTCAGGTTGCCTTCAAGGAATTCAGAGTACATAATACTAATAAATATCTCATTGTTTTCATTCGTCCAAAATATCCCGCGATGTTGCACTGCCGTGATGTTTGCTGGCTGGTCCGGATTCATGACTTCAAACTATAAGAATATGTATATTTTAGAGATACATCAAATACATGCATGATCTAATAAACACATAAAAACAACACCTTTATTATTATCACATCGTGACAAGACCAAACAAACATGACCATACATTATTTTTGAAAAACATGAACAATGTAGTAGAATAACAAATTATTTAACCGGGTACATGACAAGTCTATCCAAAGATTGCACGTAAAGTGTCGAAGCTGGTAATGTGTAATTCAAAGACTGTTGAAAATTCCCCCCTTCCCTGTCATTAAATAAGTTATTAGATGATGTTAAAGTACTTTTTGTGAAAACAAGGTTAGTCTATTTAAAGGTACTTACTGCACGTATTTGTTGAACGTAGTAGTCTGGACCTCTTAAACAACATTCGTTTTCATCAATCTCGAACATTGGATAGTTATCCAAGAACCGGAGGATGGCCTTGTAAACCACCTTGAGAGTCTTGAGTTTAATTTTACAAGCCATATCAGAGAAGGGTCGAAAATTTTGAAACTCAAGGTAGCCACTTGTATTAAACGTCCGAACAATGCTTCGCCACGTAGGACCATCGAACTTAGCCCCGGGTTGCATCCGAGTGTCCGCGTGATGCATTCCTAGTACACGAATGAACTCGGTAGTATCCCAATCATCCCAATGGACTTCAACGTTGTATGCAGCCATGATCTTTATCATTTATTGACACAAACACACATACTATTAGAAAATAAAGGTTTAAGACAATACATTGAGTCATTAAACAAGGGAAACAAGAAAATAACGACATGTTTGACACGCAAATAATGTAAACAAGAAAGGATTCCATCAACGACGTTGGGCAAGACGCCTCTCCCACATTTTTTTTGTCAATCTATCACGCCACCTATCCATTGCAACTTTTCGTCTCTTCTTTCCAGATTCTATCAAAACTGGTTCAGTTTCTTGTGGATTTCTCTCATTCTCAACATTCAATTTTTTATTTTGACGATCGAATATGACATCGCACCACTGGTATGCAAAGCTACGCCTTTTAATGAAGTTGTGTATCACACATGCAGCGACGACAAGTTTTGATTGGCTACGTCTCGACCAGCCATATGTCATCCTGCTTGTAAAAATTGGGAACCGTGCTTTCAATTGACCGAACACCCATTCGATAACGTTTCGTAGCCTTACATGTTGTTTGTTAAAATACTCTTTAGCTTTGTTCGTAGGCTCGTACCCATCGTCGTCAACATACTCATGATACTTTGTCGACCTATGTGGGGCGAGAAACCCCTGGGTGTTAGGATAACCTGAGTCAACTAGGTAATATTTTCCTGGTGTCCTAGTCTTTTCTGGGTGTGGGAAGTTGTTTGGGTCATGGTCAATTGCATACTCGAGAATCTTAGCGTCATGGGCAGAACCTTCCCAACCAGGCATCACATAAGTTATGATTCCATCAAACTCACACGCCATGAACAATTCTGAGTAATTTCACCCTTACGATTGCGGTATCTCTCCTTAAAGCACTTACGTACGGATGCGTTAATGTGAGTACCGTCAATTGCCCCGATGCAATCCTGAGTAACATATTAATTGTTAGTCCGTTGAATTATGTATCATGTATGTATGTAACATGAATATGGGATGTTCATGAATTTCACCTTGAAGTATGGAATGAAATCAGAATCACCCAGGATTTTTGGATGTGGATTCTCCATGTCTGGTGGTAAGATAAGATTTGGAGCGATGAGCCATAAAGCATCGAGAACCTTGTGGAAGTGGGGAGAAATAGTCTCCGTTGAATGTTAAAAATGATTCTCCGAGTCTCTAGTTTTCATGTCCCGTGCCGTTGCCCTTAAAAAGATTGCCAAGGATTCCATAGTGGGTTAACATCAGAATCAAAAGTACATCATCACAGTTCAGGCAAAACTAGATGCCATTCCTGCTGATTTCATGTACGTTGGATGTGAAAAATGCAAAACTAAAACAGAAGCTGAACCTGGGACGCAATCTATGTGTTATAGTGCACAATGCAATGATTTCACGATGGCACTTCGAAGGTAAATATGACCTTGACAAATACTGTTAACTCCAACAGGAGTCATTCAAAAATTATAGAATAAACAATCTTTGTTGCAGGTACCGTTTTTGTGTACGAGTAATGGATTTAAGTGGAGAAATTGATGTGACACTGTTTGGTGAGAACGGAAAGAAATTGCTGCATCTTGATGAAGAAGAATTCTACAAAAAATATTATCCGGTATGTTTAGTTACTTTCTTGGTTATTCTTACATCATCCTTATTCTTCTACTTTTAGATCCTTGCCGTGGAACTTCAAGTGAAACATGGGAATTCACTGCACTTGTATTTCTGAATTGCTGGCTATTGTTTACTTTATCTGACATATCTACTTCTGAAATGTGAACCAATACCTGGTGGGCTATCTTCCATGCTTTCTCCTGTATTTTTTGTTGCAACATCTCTTGATTTAGCTTCCATTTTAACACTTTGGAGATTATGAATAACTGAGGTATTGAATCAAATAGTTGTAGTTTCTTTTTGGTTGTATACAGTCACTTTGCTTTAGATTAATAAAAACTGAATTCTCGCTATATGAATTGCTTGTAGGCACTACGAAAACGCATGAAGTTCGTGAATATATCCTAAAACTTAAAATAAGTATTGTAAGAAATTAACTAAAGAGACTACAGAGAAGACTAATTTCCTTATTGGATACAGAAGAAGAGAAGAGACCTGATTAGATTAGAAGATAAAAAGATCTGTAGTTTTGTTGATAATTGGTTTAGTCGAGTGGCACCTTTTGTCTGCTGAAGCTGTGATAGTTATGTGAACTAAGTGGTATTAGCAGCAACAGTTTAAATAAGGAATTGCCTTGCTGCTGATTGGTTAGTAAAAAGGAATAAGGGGGTCTTTGTACTGTTAATAAGTGGGATATACTGATTATGTTGAATGTTAGTGGTCTTGTTATGTTTCTTTGGCTTGTACTGTGATTACTTATTCATATTTGGTTATGCATTTTAGACACAATGCAAGGTAATATTCATGCTGTTATGTCTCACGGATTTGATGATATTTATTTATCATGTAAAGGTGATCAGTTATATAAGCTCTACATTTCTTATGTATGTTATATTAGGATTGGAATGCCTCGAAGAAATACATTGATAACAAGCTACAAGACCTAAAGTGGAAAATGACGATTTGCAAATTACCATTCAACAACAGGGGAGTAACAACGATGTCATACAATGTTAACAAGATGATATCAATAGATGAGAACACCTCAAATGCATCAGATTCTGAAGCAGTAACAGACAAGCAAAGCGAGACAAATTTGGAAATAGAAATAGCAAAGAAGAATCTAGATAGCTCTGGTGTTATACCGTGTGCAACACCTACTAAGATTGATTCTGTAACAACTGTTAGAATCAAGATTGAAGAGGGTAAGTTCGCAAAACTAATTAAATCCAAATGAATTTTGCTTCATTCAGTAGATACTTGACAATAAAAATCTAACTCTGTTTATAATCTACAAACACCAGAAGAGGATGCAAAAAAGAGAACTGTTGATGAAAAGAGGAGCGTTGCTGCAAAGAGAAAGATGAATTCAACGAATCAATCAGGAAATGATATAATCGAAGTAGATTTGGAAGCTCAAGGTAAAAAAAATAGAACTAAATAATTTGTAAAATTATTTGATCATTTCTTACATTTGTATACTCGGTTTATATACTTGTAATATTAATTATGTTTTCATTAATTAAACAGCTTCAGACAGTGATGAAGAGTCAAATGACATGATCAGAATTCGTAGAAGAAGCAAGAGTCGCAAGAGTGAAGTAGATTTGGAAGCTCAAGGTAAAAAAATAGAACTAAATAATTTGTAAAATTATTTGATCATTTCTTACATTTGTGTACTCGGTTTATATACATCAAATATTAATTATGTTTTCATTAATTAAACAGCTTCAGAAAATGATAAAGAGTCAAATGACATGATCAGATAGAAGAAGCAAGAATCGCAAGAGTGGCGAATAAATATCATCCAACAATTTTAATAATTTTGGTTTAACATTTTGAATATTATATCTTTTTAGTTGATTATCGGTTGAACTTCTTAGTTAGGTCTTTTTAGTTTTACTCAATGAGACATTTTGTCCATCTTTTTAGTTTATTATCTATGGAACTTATTTACTCTTTCTTTCTTTCTTTCTAGAAACTGATTATGATATCTAAGTTTAGTTTCTTAATTGTTCTTGCTCCAATCTAGAATATTGTTGTTGTACTACGACTCTCGGCCAGTTATTAAGCAAACTTTCCACTTTTTACATGTACGTCTCACGCTTGGGATAAACGGAAGTGTTGTGTTCCTACTGATTCAAACAAGATATACGAATACCAAACTGAAAAAAAAAAAACAATCACAATAAATTATCCAACTGCTCCAGGATGTAAACTTGCAGTATTCAATCAACTGATGTTATGTTCTCTATTAGACAATAATCCTCTACGACACTTTGCGGTTTACTTTCTCTATTAGAAACAAGTTTTCCTTTGCTGGACAAGTCTAAGCCCTTATTAAATACACAAATCCAAATCTAAACGCAAAAGCAAAAACGCTTGACCGACTGGTTTCTGATTTTGAAAAGGTTCTAGGTTGAAAGCAAAAGATGAAAAGAATAATAATAGATGATAATGAAACTAATTATGTCTTGTCCTAACTAATAGAAAGTAGAAAAAACTGAGTCTGGGCGAATTAGGAGAGCAAATCGCAGAAAATCGGCAAAACCAAGCAACTGGCGGACGCCAGTAAGATCTACAACCGTTCAATAAATGACTACAAAATCGTCCCGCACAAGGTAGGAGGCACTCGAGAAGAGAGGAGAACCAGGAACTACAACAACGAGGTCCAAATAACAGTTTCGGAAGCAGACCTAAATGCAGCGAAGCTACTAAACTTGTCCCAGAAGAAAGCTTTCGATGAGATAACAACTGCGATCAACGGAGAACATGGAGGAGCATTCTTCCTCGACGGCCCCGGAGGATCGGGAAAGACGTTACTGTACAGGGCTTTGCTGGATTATGTGAGGTCGAAAATCCAAATAGCGTTGGCCGTGGCATCTTCAGGGGTAACAACATCCCTATTACCGGGGGGACGAACTGCTCATAACAGATTTGGATTCCCAATCGAGATCGATGATAAAGTATCTTCGTCAATAAGCAAGCAAAGCGAAGATGCCCTCCTAATAATCGAAGCAAGGTTGATAATGGGACGATGCAACAATGGCGCACCACAAGCTCATAGAGGCACTGGACAACTTGCTCTTTCCGCGATCTGACAGGAAAAGCAAAGTTATTCGGCGGAAAGACTGTAGTATTTGGGGGAGATTTCCGACATACCGTCCCCGTTGTCAGAAGAGGAGGAAGAAGGGAAACGGTAGATGCATGCCTGGTGAGATCAGTAATTTGGCCAATGCTTCGTAAACTAAGATTGACAGAGAACATGAGAGCGAGAGAAGACCCACAATTTATGGAGTATCTAATGTGAATTGGCGACGATAAAGAGCCATCGGAGAGAGGCTATAAGGTCAACCTTCCGGAACACATGTGCATCAGATATAGAGACTACGACAAGCCACTTGAACACTTAATATCAGAGATTTACCCGTCCTTCGAAGAATTCAGTAGCAACCCTTACTCGGTCATCTGCGATCAGTGTATTGATTAGGCCGCTTACGGTAGACTCCGATGACCACACGAAGACAAGAAATGGTGTTTACACAGAGATCTTACAGAATCAAACATCAGATTAGGTAATATAAGCATTAACTTTTTGGTTGCGATTCAGAATGATACGTTTTCAAATATTATTCTTTTCTTCTGTAACTTCTATACATTTTTATAACATTAGCAAACTTTGACAATTAAACCTGAGTTTAAATAGATATCATTAGAATTGCACTCAAGTAGGTCAAGTATAACTAGGCAAACCATGTAGCGTACTAAAATATCTTCACATGCCAGAAGCGACGTAGCGTAATTCTAATCTGAATAAAAAAACAACTAATCATAACTGAACTGAATTAAAATAAATAATCGACGTGAAGAGGAGAGAGCCTTACAAGCTTAATAAATTAAACGAAGCAGCAGAGCAAGTGAAGGCAGCCAACTACCTTACCGGCGAAAGAACAAGAAAGGAAGTGGCGGAAATTCCAATGGCGGAACAAATACACACCATACCAAACCCAGCTTCTGCTGCATATTAGTTTCTTCGCCATTGCCATTTCAATGATCAATTCAATTCAATTCATCCCTAATTCATCCCTAAAATCAAAATGATCCATCATCACTGCATTTCCAAAACACCCTTTCCACTCTTCCAAACCAAAACCCCAAACCATAAAAACCCCACCTTTCGCTGCCAATCAAACCCCAATTCGCCGCCATATCCCGGCGGTGTGGGCCCCTACACCGGGCGGGACGAGAGTGTGAAGAAGCCTGGGTGGCTGAGACAGAAAGCCCCACAAGGTGAAAAGTATGAGGAGGTAAAGGAGTCACTTTCCAGATTGAAGCTCAATACTGTCTGTGAGGAAGCTCAGTGCCCGAATATCGGTGAATGCTGGAATGGTGGCGGAGATGGTGTTGCTACGGCCACCATTATGTTGTTGGGCGATACCTGTACTCGCGGCTGCCGCTTTTGTGCCGTCAAGACCAGTCGGAATCCGCCTCCTCCCGACCCCATGGAGCCTTACAATACCGCCGAGGCCATTGCTAGTTGGGGGTACATACTATTACTAGTATATCTCTCTAATTTTTTTGTCTGTGATAGATGATATTACATCAAAATCTGATCTTTATCAATAGTATAGTAGGCCAAGTCTATATCTATACAGAGATAATCAGCTTACCAACGAGCCTAGAGCTATTTGAAAGTTGATGTAAACATAAAAAAAACCTTTTCCTTAATGAAAGTTGATGTTGCCCATCGCGCTGATTACTCCCTCTGCCCCCTATGTTTTAAAACCTGGTTGAGTTAAGTCTGACTGTCCAGACCCATTTAATTCTACAGTTGTATGTGTTAACTTGTTTTTGTAAGTAGCGATGATAAATGACAGCTTACTGCATATAACTGCACCTTTGGTCGTAATAGTAGGACACTTGACTTGTTGTAGCACGTGGGACTAATTGTTACATCGATTTTTATTTTTGTTTTGCAGTGTCGATTATATTGTTCTAACCAGTGTTGACCGTGATGATCTACCTGATGGTGGTAGTGCCCATTTTGCTGAAACAGTCAGAGCCATGAAGGTTGTCCAAACATTGGTTTTTCCCCCCTTTACATCTTTACTTTGGATTTGTTCAAATCTGGGGGAGAGACACAAATTACTTAACAGACAAATTAACACACTGATGTTTGTTACTACTCAAAGATGCCTTTTCTTATTTTCCTATTCTATTCAGACTGAACATGAAACAGGTCAACATGCACGTTTGGTGCTAAAAGTGTCGTAATCATTTGAGTATGTCTGACTTGTAGTATATTCCTTGACAGATCCTGAAGCCTGAAATCATGGTTGAGTGTCTAACATCTGATTTTAGAGGTGATCTAAAGGCTGTTTCAAGTCTTGCTCAGTCAGGGTTAGATGTTTTTGCTCACAATGTGGAAACAGTAAAACGGCTTCAACGTATTGTTAGGGATCCGAGGGCAGGGTAAGAGTTTCATACTCTTTACTTCAGTACTTCTTAAATTGTATTTGTTGGGTAAAGCTGAATTCAGTTCATTCTCCAGTTTGGTTGTTCGCATGAGAGGGCAAATTTTTAATCTACTTATCTTGTTGACTTTATTAATCTAATCATGTTTCCTGACTAAAAATCTGTTTATTTTTATGCCTGAATCGTGGTTCTCTCTCAGCTCCCTTTATTTTACGCAATGGTATTTCTGTATTTATTTTACTTGTGTGTCTGTTGCATCCATAGTTTATTGTTCTAAAAAAATTCAATTACAATGCTTTTATTAGAAAGTAATAATTGGTTTTATGTAGGTAACTTATTTGGAGTTTGACTCAAGACTTTTATTAGAATGCTAGTATATTTCATTATACAAGAAGGAAGGGCTTTCAGTTGAGATATTCAGATGTTGATTAGTATTAACTCGATAGAGTTGGTTCACCCGTTAGGGTTGGCTTGTCCCTTCTGTGATAGTTGTTTATTTTCTATCTTAAGTCTAACCTACAGTTCTATAATCAAATTCCTTCCTTTCGGATAATGCTCCTTTCATTTCTCCAATTTTAGCATTCTATTTTTCTTGCTATGGTAAGAGTACATAATAGTTTAGAGAAGACTGTCAAAATGGCTAATTTTGGCTCATCGAATTACTTACTTTTGCTTTAGTAATGGGGATATTAGGGCATTTTCTGGGATATACACTTCCCTTAGATAACCATGCTTGCCTGAGTGTGATTAAGATTCGAGAAGAAATGTGATTGACCTGCAGCATATTGCGAGAAGGTGAGCTAGCCTTCACCTGGGTTTCCTCGATCAAACTTTAGACGCAGTAATCTCAGAATATCACCCCACAAACTTCTTGAATCACCCTTCATTGATTTCTAAATTGTCTACCCAGCAAGCTTGCACGAATATGGAATTGTGACAACGTTCATTATCAAATTGTGGTTAGCTAAGAGGAACGGCAGGTGATTCATGTAATGGACTGTGTTCCAAAATTGTGGTCTTCACTTTGAAAGCATCATCTGCTATCTGCTGCATGTGTAAATATTTGTATTTGGTAGTTCTGTTTGTTATCATGCTGAGGGTGCATTGTCAGAATGTCTTTCAGAAATAGTGGCCTAAATTTCAAACACAGACAATTTGGCATCCATTCTGTTACCAATAGGGAAGGTCAATACATTAACTAAACGAAAGTATATCAAGGTGGCATATAATGCCACAGCAGTGCCACAGGACTTGCAAGTTCAAACAGAAATACATCAGGTCCTAACAAAAGCTCTTTCCTGCTATCCAATAGACTGCAACACTGATAAGGCTCGTCTAGAGCGACAGACTAGCCTATCTATATACAATACACTGTCTGATACCACAAGTTGCCACATATATATCTCACTTATCATTTTAAACCTCCAAAAAGATTCAGCATCTATTCTAGCTTGTACAAAGTCATGTTTCATTGAATGAAGGTGCATCAGCAGTTTTTATCTGTTGTACCCCACCCACATGTTTTTCTTTTAAGATTTCACTAAGATGCTTGGTGGCATGATACAGGTATGAGCAAAGTTTAACTGTTCTGCAACACGCAAAAGCCAGCAAGGCAGGAATGATAACAAAATCATCTATTATGTTGGGACTTGGTGAAACTGATGACGAGCTGAAGGAAGCCATGGCTGATTTAAGGGCCATAGATGTTGACATTTTGACGCTGGGACAGTACTTACAGGTTAGTTTGAAATAGTTACCTTGAGACCATGACAGAGGAGTAATAAACTGAATCAGGATTGCAAATTAATAGACTTCACCCAGTTATTTAAATACTTCCCTAGGAGATTGCCCGAACTTGTCAACATGTGCAGGCAGATTAAATTAGTCTGAGTGAAACTCTGTCATTAATATTAATGAATTTGATAAATTGGTCATTTTTGGAATGAGCAAGTCTCGTGAAAATATGTTTTTCCTAAACATTAGGAAAAAACCAATTCACACTAATGTAAATAGTTAATTTTTAATCTAACTTAATAGAATCCATCTTAACTAAAAGCTCAAGCTTATAGGAATGTGTGGATCTAGTCATTTATATTAATTCTCCAATATTCCCCTACACCCGTGACCGATTTCAACCTCTTTGGGGAGGCTATTCGAGTGGAAATTTAATATGGGGTGGACTCAGTCTTCCCCCACACTCGAGGCCAGTTACAACCTCTTTGGGGAGTCTATTCGAGTGTAAATTTAATATATGGTGGACTTTATCTTCCTGGAGATTCGAACCTAGGTCGGGCGTGAGCCAAAGACTGATACCATGATATAATTTCATCTCATTTAAAAGCGTAAGCTTGTGGAGAGGCGTGAAATCCAGTCATCTATATTAATTCTCCAATATATCTGATAAATGTTTTATTGGCTGACTATGCAAAGTCATGTGTCAATTCTGACAAGCTTAATCGAGTCCAATGGACGAGCCAGTTAGGATAATCAATTACAATCTGTTATGAAACATGTGGCTGCCAATTAAAATAAGCCATTTAGCAGACGCGACATGTTGTAATATGTTGAAATATGATATGCATTGGCCTATCAAATTGTGCGTTATGGAATTATGAGGATGTGAGAAACACCTGCCGACCAATAAAACTGTTCCTTGCAAAAGAATGCATAGAATTTTTAGTTTAATTAAGAACAAAGGAATATGTTATTATCGTTCTTGGAAATGATTAATCAAATCAGATTGCATGAATATAAAAAATTTATCAAGAGATTTTGGTTGAGTTTATTCCAACTTCAGAAATTAGCAATCTTCTCTCCATCAGAAAGAAACGTAGATTTTCTTTCAAATCCAGTCCTTGAATCCCATTTTAAAGATTCAAGCTGCCTGTGGAGAATTTGAAGAATATCCCTAATTTGGTTAAAAAATATGCCTCTGCCTCACATTTTTATTTGAAGATCAAGCAACTTGGAGGAAGATCAAAATTTATAAATCTGGGCGAAGTTAAAATACTTTTGTTAAATGCAATTCATTTTGGTGTAGATCTAAAAGTTTAGTGTTGTGAAGTCCAACCTAAATCTTTCATATTTCAAGCTACACTTCCACACAAAGTCTTTCATATATCAAATATCATCGTCACTTGGAATATTGGATGAGAGGATTCATAGATAGATAGAGATAGTAAGTGGAGTATTTTATGTTATTGGTAGAACCCATTAATAAATGAGTTAAGACTTCCCAAATAATTAAACGGGCAATTGGCAGAATGAACAAAAATGGTAAGTGATTTTTAACTATATTATGATCTGTCGGTTCGAAGCAAGGGAGAGCTCATCTTTTGAGTTTTGATGATGCCTAGCTCTCCACTCATATACTGTGTAGAGCTCGAGTTTCTTATAATCTTAATTTGTGTCATATTTCTTTGTGCAGCCTACGCCATTGCATCTTACTGTGAAAGAGTATGTGACCCCTGAAAAGTTTGCCTTCTGGAAGGATTATGGTGAATCTATTGGTTTTCGCTATGTTGCAAGTGGACCTTTGGTTAGCTTACTCCATCCAACCGTCATTATTATTGTTAAAAAGTTTCAATTTCATGAACTAGCTGGTTATCTTTTAACTTTGTTGTTGATTTCATGCCTTTGCCTGATTTGCTTCTCTTGTCATTTGTGAAAGAGCATATGTAAGAAAAGGTTATAAACAACCTTTATATGTGAGGGAAAAAAGGACACTTGTGATGTGCTTTATTTGCATGTTCGCAATTGTTTTGGCATTTAATTCCCAATAGTTGTAGAAGTAAGCAGATAGGAACTAAATTAGGAGGGAAAAGCAAGTAGGCGTAAAACAGCCTATTTGAGTAGGACAAAAACTGAATCAGATGTAAAACAACAGCATCTTCATATACATGATCGGTGCATCTGTGGAGTTGGTGCCAGTTTGATACCAGTAAATTATCTGACATTATGGTTTGTTCCAGGTTCGATCATCATATAGAGCCGGTGAACTGTTTGTGAAGACTATGGTTAAAGAGATGGCCAAGAGCACGTCTGGTGCTACTGCCTGATTTGTTCGGTGCAACCAATTTCTTGAATGCCTGGGTCTCTGCATGAATTGTCCAACTTAATCACACAGAAACAAGGAGCTAGAAGTTTTGTCAACAACTGCAGACCCTGGTGGAAGATGTTCCTTTCAGAGAGATAGATGCACATCCATTTTTGAACTTGATCATTTGGCTTCATTTTTTTCCCCTTCTGTTCAATATATACGTCTTCACAGCCATCAATACATAGCGCTGTAATGTTATTAGCTCACAAGGCTCGACCATGTACTTAATTTTAACATTATTGTTGAAACTGATTTCTCTCTACATGATCAAGTTGCATCAAAATATTGGAACAACTTTTAGCTGAGAGTCTCTTGCTTCTTTTTCACAATAGAGTACAACAGAGGACAATTGTATGCCAAAGATTAACAAGCCATCAACAGCTAAAGCAATGAAATTCTTAATATACAGTAAAAAGATATTGATCCATTATATTTTAAAAGTAGAATTTATAAAAATAAACCGAACCTGCAAACCAACCCTACAAATCAGAAGCTTTCTCCCTTGCTTCTTTCCTCCTTGTAATCAACCTCACTTCTCTTTTTCTCCTCTTCCGCAAGACCTCTTTCCTTTTTCTTGATTTTTCTTCGCTCTCTGTCTGGGTTTTCCTGTTTTTCAAGAGCCCCCATGAAGGACTTGCTGGGGACGTGGAACTGGACAAAGTTATGCAAGGCTTCTGCTGCTCATTATGTGTGCATAGAGATTGTAGTAG
The DNA here is from genome assembly GCA_026545765.1 of Plantago major. NCBI lineage: Eukaryota > Viridiplantae > Streptophyta > Magnoliopsida > Lamiales > Plantaginaceae > Plantago > Plantago major. The sequence continues at coordinate 53,143,562 of CM048843.1, read as the reverse complement.
AGCCAGAGAAGCCATTATCAGCACTGGCAGTCTGGCACAACGGGACATGTGTTTTCCTGATATCATCCTCATTTCTTGGCCACAAGTTCTACGATGAACAACAAACAATGGATCGAGAAGATTTGCAGCAGTAACAATTTGCTTTTCATAAAACGGGAGATAGTACTATAATATATAGGAACAGGGGAGTGACAAGATGCATAGGGAAACTAGAATGGCTCCCCTGCTAGACAAGATACAGTGTCATTCACCAACAAAAGAGAAACATCCCGCAAAGTTTTCTTCTTTGCAAACACATTGCATTTTGGGCAATGAAGCACATTCACAGGAGTTACTCGCCTAGCAGGTCTTCAGCAACCTCATTAAACTTACAGGGAGCAAGTGCCAAGGACAAATCATTAAAACTAGTAGCGAAGATACAAATATCTGAAACTATTGGACTGATAATGAATAAATCGCCAAAGCTTCTGCAACAATTAATTCCAAGTGAACATGCATGTAGATTTATTTCTAACATTAGCATACATCATCATAACAATACGCTCTGCTCCAGTCTTTCCTTCAGCACAATTCACGAAAGAGACAACAAATAATCCCCCACTAAACAAATTTCAGTTTGAGGACGAAGATACCATGGTGAGTCAAGCTAGTTTCTTGCCAGCAAGCATCTTTCTCCATTCCTGTTAATAAAAATGTGATCAACGGAACCAACATCACTATTGTTTAAAAAGACCCGCAAGTTCCCCATTCTCATGCATGGAGGTCAATATATCACAGCCACCCACTAGTTCGCCATTCACGAAAATCTGAGGGAATGTAGGCCAATTACTATACTTCTTCAATGACTCCCTCAACCCATTATTATACTCTTCATCCAGCACATCCACACTTTCATAATCAACCCCTTGACTTTCAAGAATCCCCACCACCCTTTGTGAGAATCCACATAATGGGGCACTTCTCGATCCCTTGATGAAAGCGACCACTTTATTCTCTTTCACCAACCTGTCAATGAGATCTTCGAGCGGTACTGTCAATTGAACGTGGCGGCCTGGTGTTAACCTCAGATCAGATTTCTTTCTTGGAGCTTTCTTTACCCATGTGGTGTTTCCAGGTTCATTACCTGGTGGAACTTTTCCAGTAGCTGCTATATGTTCTTGCATCCAAGATTTCCATGCTTCAGTTAAACTTGTTTTATCTGGGTTCTCCACAACGTCAACCTACAAAATAGAAATTAAACGATTATTGTTTTTTCAAATAAAAGTAAATAGATAGACCATGTAAAAAAGATGAAATACCAGACATGTAGACTGTAAGAATGTAGGTAGAAATCACACGATCATTTATGACTGTAAAATCATTTCAATTTAGATTGTTAAACCATGATCACCATTTATATTGCAAGAAGTATCATACTATAATTCAAGACTGTAAATGAAATTGTTCTCATCAATAAAGACATATTAAGAGAAAAGCTAATGGGAGAGTTTTAAAAGCACCTGATAATCTGCATTTGCTGGTCTCTTATTAAGGAGAAATTAGTAAATTATATAAAAACCCCAGGGTAAATTCTAAATTACAAATAAACTGGGCTTCATTAAAAGTGAACAATAAGACCCCCTGCCATTGGTGACTTATTACTTTTGACCCATCACTGTTAAATTTTCCACATGCCCCTGTGATGCCATAAATATTTTAAAAATAAAAAAATACTAAAAAATAAAAAGGCAGAGGCACCGAAGATAAGCGGAGCTGAGCTCCACCCATTAGCTCCGATCTGGAGAGCTCTAAGCAGCTCGGTTTTTTATTTTCCAGAACACGGGCATTTCGGTCTTTTCTGCATGATTTAAGTTTCCATTTTTAACGGCAGGAGATTTGAAAGTGAATTTCTGACGGAGACCAAGTTTATATCTAATTTAGCATATTCCAGGGGAGTCTTTAAGTAATTCTAAACAATACCAATAAACTGCTTTTAAAAAAAAATAATTATTTGAGGAGTACATTGCTTGTATATTACTAGGATACAGAAGGGCTCATGGAGTGTATAAGAACCCATGAACACACAAAGGAATCTACATTAAACCATCCCTAATCCCTATATGAAAGATATAACTGTTGCACTTTAACGTCTTACACCAAAAACACATAACTTGGTCTATCTTGAGCTTCATGGATGCAAAAAGCCTTTGACCCAATAACAAGGTTGGTTAGGAAGGCAAGTTATCTGCCGGAGTTCCGAAATAGAATAGACTAAAGAGTCCAAAGAGCTCATAATCAGCCAAAATCACCGTATGCAAGTAGCATTTAGTACTTAAACCTTGGAGGCATCAATAATATTGTTACAGAAACATACATCACCACATCGATAATAGACTAACAGCTCATCGGTATAACGCACAAACACTAGAAAAGTGAAGGGAATTCACCTAACTCACTTTAGAGCAATAATACAAGGAAAAACAAACAGGAAGCTGCTTTTCTTTTAAAAAAAAAAAATCTTGTCAAGAAGTCTCAAGTTGCTGTTCTACTAAAATGCTGGTTTTTTCACTTTCAGTCCTTCAATTCTGTCCAGGTCAATATTATCTAGACTATATGAAGAACTTCCATGAATACGTGATACACTAGTGGTAGTAATACAGAACTCAAGAACCAAGGTCAATTTAGCTGCTCTCTTGGAATCATGGAATTAACTGTCCTACACTTGCATCGAAAACTCACAAATGTACTGCCTCTTTAGGTAGACCAACCAAATAAGCAAGAGTATAATCATGGTTCTTCTGCTACTTTCTAGAGTTATTATTAGCTAGTTGAGCTAGACATTCAAACAATTTCTTCATGATGAAAATCAATTTGTAGTTCAAGACCAAGCAAAAATATAATCCACCAAACATAACCGGACTCAAATCAATCCTTAGAACCAGTACCTAAACGAATACGAAATTAAGCAACTACAAAAAGAGTATATATAAATTTATCTCTCTCGGAACCAGAATTAAATCTCCTACCCTGCCAAACCTGAGCCTAACTCTTCCAACTGAACATTGACCGAACTTTTTTGTGATATAAAAAACGACTAGGCAAATCTGAACTGAAATTAATGGTTTCCAGATAATGAGATAGAGCTAGAAAACAAATTTGTAGTTCAGAACTACTACAATTACTTTTACTAATAAAAAATTGAGCAACATCATCTCAGAAGAAGAAACAAAATTAGGTCGAATAAAATTACCTTAACAGAGGAGCAGAGATCGGGCACGGTTCTCTGATGAGTGGCAAGACTGGCAGCAAGGTTCCGTGTGATGCCGATGAACTGAAGTACGCCGGTAGGGTCGTAAATTGCGTAGACGCCGGAATCGGAAGGTAATGTTCCTTCATTGGACGGAAAAGTCTCAGCCTCCGACAGCTTCTTCACCGCCGAAACGATGAGACGGCAGCGCGTGAGGGAGGTTTTCCGGTGGGTTAGGGAGATGGATTGAACGGAAGAAGGTCTGGGAAAAGTGTATAGAGAAAGAGGAGGTGGGAAAAGAGTTTTGGAAGAGGAAAGATTGGAAATTGTTGGAAGAAGGGAAGAAGATGAGGAGGAGATGTTCAATGGAGCAGCAGCCATCGTTGGATACTTGTCTTGTGTGTCTCACTCAAAAGTTATATTGGATTTAAATTACAAAGGTTCTCCTTAATAAAGTGGCGCAAATCATCGAAACCCCTAACATTATAACAATAATCGATAGATTCAAATTCAATTTACTGCGTTGACCAGCTGATAAAATAATTTCCAACTGGATATTAGGCTAGTGACATGGAAATAGTGGATTTGGCGGGAGAATGGGATTAGGGTAAAAATATAGGTAAAGGGAAAAAACGTTTCACTTCACCCACTCTTCCTCACACGTACCAGTTCGATGCCCACCCTGTTTTCTCTCAAATTGAATCCAAAAAAACCACCATAATCAACGTGAATGTGTTAATTTTTTGTTGGTCTCTTCATATCATCTCCAATCGCGCGTTGCTGGCTGCAAAATTCCTGTCTTTGGAGCGACAATACGGCAACAATGAGTAAGTAAAATTCGAACTTTTTGACATCTGATGTTGTCCATGAACTGTTAGATGATAATTTTGGTGCTATTGTGAATGAAAATTTTGCCTATCGATGGAGCATAATTCTCGGAAAAACCCTAGATTTTTTTCATGTATGTTCGTTTCTGTAAAACTGTTTTGATGGTAATGTTATGATGTGTTGTTTGTCTAGGTCGTGGTACGTACAACATAAGGATGCATTGTGGGAAGGAGCAGTTTATGGTGGCCAACATTAATGCTGTCAGGTATACCTACTCTAAACTGTTGAAGGATGTTATGTCAAGTGTTGGATGATGTCCCTTCCCAAAATACTCTGTTCTTTACTATGAAGTATGATATTGAGGGTAGTTTTGAACAATTTGAGGTGCTAAGTGATAGGGATGTCTGCCTGATGTTTGAGAAAAAACCAAACAAACAAAGAAGTTGAACTTCATATAGAAACTGATGATGTAGCACCTTTGGCTGTTGATACTGTTGCTATGTCTGGAAAAAAGGCTAGGAAATGGAGTGATGATGTTGATGGATTATATGAACCTCCACTTAAGTCAAATAACGTTGAACCACCACCTGAGAGAACAGGGCCTTTTAGGTATAGAAGGACCAAACAGACAGTGAGAAAATCAGTTCAGGAAGATGTGCTTGTGGACTTGACTAATGACACAAGTAGTGATGATGATGTTGTGCATGAAACAATTAGAAAACCTGTTGAAGTTGTGCATGAAAATACCCCATCCCCTGTGCATGAAAATAACCCATCCCCTTTGCATGAAACTATCCCATCCCCTGTGCATGAAACTACTGTGCCCAATGAGACAATGAGAAAACCTGTTGATCTTGTGGATGAAAATTCCCCTCCTACCTCCACTAAAGCAAACTCTCCACCTGTTTCTCCATATGTTCCCCACATGGTAGATGAGTATGAAAGTGAAAATGCAAACCCTGCCACTGAACATGCATTCAATATGAATGACATGTCATTTGAGGATCTCCTTTTTAGTAATCTCCATGATGGTGAGATTCCTCATACTGCAAACTCTCCCACTGTCAATGTGATGGACCAAAATGCAAACCCTGCCACTGATGATGTTATAGTTGATGATTGGGTGGAATCACCAGTAAGAGATGAGGGAGAGACTAGTAGAAGACTTGACAAAGGGGAAGGGGAAAATGGATGCTTTTGAGACCCCTTATCTGGATGATGATTGTGAGGTTGAAGAGACCTAACATCCTATACAAGATTAGCTAGACTATCATACTTAGTGGGTTTCCTCTTTTACAATGTTCAAGTAAACCAAGAGTACTAATCACCTTTCTGAGACTAAGATAAGTCATCATGTTACTGATCAAAATCTAAACAGATATTTCTAACAAATGTAATTTTTATTTTATGAAGAGAAGACCAAGAAGAAGACGTCCAAGCAGAACAAGTTCAACGACATTGAAGATTTGAAGAAACTGCACAAGATTACTGAAATAGTTTTGCAGATACCTTGGCCAGATTTCTTGAAGACGCGAATCATTGCTAAACAAATCATGTCACAAGAGATATTTGAGAAGTCAAGAGGTCCATCTGGAAAACAAGGAAAGTGTCCACAGATATCTACACTCAGATACCTTGAGCTTTAAACCACATTTCTGATAAAGAAATATATATTGCAAACAAAGTTGTTTCAATAAAAGTGGTATCTGAAGTTAAAGGTAAGGGCGTGCTAAAACTCGTAGGAAAAGCGATAAAGTTAAGTCTACGATACAAAGCATAGTTACATTGGCACTCTACAGACAAAAGTATAGTACAATGCATTTAATACCGGACATAGATACGAACAAAAGCAACGGTACCTTCAAGAAGAAGACAAACACCTCTAAGATTATACACAGATATCAATAGTTTGAATTTGATTTAAGCCTAACGGATACTATTCAACGGCATTCAAATTCATCTATAAATATCAACACTTAGACTGCTTGAGAAGACACGCTGAACCTTAGAGACACAGAACTTACTGAACAACATATTCTCTCAAGCAAACTACTTATCCTCAAAGCTTTCTGTTGCGACCAAAGCTCCTGATCTTAAGTAGTACTAAAGTTCTAAGTGTCCTGATCCTAAACAAGCACTGCTATTTGTGAAAGAGTTGAATCGAAAGATCAATATCTGAGATTCATTCTCTTGAACAATTATCATAGACTTGGGTTAGTAAAAAGAACAAGATACCATACATTGCAAAGTCTATTAAGTATACTTGATTCACAGAGCTATCTGATTAACTGAAAAGTTATTAAAGAAGCTCATCTGACAACTCAAACCAAAACCAACACCATCACTGGCGTGGAGTACTGAAGTACTTAGTTTGAGAAAGGAATAACTCAAGGTTATTGAGCACAGGAAGTACTTAGCTTGGGAAGCTAGGAATAGCTCAAAAGGTTTACTCTGAGGAAGTACTTGGTCATGGAAGTCGGAGAACAACTCAGGGGGAACATTTGGTTGGGAACCATTTGTTTAAGGAATCTTAGAATAGGATTTTTGTAAGGTGACCTCAATTATCTATTCTAGTGAATTCTAGGTCTTTGGAAGACCGAAGTGGATTAGTTGGAGGATTACGCCACCTCCAGATACCACTATACTTGCTGTGTTATTTACTTTTCTGTACTTACATTTCAGCAACACACACACACACTTTAACTGTTTCTGCACTTATCTATCTTAAGTCTTTCGCGCTCTGAATCTAAGTATCAGATATCTACACAGATATCTGAGAAATAGTTTTTATCGACAAAAGTTTTAAAAGACTATTCACCCCCCCCTCTAGTCTTTTACTTTGCCGTTATCTGGACCAACAAGTGGTATCAGAGCAGGAGGTTCACAAGCCTTCTGCACTGAACCTAGATCCCCAGATAGGTGAAGGAACTTTGTCCATTTTCGAGGACTATTTAATTTGTGTGTTAAGTGTGCAGGAATGTCTCTGAGTGATGCACCCGTTCTCAAACTAGAGAACTATGAGAAATGGAAAAATAACATGATGCTCCATCTTGAAGCCATAAGTGACGAAATGATCGAAGTGATAAAGAATGGCCTAATAGTCATTCAACAACTTCAACAAGTCATGGAGGTTTCTAATGGTAGAGACAGAGATCAAAGCGAAGGATCTTCACAAACTGATGCGTCAACAAGTGGGAGATCTACTAGTCAAGTTATTTACGAACCAAAGCCCAGAGAACTCTGGACATCGGAAGTTGCCAAGAGAAATCGTCTGGATGGTCAAGCTCGTAATATCATCATCAGATCGACACCTGAGCACATACAGTGTAAACTGTGGGGTGCTAAAATGGCGAAAGTTGCCTGGCAACTGATTGAAGAAATATGTGCCGGAACTGAGAAAATCAAAGAAAACAAGTTCGAAGTTCTCAAGTTGAAATTTCAAAATTTCAAACAAGGACCCGCTGAAACTCTGGAAGAACTTGATTTCAGATTTACCACTCTCATGAGTGATATGGCAGCACTTGGGGAAAGCAACAGATACTCCCAGTCAGAAAAGATTAAGACTATTTTCAGAAGTCTTAACCACAACTGGGAGCATACTAAATTCTTTTATTTTAACCAAGGAATGCCAAATATCACTCCAGTGGAACTCTTCTCACATCTTGCTACGGTTGATTATGAGACAACACAAAGAGAACAAACACTAAAAAGTTGCTGAATATTGCTCTAGTTGCTCAAGGAACTTCTGAAAAGAAGAAAAGCAAGGAAGGGACTGAGGATGCTCTTGCTGCAAAGCAAATGAGCAAATATGTCAGTCGAGAAATTGAGAGAGGAAAAGCCAAAGAGAAGCTGAAAAAGTATCTAGGCTCAAACTATCACCAGTACAAAAATATGCAAAGCTCGCTGAACAAGACAGCTCAGAAAGCATCATGTACTGAGGAAGTAGAAATTGGAAACGATATCTGTTTCTATTGTCAGAAACCTGGTCACTTCAAGAAGGATTGTCCTGCCTTCAACAAACTAAGGACAGGTGACAAGAAAGATAGAAGAATCTTCAGAAGAAGCCAGAAAGCTTTATTAACTGAAGAAAGAAAATCCAAACTCAACTGGATGCTCTAGACGTTGAGATGCATTACGAAGATGACAATTCAGATGACTCAACCTTACCATCACCAGAATTATGTGGAGTTACTCATGATATAATCGACTTCGGCCTCAAGAAGAATGAAATGTGTAGAGTTGCTGAAATTGACGGTCCCGATATCTCCAACATAGAAATCTGTCTTATGGCTGATGAGGTAACACATACTTCTTGTTATACTTATGAAAGTGATGAAGAAGAAATAAAAGATCTAGAAAATCTCAGGAAAGAACTTGACATCTATGAAAGAGAATTTCTAATGATCCGAGCTAGAGCCGAAAATCTTGAAGAAGAAAAGAATTCTCTTGCAAAGGAAAATTCTCAATTAGTTAAGATATCTGAGAAAAAGAATGCTGAAAATGCATTTCTCAAAGCTCAGATATCTGAGACTGAAAAGTCACATAAAGAAGCAATGGCTGAATTACGAAAGAAATATGAAGATCTTCTTTCTGAGAACAAGGAACTCGAAAAGAAAGAATTATCTTTTCAATCTTATGCCAAAGCTAGTGACACTCTTACTGAAGTACAATCTTACTTAAGAGATCCTTCAGAAAAGAAAGGACTTGGGCTGAATACACAGACAGATTGTTCTATCACTCTGAATAAGAGTGAGGAAAGAAGAACATTTGTAAGTACTCAAAGAAGATGGTTCCCATGCAATCTATAGTATCGGTCGGAAGACGAAGATTGTTGACAAAGGAAAGGCGATTCTGACTAAACCTTTGTGTGAAAAACAAGTCAAAAACAATCCTGTTGGGATCGTCTCTGAAAAGAAACACAACACTGAAAAGTGTAAACACCCACAGTGCTATGTCTCTCAAAAGGGTAGAATTGCAGGAGCTGGCAAATTCTCCCATGTCACTTTTTCTGGAAAGAAATTGGACCAACCAGAGACTAGCAAAGCTGCTGAGAAAAGATCTCAGATAGCTTCAAGTGCTCGAAACGGTATTGGCTATAAAGGCATCGGGAAACAACTTGCTCATGAATACAAACAGGAGCAAGAACGATGGCTAAAGGCTAGAATTGCTCAAAGCAATTATCAGAAGTGGAAGTTGAATCAAGCCACTGAAAATCTGAATGCCAGGGCTAGAAGAAATCTGGCTAGGAAAGCTAAGTTTGCTGAAAAGCAAACTCAGAAACCTGACAGGTATCTGAAAGCACCAAATGGAGCACCTAGGAACACACGAGGAAGAAAATAATTCTAATAATGATAATCATTCAATTAGAATTCCTCCTTATGTTCCTATCGGACAAAAGAATGTTCCAAGGAAATTCATTCAAAATGGATTCCTCTTGGAAGATTGTTTAGTCTGATGGTTCCAATCGTAAATTGAGAACCTAATCTCCTGTTCCTCACAGTGTGCGTAATGCTTCCTGGACTAAACCACAATGGCTATTTGATAGTGGATGCGGAAAGCACATGACAGGAGACAAAGCAAATCTGGTCGATTACAAAGCTTGCAACACAGGACCAGATATCAGATTTGCTGGAGGAGAATTAAATCCCTCTCTAGGATTTGGCAACGTCAAATTGGGAACATTAACAATCACTGACGTATTACATGTTAAGGATTTGAAATATAATCTATTTAGCATGAGCCAGTTTGCAGACAAAGGTTTTATTGTAAAATTCAAAGCAAAATATTGCAAACTAATAGACAATGAGTCAAAGCAGACAGTCTTGGTTGCTCGGCGAAAAGGCAGTCTTTATGTTGCCGATTGGGCATCTGCCACAACTGAAGAATGTCTCACGGTGAGTCAATCTGGTCACACAGAAGAGCACTGATTATGGCACAAAAGAATGAGTCACTTGAACTTCAAAACTCTGAACAAACTTGCCAAGAAAGAGTTAGTGGTTGGCCTTCCCAAAACAGCTTTCAGAAAGGATGGTATCTGTTCTGCCTGTCAGATGGGGAAACTATCTAAGATCTCTTTCAAGTCCAAAACTAGACACTCTAGTGTTAGACCACTGCAACTACTACATATGGATCTTTTTGAATCATCTGTAACTAGTTATGCAGGAAAGAAATATGGTCTGGTTGTTGTAGATGACTTCTCAAGATTCACTTGGGTTGTCTTTCCAAACACAAATCGATGCCGGATGGAGATACCAAACTTCTTTGAAAAAGCTTGAAGTCATGAAAATGACAAGGTATCTGCAATCGTAGCGGACCATGGTACGAGTTTGTCAACCAAGACATAAAGGAGTTTTGTACCAAAAGGTATACAACACCAACTTTCCTCTGTAAGAACACCTCAACAAAATGGTGTTGCAGAAGGAAAAATAGAACCCTTAAAGAAGTCAAGGACGATGCTAGTGACCTTTGAAATAAGTGAAGTTTATTGGGTTGAAGTCGTAAACACACCGCTACACTCGTAATGGATGTTTCATAAACAAACACCATGACAAGACCCCTTATGAAATCTTGGTTGGTAGACCCCCTAATATCAAACATCTGAGAGTATTTGGTTGTAGATGTTTTATTCTAAACAATGGAAAAGATTATCTGAGAACATTTCAACCAAAGACAGATGAAGGTGTATTTCTTGGTTATTCCACGAATAGCAAAGCCTACAAAAGAACAAAGAAAATTGAAGAATCAGTTCATGTTGTATTCTATGAAGGAAGTAAGAAAACACCTCCTAATGATGAACTCTCAGAAAGGTTCAAAGAACTAATGTTGAGGGATTCTGAAGAAGAATCCTCAGAAAGGAGAAACATCATTATGGAAAGTGAGGATGACTCTGACGTAGAAAAGCTTGATATGCCTAGTAACAACCAGATGACTCACAAACATGATGAAGAATTTCCTATGAAACTTCCAGAAATGGAAACTGAAGATATTCATCATGAAGCTATCTCTGGAAATAATCTCTCTAAAAGACATGTTCCAGATAGCTCAAACACTGAACAAGTGTCAGACATTAATTGCCCTTCTGAGGAGCAAAATGTCTTCGATACTGAAAAAGTATCAAATCAAAATCCCAGTGATTCACATTCAAACCATTTGGATATTGATCCTACTAGCACTAAACCTATGATGAGATGGATCAAGGATCATCCTGCAAAAGATGTGATTGGACCAATTAATCAAGGTGTTAGGACTAGGGGAGCAATAGCTGAAAATGCTAATTCTCTCTTTGGATGTTTCATCTCAAATATTGAACCTAAAAATATAGAAGAAGCATTAGGAGACCAAGACTGGATCTCTGCAATGTAAGAAGAGTTGGATCAATTTGAGAGAAACAAAGTCTGGAAACTAGTTCTATTTGTGGAAGGAATATCTGTGATTGGAACTAAATGGGTTTTCAAAAACAAAATGAATGAATCTGGTGAAATAACCAGAAACAAAGCAAGATTGGTTGCCAAGGGATTCACCCAGACTGAAGGCTTAGATTTTGATGAGTCATATGCACCAGTTGCCAGATTGGATGCAATAAGACTCTTTCTAGCCTTTGCAGCTCATAAAGATTTTAAAGTTTATCAGATGGATGTCAAAAGTGCATTCTTGAACGGTGAACTTGCAGAAGAAGTTTATGTTGAGCAACCACCGGCTTTGAAGTTTCCTCGTAAAGTAGAATGGTCTATAAACTACGTAAAGCTCAGATGGATCAAACAGCTCCAAGAGCATGGTATGACACTTTGGCCATATACCTTCTGGAAAGTGGTTTCAAGAAAGGTGAAGTTGATAAAACTTTATTTACCTTAAATCATGATGGGAAACTACTCTTAGTTCAAGTATATGTTGATGACATCATATTTGGATCAAAGGACAAGCAACTTTGTAATGACTTTGCAAATCTCATGAAAAGTAAGTTTGAGATGAGCATGATGGGAGAAATGAATTATTTTCTAGGATTGCAAGTCAAGCAACTCAATGATGGAATATTCATTAGTCAAACAAAGTATGCAAAAGATATGCTCACAAAATTCAATCTTAAGCCTTCTGAAATGAATGCTAAGATACCTATGAGCATTGGAACCAAAATGACCTATACTGAATCAGATAAGAGTGTTGAAGAACATAAGTATAGGAAATTGATAGGTTCACTACTTTACCTCACTGCAAGTAGACCTGATATTCAATACGCCATTGGAGTGTGTGCTAGATTTCAGACAAATCCAATGCAAACACACTACAACATTGCTATGAAAATATTAAGGTATGTAAAAGGTACAGTAGATGTAGGATTGTGGTATCCTAAAGAAAGCGGATTGAGTTTAGCTGGGTACTCAGACGATTATGCCGATCATCGCTGATAGGAAAAGCACCTCAGGAACTTGTCAGTTTCTGGGTACTAGACTTATCTCGTGGTTTAGCAAGAAGCAAAACTCAATTGCAACTTCTACCACAGAGGCCGAATATATTGCTGCTGGTTGTTGTGCAACACAAATTCTGTGGATACAACAACAACTTAAAGACTATGGACTCGATGAAGAGAAAACTCCCACTTTCTGTGACAACACAAGTGCTATTGCGATTACACAGAATCCTAAATTTCATGCCAGAACAAAGCATATTGATGTTAGACATCACTTCATCAGAGACCATGTTGAAAAAGGCAATATAGAGATACTCAAGATTGGCACTGAAGACCAACTTGCAGATATCTTCACTAAGCCACTACAAGAAAGTAGATTCTTAGCCTTAAGACATAGTCTTGGACTAATGGAACTACCAATGAACCGAAAAGTTCGTGAATGCAGAACGGGCATCCAGAGAAGAGGTATCTGGAATGGGCATCCAGAGAAGAGAAAAAGAGAAATCTGGAACGGGTATCCAGAAGTCAAAAAGGCTAAAGAGCAAAAAGACAGCTTAAGATCTCTGAGACGGGAACTCAGATATCTGAATCACTCTATAAACGGGGAACACAAAGGAGAATAGTACAACTATCTGCAGTCAACTACTCTCTTGAAATTCACATTATTTCTATCTTGATGAAAAACTTGGAAAAATCCTAAGTATAAGACAGATTCAGATGCAAACAGTGTTCTTGGTCATACAAAAACGTGATTCAGATAGCTAATAGCCAAAATTCATTAAATGGGCACAATTACACTTGTTGATTGTGATCATTCTTTGAAAAGCAATGGTGACCCTTGATGAAATTAAGCGTTTGATCTATCTGACGTGGAAATTAATTCACGATAAATAGTGGATCAGAAAATTCGACAAAGCCCACTTTGCATTTAATCTTTGAACTAGCTTTTTCTCACGCTGCTTGCAAATCATCACGAATCGTACACAAAATCAATTTGTATGTATTTGTATGCATTGAGATTCTATTGCTATATATATAGGATTTTGGCAAAAGAAATCACTTTCGCCTAATCCAAAATTCCGACTTACACAAAAATAGCAAAACCTTCTCTTGATTCTCTGCAAACCTTCTACAATCTCTGCAAATCAAGATTAAGTTTTTCTGCAAAGAATTCTTGAATCAAATCTCTTTCAAACACCAATCCAAATTCCTACACTATATAAAGAGATGGCCCCAAAGAATTCTTCCACGAAATCTCAATCCTCCACTGATGCTTGAAAAGCAAGCACCGAGTTGGTTATTGTGAACAACCGATCGGTAGGAGATTTTAATCGACCATTGGACTTCAAATCACGAATGATTTGGGGTGGTGCCATGGTTGAGGAATACCTCACGGCTGCAATAGAGAACCAGTCGACGTAAAGTCGATTCTTGACATGCTTGAAAAGGCACAAATCAAGGGTTTTCTATCGCTGCCCAAGTGGAATTTCATCACTCGATGTGTTGGAATTCTACAACAACTCGAGGATAATTTCTGTGTTTCAAGGCACGCAATAGTGTCATCAAAACCTCGATCGAGAAAGGAAATCCTCCGGACTTAACAACTTCTGTAAGTTGTTTGAGTTTCAAAATCTTGGAAAGGATTTTGAAATAAACACCAAGGATGATGATCTCCTTGAAGGTGTTAAACAATTGTCGATGGCGTGTGTGATCTTGAAAATCGGATACACCCACTCGGTTCAAGCTTCGACATCCGAACCGGACATCGATGGTACACTTTGGGATGTATTGGCTTGCATTCTTCACGATGCTTTGATGGTCTACAAGGAGGTGTCTTGACGGATAAGCCAAGAACGATGGATCATGATGTTCTTCTTTGAATCAACAAGACAAAAATTTGGAAAACCCTTTTAAGCTGGGAAAGTACGCCTTCATGAAGTTTGTGAAGAAGATTCAAGGCTTTGAGCCTAAGATCTCCAAAGGACTAGCTGAGCCAAAGGCCACGATGGGCTATGGTGCGAAGATATGCTACTTCGGAGAAGCTTGGCATTGAGCTCGGAGACAATTTGAAATAGCCAACGGAACCTACTACAAATATGAGTATACAAACTTGATGAAAAAGGTTCTGGGTCTCGGAAAGGTTCTAAGAAGCGAAAGTCGAAAAGGTATCGAAGAAAAGGTTGCGACCAGAAGCCGTAACTTCAAGAAAGAAGTCTGCTGGCAAATCAGAAGACACACCCATTGAGGTTGTCGATTCTCAGATATCTGCAGGCCTTGCCGATGAACTGATTAAGGCAGATCAACTCATCAATGCCGCAAAAGAGTCATCAACTACTGAACAAGTAGACTCAGCAAGAGAAAGTGCGTTCAGAAATGTTGCGACTAATGCAGAATGCCTTGCTGATGAACTTATTAATGCTGACAAAACAGGTGAAAAGCACCAAGCCCCATCTGCATAAATCGCAGGAGTAATGGACCAATAAGTTCCCAATGCTGATGAGAGCTCTGACGATGAAGATGATGAACTAGTCATCTCTCAAGTCCTAGAAAGAACAAAGAGGGCTAAGGTTAAAGAATGGCGGTGATAAGGTTTCAAGAAGAACTACACCTCAAAGTTCTTGAACAAGCACCTATAGCAAAGGTTGTTGGTGCAAACACATCATCGAGGAACGTTTCTTACGCACAACTTCAAGAAGCCACGATGAGTGGTAATTTAGTCTTTGGCGGAATCTTGATGAAAATGCCACATCTAAAAATCTGGAAAAACACTCTACTGACCGATCTTCTGCTTCCAGACAACCACAACAACCACAAACACAACAACCACAACAGCCACAAGTGGTTGATGAAATGGTAAATGAACTCCATTTCGAATTACCAGCATTACAACATGCTAAAGAAAATCCTGCAAAAGAGCAGGTTCCCCAACTCGACAAGAGGGATCAAACTGAGACATCCACTCAGTATGATCAACCAGGGGAGGCAACTGAGTTGTACACTCAGGAAAGGTGTGAAGTACCTAAAACTTCAAACAAAGAAGCTGTACTGGAACAAGAAGACCAAAGTATAAAAGGGTCACAAGTTCCAGAGACCAATCAGCCTGATAATGCTCAGGTAGCTGAATGGTTTAACTCCTACCTTGTGAAAAATTTTATGCTTGTATATCTTGTTACTTATATAAAAATTCTTTGTTACAGGTTGAGTTAGAAACACAGAAATAAGAGGAAGCTGGAAAGCTTGCCTCAGAAACTGAGAAGGAGGTTACCCCAACCTCGCCTCTTAAGAAATCTGAGCACATACCACGGTGATAATTGATTCTTAAGATAACACTTTTCGATCATTTGTCTATGTGATTAATCATTTAAAGTAAATGTTTCTAACAGGCTCAAGCGAGAAAGAGGAAGATAAGGCAGAAATGCCAGAGACGAACCCAGAGACCGACAAGGTTTCTGAAGAACACATCATTGAGCCTTCTAGCATGAAGGTACATGAAAAATCAGTGATAAGTATTCTTCATCATGTGTTATCTTAAACTTCTTCTAAAGTATTCAATACTTTCTACTTACAGGCTCATTCAGAAGTAGAAATGCAAAGGGAAAAAGTTGCGACATCCCCTGCATCAATGGAAATTGATGAAGCTCCCAAGGCAACATCACATGAAAGAATACCAGAAACTGAGAAAGTTTCTGAGAAAAATGACTCTGAGCTTCCTATTGAGGAAGTAAGTCCAAAACTCAGAACTCATTAAAGCATTTTTGCACAAATTCTTTCAAATAATTTTCTAAGTATTGTATTAATCTTAATTCTCAGGTTCAAGAAAGAAAGGTTGATGAGGACCAGACTTCCAAGTCTCCACCTCACAACAAGATATCTGAGACACCAATTGTCTCAGTAGCACAAGTCTCTGAGCCTGAAGTACTTACTCAGGTAACTCAGAAACTAAACTACTCTTCTACTCAGATATCTACAAAAGTTTTGAAGCTCACTCAAAACTCTTTCTTTCAGGCTCAAACGAGTGCAAAGCAAGCTCCCAATGATGAGAAAAGGGACCTACTTCCCTTCTTCAAAGCTCAAACCCTGCCAAAGCATATTCAATGCTTCAAGAAATGGCAAAGGTTAAGGTGCTCTGATCTCTCTGAAATATTGAGAATCACAGATCAACCAACCAGACGAGCACGAGCTCTTGACTTGGAGACGTATATCAATGCAATGTTCCTACGAGCGATTACACGATTCGACTCTATTGCATAAGGATTTCTCCAGAAGTGGCGCTGATTTGATACAAGCCTTTGAGCAGGCGGATGGTCGAGACAATATTACGGATGGCATTCAAGCGATTACGCCCTAGACTCGCAATTTATACCTTACGAACAAGAAGAGGTTAATGGGCGAAGATCACTATTCTGAAGTGATCAATCTTGTATCGAAGATGATGAGGAGGAAGAGATAACGAAAACGACTTGATGAACCTCCACCGACCATCACCAAAAGGATGACACATGGACAAAAGGATGATGATGATGCCCTGCACTGGGACCGGAGGAATTTCACAAAGAAATCATGCCTCAACTGCTGAAAAGCAAACTGAGAGGAAAGCACAGAAATCTCCGTCTCCATCTCCTCAAAAGTCAACTCATCCATCTTCCCAACAAAAGGTTATTACTGAACAAGTAGTTGAGGATTCTGAGGAAATCGCTCAGAAATTGTTGAATACTCAATCCAGAACTGCTCAACTCAGACAACTGTTGGAAGAAGAACAACAGCTCCATCTTCAACTGTAAGACCAGATAGCTAAATCCAGAGACAAGCTTGACCAACTACAAGATCAATATCTGCAAGAGATGATTGCTTACTCTGAGGTTAAAGAGCTACAGGATGCTGTAAATGCCATCACCAAAGAACTCGATACTGAAGAAGTATCTGAAATTAAGCATGATGCTAAAGCTGCATCATCTTCAAAAGAAGTACCATCCTCCTCCCAAAAAGGGAAGAAACCAATCTCTGAGATGGTTGCTGGACTCGACACAATCGATGAGAATGTCCAAGAGGATGAAGATCACTGGGCTGATTACTCACATGATGAAGAAGACAAGACTTTGGCAGAGCACCGCAATGAACATCTAGCGATTTCACACTTGAAAAGGAAACCGGTGCTCTGAATCTTTCAAAGAACGCCAAATGTCCACTCCATGAATACATGAACAGATACCAATCTTGGCTCATCCGAAAAGGAGTTGTCTTCACAGAACAAGGAAGTAATTGCCTCGTCCCCTCTGAAATGAAAAAGTTCACTGAGCTCATCACTCAGAGAACAACTAGCATAGTCATTGCTCAGAAAGATCTGGGAATGATAAGGGACGATGATCGTCTTTAGTGAAAAAGCTTTCAAGAGGCAAGTTACACTGGAAGCAGATGCCATTCTAGGCCCATTGGCGGAGCTCACGATAAGGACAATGGACTTATCAAGCAAAATCAGGAGCTCAAAGCCGAACTTTAGAAGTTGGTCACTGCCTACAATTATTTACAACGGCATTTTGACTCTCTCTCAGATTCTTTTATGAGACTGAGTCAGCTAACAATGACTAAGGGGGAAAGAGTGTACAAATCTGGACCTCAAAGTCAGGGGGAATGGGAAGAAGGAGAAGAAAACAAGAAGAAATCTGAGTCAAGTGCGGCTCGAGAGGAAGAAGAAACATGAAAACTTCCCACCACCACTCGTAATCAATGAACCCTCCTCAAGCCAAGTGCTTTGCAAATAGTAGCCGCTTCCCGAAACCTTCTTGAAGGAACTACAATGATAACAAGGGCCATGGCACGAAACCTCCAAGTACCAAGGCTCAAGGAGAAAGGCGAGTTAAAGGATTAATGAATCTTACGAAGAAAAGAAGAAGGCCAAATCAAGTCCCTGGGCAATGAAGAAGGCTGTAAAACTCTCACAAGATTTAATCTTGATGATGATGAGGAAACTGATAAAGATGAAGCTCCTCTTCACAGAAAAAGGAAAATTGAAAGGCTAATTGAGCCCATAGTCGCAAAGCCCTAGCGGCTAAAACACCCTCTGAAATACCAAGTCTATCCGGTGGTTCTTCAAGCAACAACCCCAAAGAGAATTCAAGCAGAGAAGGAACGGTGAGGCGAGCAAAGACAAAGTCAACTTCCACTCGGGCGGAAGAAGCCAAAATAGAGTATGTGAAGAATGACAATGATTCCTCTCTCTGGTGCATCAATCGGAAAAATGGCTATTGGATTACGGAACTTAAGCATCTCTTGGTAAATTCAAGATTTCGAACCAATCCATAAACAACTTATGGCATGGAGAAAAGATAAGCCAACCTTGATCAACACCAATCACATTAAAGCTGGTTGGATTTTGAAGTTGTCAAGAGAATGAAGCCATGAGAAAGGACCTCTCGATGAATGTCCATATGGAAAGCGGATGATGTGCACGAATTCAATATCACGAGGCGGCACAAGAGCAAGACTGTTGTGGAACCCTATGAGTCGTTCTATCTAGCGAAGATCAATACAAGGGTGACATCGGATATCGAGGATTATCTCTGAATACTTCAAGCTTTCGGATATCGGAATAGAGCATGCACGGAAGTGGGGAAAGTATCTGGGTCAAACATTTTGTCAAGAAAAATCCTACCAAAACTACAAAGAGGTGCGTGGATTTGCGAGAGACCGAGATGCTCATCGAACACTTCTCTGATTATTACGATGACATCAAAAGGTTTGGAGATAGGAAATTTGCGGTGATCCATAGAACTCTTGTTAAAGACTTGAAGAGTTGAAGACTTGCACTACAAGAATTACATTTGTAACAGGACGGAAAGGCGTGGATTTATCGTCGCCTCACATGCGACGGATCGCTACTTGGGGCGACGGATTCTATCCGTCGCCCCTGTAGCGACGGATCGCTACTTGGGGCGACGGATTCTATCCGTCGCCCCGTTTGGCAACGGATAAAGGTTATCCGTCGCTCTGTAGCGACGGATAAAATTATCCGTCGCTACAGAGCGTTGACCAAAATTAAAAAAAAAAAAAAAAATTTTAGCGACGGATAGATCTATCCGTCGCTAAAAGCCTAAAAAAAATATAATATATCTTCTCCACCACCTCCTTTCCTCCACTACTTCTCCTCTCCTCCTCCTCCTCCCACCACCACCATCCTCCACCACCTTTCCCCTCCCACCACCACCATCCTCCACCACCACCATCTCCTCTACCACCTCCTTTCCTCCACCACCATCTCCACCACCACCTCTCTCCTCCCACCACCACCATCCTGCCACCACCACCATCCTCCACCACCACCATCTCCTCCACCACCTCCTTTCCTCCACCATCCTCCTCCACCACCATCTCCACCACCACCACCTCTCTACTCCCACCACCACCGCACCACCACCCTGCCACCACCACCATCTCCTCCACCACCACCACCCTGCCACCACCACCACCTTTCCACCTCCCACCACCACCACACCACACCCACCGCACCACCACTGCCACCACCATCGGATTAATCCATAATGAATATAAAAATTAGATATCTGATTTTTTTTAAAAAAAAAAGGGGCGACGGATAGATCTATCCGTCGGCCCATAATCAATTTAAAAAAAAAATAAAAAATGGTCAATCCGTCGTCCAATCCGTCGCGAATTGGACGACGGATTATTATCCGTCACACGGCTCAGGGGCGGATTTTCTATCCGTCGCCCGATCCGTTGCCAGAGCTGGGGCGACGGATAGATGGGTCTGTAGCGACGGATCTATCCGTCGCTACAGACCTGATTTTTTGTAGTGTTGAAGACTAGTCTAATAGGATGTTTACTTGGAGCTTGGCTACTCCTGTTGTCCTAATTTACTATTTTTTTTGTATTTTTGTTGACTGAGCTAAACTTGTTTTATGTATTGAAGTTATCTGTAATCTTTCTTTGTAACTTATCTGAAGAACTTACTCTCAGATAGTATTCTATAAAAGATAACTTGTCAGCAAAGATCCACCTTGTGATTTGGTTGATGTTTACTTTCTGCACTTAATTGAATGAATTGAAAAATCTTAAGAAATGATTAGGTGTTGGATTGTTCACTCATCCAGATTTGTAATAGGTCAGATAGTCATCGTTGACTGATCAAAAAGGGGGAAATTTGTTAGAAAATTTGTTAGATATTTTGTTAGAAATATCTGTTTAGATTTTGATCAGCAACATGATGACTTATCTTAGTCTCAGAAAGGTGATTAGTACTCTTGGTTCACTTGAACATTGTAAAAGAGGAAACCCACTAAGTATGATAGTCTAGCTAATCTTGTATAGGATGTTAGTTCTCAAAATGTAATTTTTATTTTATGAAGAGAAGACCAAGAAGAAGACATCCAAGCAGAACAAGTTTAACGACATTGAAGATTTGAAGAAACTGCACAAGATTACTGAAATAGTTTTGCAGATACCTTGGCCAGATTTCTTGAAGACGCGAATGATTGCTAAACAAATCATGTCACAAGAGATATCTGAGAAGTCAAGAGGTCCATCTGGAAAACAAGGAAAGTGTCCACAGATATCTACACTCAGATACCTTGAGCTTTAAACCACATTTCTGATAAAGAAATATATATTGCAAACAAAGTTGTTTCAATAAAAGTGGTATATGAAGTTAAAGGTAAGGACGTGCTAAAACTCAGAGAAAACTGATAAAGTTAAGTCTCTGATACAAAGCATAGTTCCGTTGGCACTACAGGACAAAAAGTATAGTACAATGCATTTAATGCACGGACATAGATGTCTGAACAAAAGCAACGGTACCTTCTGAAGAAGAAGACAAACCTGCTACAGTACTATACACAGATATCAATAGTTTGAATTTGATTTAAGCCTAACGGATACTATTCAACGGCATTCAAATTCATCTATAAATATCAACACTTAGACTGCTTGAGAAGACACGCTGAACCTTAGAGACACAGAACTTACTGAACAACATATTCTCTCAAGCAAACTACTTATCCTCAAAGCTTTCTGTTGCGACCAAAGCTCCTGATCTTAAGTAGTACTAAAGTTCTAAGTGTCCTGATCCTAAACAAGCACTGCTATTTGTGAAAGAGTTGAATCGAAAGATCAATATCTGAGATTCATTCTCTTGAACAATTATCATAGACTTGGGTTAGTAAAAAGAACAAGATACCATACATTGCAAAGTCTATTAAGTATACTTGATTCACAGAGCTATCTGATTAACTGAAAAGTTATTAAAGAAGCTCATCTGACAACTCAAACCAAAACCAACACCATCACTGGCGTGGAGTACAGGAAGTACTTAGTTTGAGAAACTAAGGAATAACTCCAAGGTTATTGAGCACAGGAAGTACTTAGCTTGGGAAGCTAGGGAATAGCTCAAAAAGGTTTCTGAGTACAGGTAGTACTTGGCTGTGGAAGCTGGAGAACAACTCAGGGGGAACATTTGGTTGGGAACCATTTGTTTAAGGAATCTTAGAATAGGATTTTTGTAAGGTGACCTCAATTATCTATTCTAGTGAATTCTAGGTCTTTGGAAGACCGAAGTGGATTAGTTGGAGGATTATGCCACCTCCAGATACCACTATACTTTCTGTGTTATTTACTTTTCTGTACTTACATTTCAGCAACACACACACTTTAAGCTTTACGCACTTATCTATCTTAAGTCTTCCGCGCTCTGAATCTAAGTATCAGATATCTACACAAATATCTGAGATATAGTTTTTATCGACAAAAGTTTTAAAAGACTATTCATCCCCCCCTCTAGTCTTTTACTTTGCCGTTATCTGGACCAACAAAACCACACGAGGATGCAAGGTGAGAACTTTATATCAGATAACCACATAAAGGCAGCCTACATGAGAGCTTATGACATGGTGATGCATCCAATTCCTCAACACACCTTCTGGCCAGCTGACTTGACAAATGAAACATGTACACCACCTGCAGATAAGAGACTTCCTGGAAGACCAGCACTAAGTAGGAAAAAGCATCCATCTGAGAGTGTGAAGAATGTCAAAGATGGATTGAGAAAGACATACAAATGCAGAAGTTGTGGAGAACCTGGACACAATAAGGCCAAATGCCCACTATTGAAGAAATCAGCTCAGGTAATTATTTTAATTCTTTCATTTTCATTTGCAAATTTTGTGTGTTACTCTACTTACTTACTTGGTTCTTTTGGCAGACTGCACAAACCTCCCAGACAGCATGTCAAAGAAAAAGAAAGGCAAGTGACAGTGGACAATCAAAGAAGAAAGGGAAGAAGAAAATGAATGCTCAGTGCTCCCAAGAGATTCCTTACTCCCAGTTTACTCAGGAGTGAGACTGCCCAACAATTTGGTGCACTGTTTTGATGACTTCAAAAAGCACAATCACTTTTTATTTTGAGGATCATCCTATGTTATCTTTGTTTGGATAATGGTTCAACTTTGTGTTCATTTCATTTTGGGATTGGCAGTATGCACAATGTTTTTTGTTATGCAATCTTGACTTTTGAATTGTGCTATATTTATGAAGTTTATTTGAAGGAAAATTTGCATTTCATATAGAATACATTACATATCATTGATTAATGTCCATTACATCCATACATGTACTATTCCCTAAGTAAGGCCTTCACAGAAAGAACCACACATTACTTCTTGATCTGATTATGCTCTTCTTGAAGTCTAGCTTGATGTTGGCTAGTAGCAATCATCTCTCTTAGCAGCATGTTGGTTGTCTCCTGTTCTTCACTGAGTGCTTGGTTTGACTTGATCAAGTTGCTTAGTAACATGCTTGTGTTGTTGTCTTCTTGTACCCTTGACTCTACTTGATCAGCACCTCCATTCTCATATGTGTCCTCTTCTTCATACCAATGCGAGAAGATATGCACAGGACAACGATTGTATTTTCTTCCCGGGTTCACTTCGGAACGAGATTTCCACACAATCGTTCTCCGTTGACACTTCACGCAATATTCCTCTCGTTCACCGAATCCATTAACTGCTCCAGAACTTCCACTAGATGTAGCCATGGCAGATTGGTAGATGAAATGATGCAAAATAATAAAAATTTCAAGTTGTTGCCATAAAAAGAGCAAAAAAAAGCCCTTAAATAGAGTGAAATGTGCCTTCCAACGGCTATATTTTTGAATTCAGCCCCCACAAATTAATTACAGATCAGTCCAACGGCTAGTATACATCACAATTTTTATTACATATTGGTCCAACTGCCAGATTAAATAGAAAAAGGAGAAATCTAGTAAAAAGGAAGATATTCAATTTAGTATTATTAACGTCATTTCCTCCGTGTCACTCTGGATATTTATGTTGACTTTTGGACCATCATGTTATTTCTTCATACAAATTTTCCTGTTATGTTATTGAAAATAAGTCAGGGACTACGATGTAATTGCAAAATTTATTAGGGGGTCTATATGTAATTCACTCTATTGGAAAAGCTGAACTAGTGTAATCGGAATTTTGAGAGATTTTTTCGGTTCGATAATCAATTTTTGAGAGAGACGTTTCTTGGAGAGTTCAGGTCAAACATTACATTTTTAATTACAAACATCGCATATTTACATATGAGTAAGTCTTCTGAGAGACGGTCTCTAAATAATTTATCTAGAGACGGACCTATATTGTCAAGAAACTTATCGATGTTATTAATCAAAACATCTATGTTATCAACGTTGGTATTTTTTTATATTACAATAAGACTTATTTCGTTAACAACATAGATGTTTTGATTAATAACATGGATGGTATTATTGATAACATAGACCGTCTTTATCTAGAGACCGTCTCTTATAATACTTTGTGATTTATGTAACCACTTATGAGAAACTTAGGTTCTATTAACAACTTCACAAGGAGAGAATAAGGTTGAGACATATGAAGAACTATGTGATGATGCCACTACAAGTGATTTAGAGAATGAAGATTTGATGGCGAAAGAGGAGACAATGAAGTAGTCCCACTCCCACCTGTTGTTCCTCATCAGATAAGAATTGCTTCAAAATTTGTGTATTTTATAAACTGTTAATTTTTCTTGATTTTTTTGCTAACTTTTATCTTTTCAGACTTTACAAGATCAAGTAGCCAATGAAGGCCAAGACAAGAATAAACCAAGTAAACCACTGTAGAGTTATCACAGCGACTTCTCGGGAAACAATTGATGTGGAAACTTATGTTCCCACATTTACTCAGCTGGAATCTCCTAAACAAGGAGTTGATGTTCAATCCTTGGAAGAGTATGTTCGCTCCATCATCCTGAACATGATGACTTAAGTGGTCTCTACGTAGACATACCCACAAGGTATTAAGTTTACTCATTTTCTTCACTTATTTCAAACATGTAGATCGTAGATATTCAAGCAAGCAAATTTAGCCACAAGTTGTGTAGGCAGCGTAGCTATATGTACATACATTCAGATTATTTCTTGTTCAACAATCAAAATTCTACTCAGAGTCGAACAAATTACCAGAATCTAACACATGAAGTCACTTATGTGAGATGGCTCATTGACAGAATATGTAAGAAACTCAATTATTATAAGGTCGTTGCCGATGATACGTGACATACAACAAACAGAACTCTTAACCAACAGAATGTAACACAATATGAAACGCTTTCTGTGGGATGCAACCACACTAGTTAATTTATTCTGAATAGGTTTAGATGTTCTTCAGATGCATTAATGAAGTCGAAAACACTTTCCGTTTCACGTACATCTGTCGAACTTCATATAGCGTTCCAGTTTCATGCCATCACCAGTTTGCATCATGGATCAATGTATTGTGGAAAGTCAGCGTTCCCCATATATATATGGTCCATTTCCTCTCTCCAGATCTGAAACAAAAACCGTAAAGATAGTTATGAGATTCCCAGAAGTAAAACCTCTCTTTTCTGCCACGTCAGCATTCTACTAAGTACAATACTGAATCTCGAAGGTAACTTAAGCACATACCAGGTCACGAGCTTCAAGCCTTATGAAAGGGACATTGGTCTTGCGAATGTCATTTCCATCCGGCCCTGTTCTGTAGTAATTCTTCCCGAGCCAGTGACTCTGGGACAGAAAAGGAGAGTGAAACTAAAATCAAAACCAGTAACTAAATAATGCAGATTAACAGTGCATTTCTTGATGAAATTTTGCTTATAGCTCAGGGAAACACTAGATATTTACCTTTTTGGCATGTGAAAAACCAGATTGTAAGACTGAGTTGCGAGCGATCTCACATAAGTCGCATGCACTCAACTTCCACACCTATCGAATATATACAGCAGGGGATCTTGAGATCATTGATAGTTTAAAATAGACAATTTGTAATGAAAACCACATTAGGGAATACTCACTGAGGCAGCAACACTGTATTCTTCCACCAGCGCTTGCTTTGTAAAGTGGATTAGTAAAGGGTCATCAGTTGAGAGGGAAACGTTGAGGCCTCGCAAGAAGAACTTAGGAAATGGATTCTTGTGGTATTCTAGGAACAACGAATTGTTGCTCAAAGGAGACACAGCTAGACCAATCTGATATGTAACGACATTTTGAACAAAATTAGAGATAAATACGTGAAGAGACGGTTCATATAATTATGGTCTTCTACTTGCCTGGGCTAGGTAGTACAGATATTGAAGGACAGGCGCTTTTCTCAGATTGATTCCATGCGAAATGGCATGTGCCAAGAGAAATGATGATGCAAGATGGTCTATTTCCCCAGCCTGATCAAGTTAAAAAACAAATTCACTGTCAGTCCAAGATAGTGCTGGTGGTGGGTGAAGGCCAAAATATGATAATTAGCTCACCTCTCCACAATGAGGCCGGAACTTAATGACCGACATACCTTTTGATTCACGAAGCTGAAATGAACAATAATGAAATGTCATATTTACAAACCTCAAATATAGACAACAGGAAACTAGATAAAATTCTCCTTAAAAGAATTGTATCGCCACACAGGAACTGAGATTCCCAGCTTATAGTGCCGAAAAAGACAATGAGATAATGGAAACAACCGTTTTAGCTATTATCAAATAAAAGAAATGTGTTTATGTCACCTTGTTCAGTATGTAGAGGTTAGCGTAGCAATAATATGACCAGTATGCAAATGCAGGATTTGTATCACCATTCCATTGCTCCGGAGTAGGCATGGTTTCCGTAGGACGCCGTTCAGGCTTGCTTTCATCATCCACAAGATCTAACCCAACGACCTGTCATGACCGAAGATGATTAAGCCCATGTGAAAATGGAATACCACTTGAACTTCCTTCTATCAGATGAGGTTTACTTTAATTTTAGATGGCCTGATAAATAAAACCAGCAACTGAACATAATACAATGATCCACAGAAAATAAATGGGCTATTACATTATAGAACCGATGTTATAAAGGAGAATCAAATAAGAACAGAAAAACAGCACATACAGATTTATGTCTCAGAAAAGGTAACACCAAAGGATCTGGCATCAGATATAAAGAGGTACACTTTTTCAAATTCAGGTGGTTCAGTTAAGGCAAGTCTTGTTATATTTTCTGATCAATACATGTTTCTAACAAAATAGCCTTGTCGAAAACCCATATAAAATGCACCTCAAAGTGATTAACAAAACTGGGAGAAAACAAACCAGCTTCAGGAAAACATGCAACTTCGGATGTGACTCTGGATCCACCGTGACCTCAAACAAGGGCAAGAAGACATTGTCAAGGATATCCTGGAATGATGTCACAAGTCCTGATCCCTTGTACACATCATAGAGTCTTGGTATCTAGATAGAAACAATATTCAGGATGAGAATATATATAATAAGATTATCCCCATGTCTACCAAACAATTATACAGTATATACACATAAAGAAAAAATTTGAGAAGTATGATTATTCGATATTATGTTCTCAATTTTCTTGTGGAGAGGATTCTCTCCATCTTCTGTTCTTGTTCTTCAATATTAGTCCAGTTCTCCCTCCCTCCTCATAGATAGTCAATTTCTCCTGTATTTATCTAAATCTTCTCCCTTTCTTCTAGAATGTAACCCCCACCCCCGGTCTTTCCTAATTCTTCTCCAATTGCTATTCAACTGGCACCTGTTCGCTATTAGAAAGACTCAAGGATGAAGGTCACTCCCCTCACAAAATCAATTTACTTAATTAGGGAGCGGAACTTATATGTTTTTATGCGTAAATCATATAGCATATTGCATCAAATTCACAATGTTTGGGTGAACAATTTAACTGTTAGTATTCTTTTGAAGTACCAGTTAGTCAGTTACTGCATTGCACACATATGGTTCCCATTTCAATCACATCACTTCCTACATCTTCATTCCTCCATTTGTTAAAACATTATGTAGTGAAAAAGTAGGAAAAAGAAAGAATAAACGATTGATGAGTTGGATAAAAACTTTATTTTTTATAGGTCAGGAATTTTCTAATTTGCACGCCAAAAATGGAACGTTTGGAAGTTTTTAATCAAACAGATGGAGTAGATGCTAAAACAGTTGAACCAGAATCAATAATGTATATACCTGAACCATCCAGATGACATTCTCACTGTACATGTTATTGTCCACAACCCACTCTGCAAGTGTATCCCACTCAGTCCTTTTTCTTCCATAAACTGATATTCGATATTCAGCCATCTGTATAAATGCAAGACATTAGCTTATAAAGTGAACTAGATAAATTATTCATATGAGAAACTTGTTCCTGCTGAACTTTATATAGCAAACTCTGGTGCCTGGTGGTACTATGCATTTAGGACTTGAAATATACACTAGTATACCTTGAGTACATTACATACAAAGAGCATGCAATGTGAATAAACATCGAGAAATCTTCACCAGTGCAGTATTTTGTTATGTATAGAACAATCATGCCTCCAAAGAGAAGGGAAAAGAATCGGGCAGTATGTACATCAAAAAGGTTCCAGAGACTAACATCAAATTTACTTTTCTCCAAGCCACGGAAAACTTGATGAGTCACTTCTGCCAAATAGCGACCTGTTGAAAACACGACATGTCAAACTACAAACCAACAAAAACAATCCTTTTTAAACAAATTGTTTATCATTCAACAATATACCATCTGTAAGATGTGACACAAAAGCTAATTCCAATTCTTGTCATCGGTGTTAAAAATATAAACCATGATTTTATCACTAATTCATATTGAATTGTTTATATATATTGCAATCCAAGCCATCTCGTACCATCAATGTAGTTGTCCTGTTTCAGAAAGATTGTTCTCAGTTCACTCTGGCCAGCGGGATTATACTTCAAATTGAACTTGTCGAAGCGATGAAAGGTGCTCGAGTCAGCATGAACATCCAGAAGGTCAACATTCAAATCATGCCTGTCAAGTTTTATACAACAATTCCTCAGTGACCAAATAAAACTATACTCAGCAACGGACATAAGTGATGGTCAAAAGAATAACTATGCACAAAACAAAATAAAAAATATCCCATTGTTTTTTAGATCGACTATTCTCACAGGTTTAACATACCCCGTTAAATCCAGGCTATCAAACACTTCTTTCAAGGTCATTTCTTTCCCATCTTTTTTCATAACAACCTGAAAGTTAGAAATGAAACATGTTTTAGGTTCTATTCATAGTGGCCCAGAATAACAGTAGTGAAAGTACAACGCTGAAAGGAAGATCAATTGAAGCATTACATCGTCTGGTGAATTCTTCAATTTATCTTTGATGAAGGTCAAAAGATGTAGTTGGGCCATGCAGGCTGAGTGATGCACATGAGTGTCAACTTTCCTGACATTGTAAAAATCTCGATGTGGTGCACTTTTTTGAGCCAGAAATTCTCTGTCCGCGTTAAGCATCAGATGAAGGTTGAATTTCTGTAAGCAGCATGCAAGCAAGATTTGATTGCTCAATTCGACATAATAAATAGAATTGCATTCAATATTTGGTGCAAGTAAAATCTACCAACCTGCTCCAAGAGCTCTAGTCGCTTGTAAGATAGTGTTAGAACATCCCCAGTAGTGATAGCCTTGAGCATATAATGACAATCCTTGAAATACTTGGTAGCATCGGCAACAGAATACAGTTTTTCAGTTGCTGCAAAGAAAGAAAATGTACTCTGAGAAAATGATTGGAAGTACTATATAGAGGAGTAATTTGCAGGGACTAATTCAAAAACTATAGAAGCATCTCACAATCTTTGTTTGCGTAAACCTGGACCACTCCATCTTCCATCTTAAAATAATGCTGCAGGAATTTGAAATTCAATTCATCAAAGTTTGGCTTAACAAAACGGCAAGCTGAAAAGAGATTTCCAGGTAGACAAGGATGAACGAATCACATAGCGGAAGAAGCAACAACACTAGTATATAATTTACTTACATCAGATTTCTTTTGTGGAGTGTATTCAAATGGGTTTGTTGTTTCTTCTGTAGTAGCAGAATCTGTTAAATCATCGTTTTGCCATGGCGAAACAACTTCCCTAAATACATAACTTTTCCTCAGAGCAAGACACGCTTGCAGAGTTTGGCACGATGCCTCCTCATCCTCAGATGGCAATTCTATCATTAATCACATGAGAAAGAATCAATACAACAAATGAGGACCACCTATCAGCTTAGGTACATTAGTAATATATAATTTTGCGAGACAAAAAAGGAGACGGATAGCATGGCATCCACATTTGTGATTTTAATTTCAGTGACATTTGCCTGCTACATGTCAAATTTCCATCCACTACATCATGAAAAGTTCATTCAACATAAGCACTGGTGCTTCGATATATGGACATATACAATGGACAGCTATTTCTAACGGAGAGCCAATAAAAGCACAATTGCAGGAACAGTAGGGTTTTAGTCACAAATTTTGAAATACTGATGAAGGCAAATCGCACCAATGGTAAACACTGGTTAGACAGAGTTTTTTTTTTTTTTTTTTTTTTTTTCATGAACGAAAGTTTAATGTAGCAACATAATAACATCATCACTTAGTCGGCAGAAACGTATTCACACTTGAGAAACATGAATCAACAACACCATGACATTCCGAAATTGAAATAGCAAACAAAACATAGAACTACACGAGGCGTAATGTAGATAAGCAATGAAATGAAAGTAGAATTCAAAGGTAGCTACCATTGGGGTTAAATTGCAATTTAACGAACTCGTCTTGCTCGGGTTCTTTCCTAAGAAGATCAGGAGCTATAGTTTTTGTGCGTATCATTGTAGTGAGCATAGCCGTGGATGCAATATTGGCCTGCTTTCTGTCAGGTACAGCCTAAAACACAACCAAGTGGAGTGGGTATCATCAATTCACTATTCACAACTTCACATACATAATTACATTACATTACATACAAAAGGGAAATAAGCTGAAGATTACCCCGTTTCCATTAGCAAGAGCATCATCAGTGCCATTGGAATCCTCGGCTACAGTTTCCATTGGCGTCATGGCGGCATTAGCAGCAACCGCTTTCTTCGCGAAACTCACGGAACGAGATCTTCCTGTACAACAAACAAAACAGAAGAGTTGTAGTAATCATGATTTTTGAAATTTTCACCACTTTTTCATACAACATTGCTGCTTCAATCGCATTTGTTTACCTCATTCGCCTGTAAATTGCTTTGCTGCTACTTTTTGCTCTATTTTCCTTTTGTCATTTTACCACAAATTCTAAGATTGTTTCTTGTTCTCTTTGTATCATTAGAATTAGAAGTTGGCGTGTTGCAATGACTACAGATCTTCCGCAGATGATTATTCGGATATGATTGCATTCGGACCTCAGACACTCAAAATTGGGTGCCTTCTTATTATGGCTTTAGTTCAGTTTTCATTTGGACAATCTGGTATATTTTGTTCTGTCTAGAGGTTCTTAACTGCTCATTGCCGGCTGGCGACATTGGTACCGGACTGAACCAAAGTGCAATGAGCTTCTGAAGTTCGATCCTTGATAGAATTGAGCTTTTGAAGAATGGGATCCTGCCAATACATTACCTTCCACCTCTTGCATTCTCTTTTGGGCTTTTCTATTATGCATCGTACCGACCTAAACATAGGTCTCCGTTAGATAATCTCCATGTGGCGTTAATTCAATCTGATCCATTAATTTTAATTCGAAGTTATTTTCTCTATAATTTTGGGTACGATTGATAATTAATAATTAAAAATCCCCATAACATTTTTAGATGACTATAATACCCTTATAAAATAATTATTTTTAATGTTATATATAATATATATATATAATTTAAATTTTTCTAAATAACATATACATAACCTTTATTAATAACAAACAATTAGATAATGAATTACAGTTCCATCTTTAAATATATGCCATCGATAAAAATCAGTTAACAAACATTGAAGCTATTCAACTCTATTTTTCAACAATTACCAAGTGTGAAGAACCCTAATCAAACGATCAATCCCAATTCAACAAAATTATTCCAAAATTAGTGGAGCAAGACCCCAATTTTAAAGCTTTATTTATCCATCTTCAATCCATCTATCAGTGTGTTTGTTTTTCACTTACCATCGTACATCATCTTGGGTTGGATTTGGGACAATGTATTGTTTTTGTATTTCTTTTTCCCTTCACTGCGTTTGCTCTGCTCAAGGAAAAATTGGGATAAGTTTCCTCCTGGCCTTTGTAACTAAAATTACGTTGGCTTAAAGGATTGTTACAGAAGGATGAAAACGATGATCATCAATGTTTAATTGTTGATATGTTTGAAAATGATATGTATAAAATATATGTAATTATATTTCTGAAATTTAATTAGATTTGAATAGGAGTATAGATGTACATTAATATTTTAGTATTAAAATATAATTAATATATCACATTATTAAAATCGTACCTGGTGATCATTTAACGGAGACCTATGTTTAGGTCGGTACCGACCTGAAAATAGAAAAGTCCTTCTGGTTGTTGTTGTATGAATCTTAAAAAATCTAGTTATTTGGTTTATTTAGTACAAAATGTTTGGGCCATTTTGGCACATTTTTCACTATGTTATATATATCAAATTTGGCTGATTTAAAGTGGAGTCAGGCCTCAGTGATGGATTTGGTCTTTGGACTATCTCACTATAGTAGACTTGTAGTAAACTCATTACGTAACTTAGATACTTCACTAATAGATATCATATGCAATATCAAGTGACAAGTACTATCTGTTACAAATTATACTGATTCAAAACAAGATTTTGGCCAACGAACCTAACTTAATTAGTTATGTTGAGATTCCATAACATGAGTTTAAGAGTTCAACTTCAGCATTATAGGTTAGATTTTGTCAATGTGTATTTTAATTTTAAGTTTAACAGATTGATAACTTTGTAA
This sequence comes from Plantago major, assembly GCA_026545765.1. Taxonomy (NCBI): domain Eukaryota; kingdom Viridiplantae; phylum Streptophyta; class Magnoliopsida; order Lamiales; family Plantaginaceae; genus Plantago; species Plantago major. The sequence continues at coordinate 53,110,778 of CM048843.1, read as the reverse complement.
TGATTTTCTGTAATTTTAGGTTGTTTGGACCAGCTTGAGTAGTTTTTCTTTTGCACATGAAGATGTGACCTTCAACCAACTGCGAATATTTTACAGGGATTCTGGGACCATTTCTTAACTTAAATGATTATCGTGATTCACATGAGATGTATATATAAATAATTAAATATAATAATGTATCCATCCAAATTATAAGAGAGTAGTAATATTTACTGAGTTTTGAAGTTAATAAATACCACTTAAAATTAAACTTAAGTTGAGTTTATAAGTTAGTAGTACTCCCTCCGTTCTTTTACAAAGTTTACCTTTTAATTTTATGTAAATTTTAAGAAAATGAAATAAAATATTAAGTAAGTAGTAAAAAGTAAGATGAAGAATAGGAAAAGTAAGTGAAAGAATAGATAAAGTATGAAAGAGAGTGTTTAAAAAATTAATAAGTAGAGATAGTGGGTTTCTAAAAATGAAACTTTTAAAAAAAACTCTCGAAATGACAAAAAGTAAACCTTTAAAAAAAACAGAGGGAGTATATAATAGTGGTTCAATAATAATGTGTAATTTTGTCCAGTTTTTCGTATGTCAAAATGTATAAAACATGCCAACTCAAAATATAAACTGCATATTTACAACTTTAACCCATTTTATCCAAAAAGTTTATTATCCTTTGAATTCTTTATTTTATTTAATACTATATAACAAATTACCCCACTTCTATCATATCCACATAAAACATTTAGAGAATAAATGAATGGCCACATTATTTACAAATTTAACACACTCTATTATTCATTTACTATAATTTAAAAATTAACTCAATTTCATTCTTTGTTATTTTATATTAAAACAAACCACAACATTTGTACAATATTTTTCAGTAAAAAAACTCAAATTTAAGAACTGTTTTGAATGGGACTGGTCTATATATTGAATAGCCATCAAATAGAGATTACATATAAGCTTTTTTGAATTTTTTATTATTTTGTCCAAAGGACAAGCAAAGTTAATAATTGAAGGGTTTGATATAGAACAAAGGATTCATGTGGTTTTAGGGAAAATGAAGGAAAATAAAAAAAATAGGGGAAAATATTATTTTTCATGATCTGGTAGTTCTGAGGAAACTTGAAAAATTTATGAAAATAAATATCAAACATGTATATCTCCACTAAATAAGGACTAAATAAGGAAAGTTGTTTTCCCTCACATTTCCAGGAAAATCTTATTTATCCCTATTTTTTTTCTTTTCTCCCATTTTCCCTCAAACCAAATGAAGTATATTAATCTGCGCATCATATTTGCATACAATTGAAACCTATGCTCAATCTCAATGTGTCTCACAAACAAAACTTATTAAAGGTCTATTTAAAAAGAACTCGTTAAAATTATATACCTAACAGTCCAATTTACATCCGTCCCCAACGTTCCCAACTAAATGTCATGTAGATATGTGACATTAAAAATCACATTTTTATTTTGGACTTTTAGATCAATTTACACCACTCATTTATGTCCACCAATCATTGAGTCGGTAATTAACTTTGTAATTAGATTAATCTCACATATTTTAAAGAATATTTTAGGACTCCATGTCTCAGGTCTCAATTGTCAATTCTCACATTTCTATTTAGTCAAATTATACATCTGGATCAACAAATTTGGTCCACTTTATCCATTAATTTTATATCTTAATTTTAGAATATCAAAAATAATATGTGACATTTGATCTGGAACGGTTTAGACAGATGGAGCAATAAAAGATTAAAATTTGAGTAGTTTAAATAGCATATAAGTTTTAAAAGATTATGGACCTAATCGAAAAGTAACCATTATATACCTTCCGTAGCATTAACGGAGCGGAGCTTCTGTAACCCGGAGGGAAGAGTTTCAACGGTGGCATTTCCACCGGGAGCCACGGTGGAGGCACTGCGACCGTACTTCATGCTCCGGTAGGTGACCAGACTTGGCCCGGCACCACCTTCCTCCGACACGGCAGCAGCAGCCGCTGCAGCCTCCTCTCTGTCCTTCTCAATTGTCTTGGTCAAGTCTTGCAACTGTTTGAGAGTTTTCCGGTGCATGTAGAACGCCGACAAGGCGAAAAACGATGCTCCCACTACTGCAGCCCATGCCAGATGCAGAGGATACATTTTCCACCACAAAAATGCTAAATGTGATGGAGCTAGCTAGAGAATGGTGATAGGATGATAATTTTGTTTTGGTACACAATGCTCAGTGTAGTGTGGTTGGATATATAGACATGTAGGCACAAGTTTGAGCACGTTTTGTATATGCCCCTGTGATTTTCAAGATATTTTCTGCCCTGGGACAATAAAGTCCTTTGGAGTGTTTGGTTTCAAACTCGAATTGAGTTATCTCAATTTAAGTTTGGTTTTTATGTACAAATTGGCTATAAAAACTCTATTCGAATTGAGATAACTCAATTCGAGTTTGGAACCAAACACTCCGCTTTTATTCTTTGCTATTAACGAAATAATAATTCGTTTTTGTTTTTACCTATGCTACAAAACCTTTCCCTCCTACCCTCATCATTTAAATAGTGTGTCATGTACCGTTGTACATGTACACTATATGTTAAGTTGTACAACTACAACACACTACTAGGCTAGAAAAACTGAAAAAGTGAGTTTTCCCTTTAGTCTAAGAGGAACTTAAGATTCATCTATAAATCACATCCATTAGTAAGTTATATACCTTATAGATTATAATAAAACATATCACTAAGAAAATAAGTTTAATAGAAAATAAAATAATTTTTTCAATCATGTGATTTGTTTTCAACCATAAGGTCTAATAGACCAGGTCATAATGTACTACAACACGAAATAGGGTAAAAATATCTGAGTTTCAATCCCATCTCTTTAGCATTATGCAGGGTGTTTACTTAAGTAGCTATAAATGATTCTGGCTCCCCCAAAATCTATGGCGTCAAACTTCCACTCACTTTGCAACTCTCTACAATTATCTACTCCAACAGTGAGTCCCAAAATCTATTTTATTTTAACATTTCTTTCAAACTTAATTATTCATTTCATTTTCTTTTCTCATTTCGTTTTAAACTTTATTTTTGAATTGATTTTAAATGTTGTTAATTAATTATAATAAAATCACACTAATATTTTTTAAATATATTACTTGAAAATAAAAATTACATTACTTTAAAAAAATTACAATACTTGAGATTGAAAATTAGAACACTTGAAATTGAAAATTACAACACTTGAAATTGAAAATTAAAAGTAATTGAAATTGAGAATTACAACAATGAAAGTACTACATTCAAATCCTAGTTATCATACCCGAGAACCTCACAAGTGTGATTTTAAATTCAAATAATATGTCTTTTAAATTTTAGAAGTAATGTATAATTACATTTTATATTGCTACGGATATTATTATCATATTTGTAATAATAAAATTTGAAAACAAGATATTACTTGTAATTTTAGTTTCAATAATTAAAAAAACAAAGCAACAAAATAAAAGAAATAATTTAGTTAAACTTAGAAAAACAGAAGAGAATAAGTTAAAGAGAAGAAATTCAGCAAAAAACAACAAACAATTAAAAGTTAAAACAAAAGAGAAAAGAAAAAAGAAAAAAAAAGGGGTTGGGGCGCTGGGCGCACCCCAACGCCCCAACCGTGCAACTCGCGTTGGGACTCTACTGGAGTCCTAACACGAGTTGCAGCAGAGTTGCAACTCACGTTTGCAAGCTTGCTGGAGAAGGCCTTATATACCACTAACCTAACAAAAACTAAGTTAAAGAAAGGGAGAATTACATATTAGTGTCATTCCCAAATCTTTCTTACACAAAATTCAAGCATTTGGCATCAAATTAAAAATCAAAAAATTTAACTCAATTTTTACTCCACTTAACAATTATCCTTCTCTTTATACCATACTTTTTATCTCTCCTTACTTTTTCAGTTGTAATAAAAATTTCAAATCGATCAAACAATATTAAAACCAATTAAATAAACTTAAAAAAATCAAAGCAATCACTTTATTCTTACACATATCGATTCTATCTTACACACACCTATATAATAACCCTACAAACCTATAAATTTTTTAACTGTATCCAAACATCATTTCCTATAACTAACATTTAACTCAGTTACTATTCATAAACATTTTTTCATTTAACTCACTTTTTAACTCTATACCAAGCGAGACAAATAGTGTCTTCTTCTTTTTTTTTTACTATAGGGGTTAAAGTGGTGCTCTCAAGTTCATGATGAAAATCAGATTCGCCATGCTGTCTAATTTTTATATATAGGAAATTGCATATAAGGACCACTTTGTGGAGTGGGCTTGCACAAAAAGACCACTAAAAAAAAGGCTTGCAAAAAAGGCCATTCTATTTCTTTTGAGCCCTAATTTCTCCCAACTACAACATGACTTCCCATTAATACCCCTCATTTCTTTCTCTCCAAGTTTACCGTACTGGCATAACCACAGACTTCTTTGTATGATTTGGTGGGATTCTTCTTGGCAAAGTGTTTGACCCATAAATACTTTCTCCATTTCCAGGCATGCTCAATTCTGATATCTGATATCTTGAAGTAATCATATATGATCCTCAGATATCTGATGTCACCCTTGTATTGATCTTCAGTAATGTAGAATGACTCAAAGGGTTCCACAGCAAGTCTTGGCCTTGTGCCTGTTCCAGTGAGGTTTGGGACTTTATGCACATCATCAGGTTTTCCATAAGGACATTCATCATTAAGGTCCTTCCTCATGGCTTCAACTCTCTTGACAACTTCAAAATCCAACCAAGCTTTGACATGATTGGTGTTGATCAAGATTGGCTTATCTTTTCTCCATGCCATAAGTTGTTGATGGATGGGTACTGGAAATCCTTTTGTCATTTACAAGCAAGTGCTTGAGTTCCAGTATCCAGTAACTATTCCTCTGATGAATACACCTGTAGGAGGAGGAGTTGTTGTCAGTCTTCACATACTCAATTCTGGCTTCTTCTGGCCTGAGTGGAAGTTGACTTTTTCTTCTTTCAGCTCTCAATCTATTCTTCCTTTGCCTTGAGTTTTCCCTTGGATTGCTTGAAGAACCACTCTGGATAGACTTGGTATTTCCAGAGGTTGTTTTAGCTGCCAAAGGCTTTGCAGCTATGGGCTCAGTTAGGATATCAATTTTTCTTTTTCTGTGAAGAGGAGCTTCATCTTCATCAGTCTCTTCATCATCATCAAGATCAACTCTTGTGAGACTTTTCCAGCCTTCTTCATTGCCTAGGGATTTGATTTGGCCTTCTTCTTCTTCTTCTTCTTCTTCTTCTTCTTCTTCTTCTTCTTCTTCTTCTTCAATCCCTCTTACTTGTCTTCTCCTTGGAGCCTTGGTACTCCTTGGAGGTTTCGTGGCTTTAACCTAGTATCTGGCCATGTAATCATGGGAGTTGAGATTTGGTTTCTTCTTGAAGCTTTGAGGAGCTATCGGTTTCTCTTTAAATGAGAAACTCCCAGTGAACATTTGCATGTTCGCGAGTTCTCTTCTTCTTCATCATCATCGGCCCGGTGATCTTAATCCTCTTGTACTTCTTCATCAAGGTTTACGGGCGGCAACCATCTCAGATATGGGTTTCTTGCCTTTGGAGGATGGTTTCTTTGGTGAAGATGCAACTTTAGCATCATGCTTTGCTTCAGATGCTTGTTCAGCATCTAGCTCCTTAGTAATATAGTCAACAGCGTCCCGGAGCTCTTTAATCTCAGAGTAAGCTTGCGTTTCCTTGCGTGTTTGTTCTTCAAGTTTGTCTAGCTTGACTCTGGATTCAGCTATCTTTTCTTCCAGTTGAAGATGTAGCTGTTGTTCTTCCTCCAACAGTTGTTTGAGTTGAGCAACTCTGGCTTGTGCATCTGATATTTTCTGAGTGTTGTTCTCAGAGTGCTCAACTACTTGTTCAGTAGAGTCCTTGTGTTGGGGAGATGGATGGATAGATTTCTGAGGAGATGGAGGAGGGGATTGCTGTGATGTCCTCTCAGTGTGCTTTTCAGTAGCTGAGGCATTGTTTCCTTGTGGAATCCCTCCTGTCCCTGGTGCAGGGGAATCATCATCATCCTCCTTATCCTCATCCTTGTGATGGTCAGAAGGAGGATCTTCATAATTGTTCTCATCAGTTTCCTTCTCTTCTTCATCTTCAGAGACCAGGTTGATCACTTTTGGAATAGTGACCGTTTGCCCATTAACTTCCTCTTGTTCAGAGGGTATGTATTGTAGAGTCTGGGGCAAAGTAGGCTTGAATGCCATCTGTAGTGCAGTGCGACCATCCTTGTTTGAAAGCTTGGATCGACTTTACGCCACATCCTTGACAAAATCCTTATCCATCAATGTTAGAAAGAATATTGTTCATGGGACCATTGCATGGACGTAGTTTTCAAGTCGAGGCTCGTGCTCTCCTTGTGTGGTGATCAGTCACCTTTAAGATCTCGAGATAGATCAACGATCGGAGCTTTTGCCATTTCTTGAAGCATTTCAGATGCTTTGGCAAAGTGTGTTCCCTGAAGAAAGGAAGCAGGTCCTCTTTCTCATCAACAGGGACCTTAGTGGCACTTGTTTGAGCCTGAAAGAAAGAGTTTTGAGTTAGATTCAAAACTTGTGTAGATATCTGAGTACGCGTGTAGTTAGGTTTCTGAGTTACCTGAATGAGTACATCAGGCTCAGAGACTTGTACTACTGAGGCAGGGGTTGCCTCAGATATTTTGTCTTGAGATGGAGACTTGGAAGTCTGGTCCTCATCAACCTTTCTTTCTGCTTGATCTTCCTCAACAGGAGGCTCAGAATCATTTTTCTCAGAAACTTTCTCAGTTTCTGGTGTTCTTTCTGGTGATGTTTCCTTGGGGGCTTCATCAATTTCCATGGGTGCAGGGGATGTCGCAACTCTTTCCCCTTGCACTTCTACTTCTGAATGAGCCTGTAAGTAGAAAGTATTGAGTAATTAGAGAAGAATTTATATTAACTCGTAATGAAGAATGTTTATCACTGATTTTTATATACCTTCACACTAGAAGGCTCAATGACATTTTCTTCAGAAACCTTGACGGTTTCTGGGTCCTTTTCTGGCATTTCTGCCTTATCTTCTTCTTTCTCAGTTGGAGCCTATTAGAAACATCCACTTAATTAGTTAAGTGTATTAACATATATCTGAAAAGTAATATCTTAAGGAACTCTCTATCACCTGTAGCACGGGCTCAGATTCATTAAGAGGTGAGGTTGTAGTAGCCTCCTTCTCAGTCTCTGAGGCAAGCTTTCCAGCTTCCTCTTGTTCTTGTGTTTCTAATTCAGCCTGTAACAAAGAAATTTTATTAAATAACAAGATTAATAAACACAAAATATCACAAGTAGAGAGTTAAACCATTCAGCTACCTGAGCAGTGTCAGGCTGATTGGTCTCTGGAACTTATGACCCTTCTATGTTTTGGTCTTGTTGTTCCATTTGACTTCTGTTTGAAGTTTGGTACTTGGACCTTTCACAGTATGCAACTCAGTTGCCTCCCCTGGTTGATCATTCTGAGTAGATGCCTCAGTTTGATCCCTCTCATTGAGTTGGGGAACCTGCTCTTTTGCAGGATTTTCTTCAGCAATAAAAGATGCTGGTGTCTGTAACTCAAGTACCATTTCAGTAGTATCCACATCTGGTTGTTGTGGTTGTTATGCTTGAGACAGATTTTTGAGTGCTGAGGCAATGGCAGTATCCTCCAACACTAAGTTATCACTCATCAGAGCATCTTCAATATGTTTCAGTCTTTCTTGCTCTGATGGTGTAATTTGTCCAGTGACCTTGGACATAGTTGCTTCTTCAGCAACCTTTGAAACAGATGCTTGTTCAGCAACCTGTGGTGTAGGTTCTTCTTCAGATACCTCTACACTAGTTACATTTTTAGTAACCTTAGCCCTTTTTGATTTTTCTAGGACTTGAGAGATGACTAATTCATCATCTTCATCCCCAGAGCTCTCATCAGCATTAGGAACTGATTGGTCCATAATCCCTGCGGTTTCTGCAGATAGGGCTTGGTATCTACCACTACTTTCTTTAGCAGTATTGATGAGTTCATCAGCAAGGCTTTCGGCAGTAGTTTTAACATTTCTGAAAGCACTTTCTCTTGCTGAGTCTACTTTTTCATTAGTTGATACCTCTTTTGCAGCATTGATGAGTTCATCTGCAGCGGCGCCAGGTATCTGGGAATCGACAACCTCAATGGGTGTGCCTTCTGATTTGCCAGCAGACTTCTTTCGTGAAGTTCTGGGCTTCTTGGTCGCAACCTTTCCCTCAGATACCTCATCAGTCTTTCACTTCTTGGAACCTTTCTGAGATCCAGTAACCTTTTTCATCAAGTTCGTATACTCATATTTGTAGAGTAGGTTACTGTTGGCTATGTCAGCCTTCTCTCTGAGCTCAATGCCAAGCTTCTCCAGCAAGTAGCATATATTTAGACCATAGCTTACTGTGGCCTTTGGCTCAGCAAGTCCCTTAGCGATTTTAGGTTCAAAGCCTTGAATCTTCTTCACAAACTTCATAAAGGCGTACTTTCCCCAATTGAAAGGGTTTTCCAGCCTTTTGTCTTGTTGTTGCAACAAGAACATCATCATCCAACGTTCTTGGCTTATTTGGTCAGCACCTCCTTGTAGACCATCAAAGAATCTGTGAAGAATGCATGCCAACACATCCCAGTGAACCAGCAGATGTCTGGTTTTGATGTCAGCAAGCTTGAAATTAGTGGGTGTATCTGGTTTTTCAAGATCACACACATCACTGTACATCTGTTTTACACCTTCAAGGAGATCATCATCCTTGGTGTCTATTTCAAAATCCTTTCCAAGATTTTGAAGATCAAACAACTTACAGAAAGTTGTTAAGTCAAAAATGATTTCCTTTCCTTGGACCTTAGTTTTTATAGACACTATTGCAGTGCCTTCAGAAACACAGGATATAATCCTGGAGTTATTATAGAATTCTAACACATCCAGTGAAGAAACTCCACTGGGAAGAGCAGATAGAAAACCCTTGATTTGTGCCTTTTCAAGCATGTCAAGAATTAGCTTCCTATCGGCTTGGTTTTCAACATCAGCCGTGAGGTATTCCTCAATCATGGCACCACCCCAAATCATTCTGTGATTTGAAGTCCAATGATCGGGATTAATGTCTCCTACCAATCGATTGTTCACTATAACCAACTCTGGTGCTTGCTTTTCAGCAGTACCAGTGGTAGAAGATTGGGGTTTTTGGGTAGACGAACGTTTAGGAGCCATCTCTTTATATAGTGCAAGTGTTTTGAAAGTCTGAAAGAGATTTGGGTGAGAGATTAGTGATTCTTTGTAGAAAAACTAACAGAAATTTGCAGAGGTTGAAGAATGGTTTTTGTTATTCTTGTGCAAGTCTGAATGTTGGATTAGGCGAAAGTAATTTCTTTTGCCAAAATCCTATATATATAGCAATGTAATTCAAACAAACATATACATACAAATTGGTTTTGTATATACGTATCTGTGAATTGCGAATGATGGGTAAAAGTTTATTCGGCATTAAATGCATAGTGGGCCATGTCTGAATTTCAACAGTCCACTATTTACCGAGAATTAATCTCTGCCGTAAAGATCAATCGCCCATTTCATCAAGGGTCACCATTGCTTCTTCAGCAATGATCACAATCAACAATTGTAATTGTGCCCATTTAATGAATGTTGGCTATTAGCTATCTGAATCACGTTTCTGTGTGAATGAGAACAATTTTTGTATCTAATTCTATCTTATACTTGTTGTCTTTTCAAAGTTTTTCACAAAGATAGAAATAATACAAATTTCAAGATAGTAGTTAACTGTAGACAGTTGTACTATTCTCTTTTGTGTCCCCCCTCACTGAGTGATCTAGATATCTGAGTACCCGTCTCAGAAATCTTCAAATAGCCATTTTACCCTTTAGCCTTTGGTTTCTGGATACCCGTTCCAAATTCCTCTTTTCTGGATACCCGTTCCAGATTCCTCTTCTCTGGATACCCGTTCTAGATTCCTTTTCTCTCTCCTTTGATATCTTCTTCAGATATCTGAAAATTTTCAGTTCTTTGGTAGCTCCATTAGTCCAAGACTGTGTCTTAAGGCTAAGAATCTACTTTCTTGTAGTGGCTTAGTGAAGATATCAACAAGTTGATCTTCAGTGCCAATCTTGAGTATCTCTATATTGCCTTTTTCAACATGGTCTCTGATGAAGTGGTGTCTAACATCAATGTGCTTTGTTCTTGCATGAAACTTAGGATTATGAGTTATGGCAATGGCAATTGTGTTGTCACAGAAAATGGGAGTTTTCTCTTCATTGAGTCCATAGTCTCTGAGTTGTTGTTGTATCCACAATATTTGTGAAGCACAACTCCCAGCAGCAATATATTCAGCCTCTGTGGTAGATGTGGCAATTGAATTTGTTTCTTGCTGAACCAAGATATCAATCTAGCACCAAGAAATTGACAAGTTCCTGAGGTGCTTTTTCTATCAAGCAATGATCCAGCATAGTCGGCATCTGAATAGCCAACCAAACTCAATCCACTATCTTTTGGATACCACAATCCAACTTCTACAGTACATTTTACATACCTCAATATTTTCATAGCAATGTGTTGGTCCAGATAACGGCAAAGTAAAAGACTAGAGGGGGGGGGGGGGGTGAATAGTCTTTTAAAACTTTTGTTGATAAACACAGTTTCTCAGAAACCTGGGGGTTTCTGATACTTAAATTCAGAGCGCGGAAGACTTTAAGATATGTAAGTGCAGAAACAATAAGTATGTGTGTGTGTGCTTTGCTAAAATATAAATACAGAAAGGTAAATAACACAACAAGTATAGTGGTATCTGGAGGTGGCGTAATCCTCCAACTAATCCACTTCGGTCTTTCTGAGACCTAGAATTCACTAGAACAGATAATTGAGTTCACCTTAAAATAATCCTATTCTAAGATTCCTAAACAAATGGTTCCCAACCAAATGTTCCCCCCTGAGTTATTCCCCAGCTCCTAGAGCTAAGTACTTCCTCTACTCAGATAACCTTGGAGTTATTCCCTGATTTCCCAAATCAAGTACTTCCTCTACTCCACGCCTTGATGGTGTTGGTTATAAGGTTTTGTCAGAAAGGCTTCTCGTATAACTTTTCGATTATGTTTACAGAGAGCCAAACGAGACTACTTAATACACTTGTTCGGTGGATGGCGATGCTCTTCTTGACCCAAGTAATTGATGTCCGTTCTGAAGAATGAGCTTCAGAAAGTGTATCTGATAGTTCAACTCTTTCACGAATAACAATCTCTTGTTAAGGTTCAGGACAACTTAGAACTACTAGTGATTCTTCAAGCAACAGAAAGCTTTCAGAAAGGGTAGTAGAGTGCTTGAGAGAATACTTTGCTTGATGGTAATTTTGCAAGATAGAGCGTTCTAAGGTATGTTCTTCAAGCATCTAAGTGTGTGATATATATAGATAAATTTGAGAGGCGTTTGAATTGTATCCGTTGTGCTCTCTATCAAATTATATCCGTTTATATCTTGAACTATGTACTCAGAAGTCACTATCTCTTGTTTCAGAGAGGACTTGCTTTTTGCAGCATTTCTGCCGATGCATTTAATGCATAGTATTGTTCATTGTCCTTTAGTCTCAACGGATACATGAGCCTTTCTGATGGCTTGCATGTTCCATATATACTCATGATGTCATATGTCCAGAATCATATTTCGAAAGTAAGTTAATATACTTAAGAAAGGATTAAGGACATAGTCTTTCTGAGTTAGACTAAACCTTTATGTCTTCATAAACCTTGTGCAATCTTCAGTCTTCTAATCTTCAGAAAAGCCCCATTGCTAGGATTGATCTTCATGGTCTTCTTGAAATAAAAATTACACTCAGAGACCTATAATCCTAATACAAGATTTACTAGACTAATCATACTCAGTGATTTCCTCTTTTACAATGTTCAAGTGAACCAAGAATACTTAATCACCTTTCTGGCTAAGATAAGAACAAGTGATGAGTGATCAAAATACTAACAGATATTCCTAACAAATTTCCCCCTTTTTGATCAGTCATCCATGACTATCTTTTAAGTCTTATTACAAAATTGTAATCCTGGAAGAGAAAACAATCCACCACTTAATCATTTCAAATGATATTCAATTTTAGTTGAATTAAGTGCAGAAAGTAAACATCAACCAAATCACAAGAAGTGATCTTTACTGATAAGTTGTCATCTATTAAAAAGTATCTGAGAGTATGATCTTCAGATAGGTACAGTTTACAGAAAGAGATGCAACTTTTACATACAGAGAATTTTTAGAAACTATCAGCAAGATTACAAAAAGTTATAAAACATACTATGTAAATTAGAACACAGGAGAGTCCAAGCTCCAAGAGAGTATTCTAATGTTACTAGTCTTCAAGTCTTCAGAAACGCAACTTGGGTTTAGATACCTCAAGTTCTTCAGCACCCTTTCTGGATCAGTTGACATGATCATCCACTTTTCTGCATTCTTGGACATAGTCATAAAGGAGCTCTGTCTTTCTGGATAAGTCACATATTTCATGGTAACTCTTGCCAAGCTTGTGATTCTTCCGCAAAAAATGTTTGACCCAGAAGTACTTTCCCCAGACCCAGGCATGGTCTACTTGCAGCTGAGATAGGTTGAAATACTTGTATATTTCTTCCAGATAATGTATATCATCTAGGTATTCATCCAATGTCATATAGAATGACTCATAGGTTGAAACACCTAGTTTGTTCTTCCTGCTGTAGCTACCATCCAGTTTTCTTACTTTGTGTACATCATCAGGTTTTGGGTAAGGACAGGAAAAAGAAAGATCCATCTTTCTGGCTTCATTCCTCTTTTCTACTTCAAAGTTTAGCCAGGCATGAAGGTGCTCAGGTTGATCACATTTGGGAATGTAATCATCCTCCCATTAACTTCTTCTTGTTCAGTTGGGTAGGTTGTGAGCTTGCTGGGCAAGGCAGGATGGGTAACCATCTGCTCTTGGGTTTGAGCATCCGCAGACTTGAAATCTGCCAAAAGTCTTTGTGCTACTTCATGAATGAAGTCTTCATGCATCAGAGTGGCAAATGTGTAGGACTCTGTTGGGAACAATGCATGGATAGAATCTTCCAGATTAAAGGCGATTGCTCTCTTCTCTGGGACGTCGATTACTCTGGCTAATTCAGAAAGGTCGGCCTTTCTGAGTTTCTGCCATTGTCTAAAGCACTTGAGATGTTTCTTTAAGGTGTGCTTTTGGAAGGCCTTGAGTAAATCAACTGGCACTAGACTTTGAGCCTGAAAGAAAGTGTTCAAGTTAGTTTTGCTCAAACTACTTGAGTTAGTATCTGTAAGCGAAAATAGGCTTTCTGAGCATACCTGTGTAGAAACACTAGGCTCATTATCCCGTACTTCTGCTTGCTTGGGCACAGAAGCCTCAGATACCTTGTTGTGAGGAGAAGTCTGATCCTCATCAACCTTTCTTTCTGCTAGAACCTGAGAGTTAAAATCAAATGTGTTTAGAAAGCTAATGTAAAAGATAAGTGGAAAATGCTTTACGAGGCGCACTTACTTCCAAGTGAGGAAGCTCAGCGGCATCTTTCTCAGAAACCTTGGGGGTTTCTGGAACCTTTTCTGCAGATACTGCTTGTTCAACAGTTTTAGTTTCCTTTGGAGGAGATAACATAACTGTTTCTTCATCCAATTGTTCTTCTGACTGAGCCTGTAAGAACAAACATAAAAGATTTAGTAGTGATAATTTTGTAGATACTTTTTCAGACCTATTGCCGATTTCACGTAGGTAGATTTAGTTCAAACCTTGTACTTAATTAAATGGAAGTTGCCACTAGTCTTTCTACTCTGTGTTGTTTTTCCAGAGCATTCTTGAAGAGGACTATTAATGATTACTTACCTTCTCAGCAGAAGCCTCAGTAAATACTTCCTCAGAAAGCTTTTCAGCCTCCGGAATCTCTAGGTTTTGGGGTGTTGGTTCCACCACCACTACTTCCTCAGTTGGAGCCTAAGAAGTGACATTAAGAATATTAGAACATAAGATAAGAGCATTTTTAGTTATTTCTTGTTCAGAGATAACTTTACTACCTGTGGGACAGGCTCTTCTTGATGTTCTGAGGTTGGAGGAACCTCTTCTTGATTCAAGGGGGTGGACAAGTTTTCTTCCCCCTGAAAGTGTGTCTTCAAGTTGGCCTGTAACAAATACAGCTTATGAGTAACAAGTTAACATACAATTATGTTGACATGTTAGATACAAACTATCTTTGTTACCTGAAAAGAGTCAGGCTGATCAATGATCTCTTGGACTTGTGGTGATTCCATAGTCTCTCTGTGCTCATTATTGTTCTCCTCTGCAGTATCATTGTGAGTCTCCATCTCAGTTTGATCCCTTTCTGAGAGTTGAGCCTTCTCAGAAGGTTGAGGAACCTGTTCAAGAACAGGGTTTTCTTCAGCAATATTAAGTGCTGGCATTGTGAATGTGGAAGCAATGGCAACATCTTCCATCATTCTATCTTCCTCACCCAGGCCTTCTTCTTCCTGCTTTGGTAGGGGCTCTTGTCTTTTGAAGAGTGCCTGATGCTCCTCCATGGGTCTCATACTTGAATCTTTTGAGTACTTTTGCAAGTACTTCATCATCCTCGTAATCACTATTACGTGTTGGCGTGAACCCATCTATGATATTTCTATCATCTCCGAGAGTTCTGGAGCATTACGGTTCGGGACTCTTGGGCGTCTGGAGTTGCCTTTCTGAGCGTCCAACATCTTCTGAGACCTTGTCTCCAGAAGGTTGCGCCTCTTGTATGCTTAGGGGCTTGGAGGCTCTTTTTCTATGAGTCCTCTTTCTCTTGGCAACTGGAGGTTTAGTTTGAGCTTGCTCAGAAACCTCCTCACCTTGCTGTGTAGTTTCTTCTTCTTCTGCCTTTCTGAGTGCGTTCTCAGCAGCAAGTTTCTCCTTTTCTTCAAAAGCGTGTCTGAAAAGGGAGTTGGTGACTGGGATTTCCTGCCTCTCTCTGAGAGTGATTCCCATTGTTTCCAGAATGTAATAGATTATGAGACCAAAGTGCATATTGGCCTTTGGCTCAGCAAGGCCATTGATGATTTTGGGCTCAAATTCCTCAATATGTCCAAGGAATTTGTTGAAGGCGTACTTCCCCCAATTGAAGTGGGTTTCCTGCCCTTCATTCTTCTTGTTCAGAAGATGCATCATCATCCATCTCTCCATGCTTATCTGGTCAACTCCTCCTTTGTTGCCATCAAAGCAACGGACCAGAATAAGGGCTAAAGTACTCCAGTGTTTCTGGAGATGACTAGTTCTGATGGCTTTCAGAACAAAGTCTCCTGGGCAACCTTTTGCATTTTCTAACTGGATTGCTTCAAATAGCTCTTTGACGCCTTGAATCATGGAAGCGTCCTTGATGTTGATGTCTTCAAATGTTCCTCGATTTTTCAATCGGAATATCTTGCAGAAAGTCTTGCAGTCTAGAACAATTTCTTGTCCTTGGACTTCAGTCTGCATGTATTTTTCTTCTTCATCATTCACAACTTTTGTGAAGATTTTGGAGTTGTTATAGAACTCCAGTACATCCAGTGTGGATAGTCCACTGGGTGCAGCAGATAGAAGCTTGTAGATATGGGAATTCTTCAGCATCCCCAATATCAGTTTCCTTTCTGGTTTTGAAGGTATAACTGCTGGTACATATCTTTTCACTAGAAAAGCTCTCCAATTCATTTTGTGGTTAGGGTTCCAGTCCGATGGGGTAAACTTTCCCAGAAGGCGTTTATTCAACACCTTAAGTTCCTTTCCTCCTTGCTTTTCAAGGAGGCGGATAATCTGACCTTGGGGTTCTTGGTGGTCATCTTCTTGGGTGCCATCTCTTATATAGAGTTTTGAGTGAGTGTTTTTTAGATGAATTTTGCACAATTAATCGAGATTAGTCTGTCTTTTCAGAAGACTAAGCACAAGAAGTTGAGTTTGCAGAGGGGTTTTGCAGAAATCTTGAGAGATTTTGCTGTTTTGATGCAAATATGAAATTTCGGAATTGGTAAAAGTGTTTGTCTTTTGCCCAAATCCTATATATATAGCAGACAAAATGTACATAGATACAACATACATATAGCTGAATATGAATGCGTGTCTTTGCATCTGCATAGGCGTGGTACGTCCTTTGTACTTCATTAAATGTGTAGTGGGCCATGTCTGCATTTCTCAACAGACATTACTTGCTTTGTTTTAATCTCAACCGTTGAGATCAAACGTTTATTCATCAAGGGCTTATATTGAATATCTTGTAATGATATCAATCAACAAATGGTAATGTGCCGACTTGATGGATTTTTAATATGCTACATTCATTGTGTCACTTAGTAAAGAGTAGGAACACTTAATCGTTTGATCTTATCATTCTGAGTGTCAAGTCCTTATCTATATATTGTTTATCATGAAAATGGTAAAAAAAATACAAGACATTGCACATGTTTGACTTTCAGAACTTATACCTTTTGGGCTTTGTGTGTCCATTTCTCTTTATGACTAAATAGCTTTCTGAATTCAAGTGTCAGAAGCTTCAGTTGTTTGAATGTATTTGACCCACTCTCAGTAAGTTCTAGTTTTATTTTACTTATTAAGTGTGTACCAACCTTTGCCTTTCTGGATACCCGTTCCAGAAATGTTTTGCCTTTCTGAGTATTGCTACTCAAAAACCTTTGCATCACTTCTTATCAACTTGGCTTTCTGAGAATATTGTCCTCAGAGGCCTACTTCTTTTCTACCTCACTTACTCAGACTTTAGAGATTCAGGATAATTTTTCAGTCCGTAGGTAACTCCATTAATCCAAGATTATGTCTTAAGGTCAAGAACCGGCTTTCTTGTAAGGGCTTAGTGAAGATATCTGCAAGTTGGTATTCTGTGGCAATCTTGAGTATCTCTATATTGCCTTTCTCAACATGGTCTCTGATGAAGTGGTGTCTAACATCAATGTGCTTTGTTCTGGCATGGAACTTGAGGTTCTGTGTGATTGCAATAGCACTTGTGTTGTCACATAAAATGGGAGTTTTCTCTTCATTGAGTCCATAGTCTCTGAGTTGTTGTTGAATCCACAGAATTTGTGTTGCACAACAACCAGCAGCAATATATTCAGCCTCTGTGGTAGAAGTTGCAATTGAGTTTTGTTTCTTGCTAAACCATGAGATAAGTCTAGTTCCCAGAAACTGACAAGTTCCTGAGGTACTTTTCCTATCAAGCATTGATCCAGCATAATCAGCATCTGAGTAACCAGCCAAACTCAATCCACTTTCTTTAGGATACCACAACCCTACATTTACTGTACCTTTCACATACTTTAATACTTTCATAGCAATGTTGTAGTGTGATTGCATTGGATTTGTTTGAAATCTAGCACACACTCCAACTGCATATTGAATATCAGTGCCTTGCGATGAAGGTAAAGTAGTGAACCTATCAATTTCCTATACTTGTGTTCATCAACATTCTTATCTGATTCAGTATAGGTCATCTTGGTTCCTATGCTCATAGGTATCTTAGCATTCTTTTCAGAAGGCTTAAGATTGAACTTTGTGAGCATGTCTTTTGCATACTTTGTCTGACTAATGAATATTCCATCATCGAGTTGCTTGACTTGCAATCCTAGGAAATAGTTCAATTCTCCCATCATGCTCATCTCAAATTTACTTTTCATGAGATTTGCAAAGTCATCACAACGTTGCTTGTCCTTAGATCCAAATATAATGTCATCAACATATACTTGAACTAAGAGTAGTTTCCCATCATGATTTAAAGTAAATAAAGTTTTATCAACTTCACCTTTCTTGAAACCACTTTCCAGAAGGTATTTGGCCAAAGTGTCATACCATGCTCTTGGAGCCTGTTTCAGTCCGTAAAGAGCTTTCTGTAGTTTATAGACTATTCTACTTTCTGAGGAAACTTCAAAGCCAGGTGGTTGCTCAACATAGACTTCCTCAGCAAGTTCACCATTCAAGAATGCACTTTTGACATCCATCTGATAAACTTTAAAATCTTTATGAGGTGCAAAGGCCAGAAAGAGTCTTATTGCATCCAATCTGGCAACTGGTGCATATGACTCATCAAAATCTAAACCTTCAGTCTGGGTGAATTCCTTGGCAACCAACCTTGCTTTGTTTCTGGTTATTTCAGCAGATTCATTCATCTTGTTTCTGAAAACCCACTTAGTTCCAATCACTGATATTCCTTCTACAAATGGAACTAGTTTCCAGACTTTGTTTCTTTCAAACTGATCCAACTCTTCTTGCATTGCTGAGATCCAGTCTTGGTCTCTTAATGCTTCTTCTATAGTTTTTGGTTCAATGTTTGAGATGAAACATCCAAAGAAAGAATTAGCATTCTCATCTATTGCTCTCCTAGTCCTAACACCTTGATTGATTGGTCCAATCACATCTTTTGCAGGATGATCCTTGATCCATCTCATCATGTGTTAAGGGCTAGTAGGGTCAACATCTATGTGATCTGAATGTGAATCACTATGATTGTGACTTGATACTTCTTCAGTATCTGTGACATTTTGCACCTCAGAAGGGCAGTGAATGTCTGACACTTGCTCAGTGTGAGAGCTTTCTGGGACATGCCTGTCAGAGAGGTCATTTCCAGAGTTAGCTCTCTGATGAACATCTTCAGTTTCCATTTCTGGAATTCTCATAGGAAATTCTTCATCATGTCTGAGAATCATCTGGTTGTTACTAGGCATTTCATGCTTTTCTTCATCAGAGTCATCCTCTCTTTCCACAATGATGTTTTTCCTTTCTGAGGGTTCTTCTTCAGAATCCTTTATCATTAGTTCCTTGAACCTTTCTGAGAGTTCATCAGCAAGGGGTGTTTTCTTGCTTCCTTCATAGAATACAACATGAACTGATTCTTCAATCTTCTTTGTTCTTTTGTTGTAAACTCTGTATGCTTTGCTATTCATAGAATAACCAAGAAACACGCCTTCATCTGCCTTTGGTTGAAATGTTCTTAGATACTCTTTTCCATTGTTAAGAACAAAACATCTACAACCAAATACTTTTAGATGTTTGATATTAGGGGGTCTACCAACCAAGAGTTCATATGGGGTCTTGTCATGGTGTTTGTTTATCAAACATCTGTTCTGAGTGTAGCATGCTGTGTTTACAGCTTCAACCCAATAAACTTCACTTATCTCAGTGTCAGCTAGCATTGTCCTTGCTGCTTCTTTAAGTGTTCTATTTTTCCTTTCTACAACACCATTTTATTGTGGTGTTCTTACAGATGAAAGTTGGTGTTGTATACCTTTGCTGGTACAAAATTCCTTTATGTACTGGTTGACAAACTCAGTACCATGGTCTGTTCTGATTGCAGATACCTTGTCATTTTTCATGACTTCAAGCTTATTCAGCAAGTTTGGTATCTCCACCCTTGCATCAGATTTGTGCTTCAGAAAAGACCCAAGTGAATCTTGAGAAGTCATCTACAACAACAAGACCATACTTCTTTCTGCATAACTAGTTCTGAGATGATTCAAAAAGATCCATGTGTAATAGTTGCAGTGGTCTAACACTAGAGTGTCTGGTTTTGGACTTGAAAGAGATTTTGGATTGTTTCCCCATCTGACAGGCAGAACAGATATCATCCTTTCTGAAAGATGTTTTGGGAAGGCCAACCACTAACTCTTTCTCGGCAAGTTTGTTCAGAGTTTTGAAATTCAAGTGACTCATTCTTTTGTGCCATAACCAGTGCTCTTCTGTGTGACCTGATTGACTCACCATGAGACATTCTTCAGTTGTGGTAGATGCCCAATCGGCAACATAAAGACTTCCTTTCCGCCGAGCAACCAAGACTGTCTGCTTTGACTCATTGTCTATAAGTTTGCAATACTTTGCTTTGAATTTCACAGTAAATCCCTTATCTACAAACTGGCTCATGCTAAATAGATTATATTTCAAACACTTAACATGTAATATGTCAGTGCTTGTTAATGATCCTAATTTGACGTTGCCAAATACCAAAGAGGGATTTAATTCTCCTCCAGCAAATCTAATGTCTGGTCCATTGTTAGGCTTTGTAGTTGACCAGATTTGCTTTGTCTCCTGTCATGTGCTTTCCGCATCCACTATCAAATAGCCATTGAGCCTTAGTCCAAGAGGCGTTCTGCACAAAACAGGAAACATGAGTTAGGTTCTTGCTTCAAAGATAGAACCATTTAGACTAAACATTCTTCCAGTAGGAATCCACATTGTAGTGAATTTCTTGGGAGTTTGTTTTTGTCTAACTTGATCAGAAGGAGATGCAATAAAATCAGTAATTTTGATCTCAATCTTCCTTCTTGGGGTGTTTCTAGGTGTTCCTTTTGGTGCTTTCTGGACCCTGGGTTTCTGGGGTTGCTTTTCAGCAAACTTAGCCTTTCTGGCCAGGTTCCTTCTAGCTCGTGCATTCAGTTTTTCAGTGGCTTGAGATTTCTTCCACTTCTATTGCTACGTGCAATATCAGCCTTGCGCCATTGTTCTTGTCCTTCCTTATATTGTTGTAGAAGAACTTTTCCAATAGCACGATAGCCAATGCCATTTCGAACACCTTTGGTTTTCAATGCTCTTGAAGCCTTACTAGTTTCTGCACCATCTTTATTTTCATAAAATGGTACAGTTGAGAATTTGCCTATTCCAGCAATTCTTCCCTTCCTAGTAATATAGCAATGTGGATGGTTGCATGTCTGAGGGTTGTGTTTCTTTTCAGAAACCTTATGCACAAGTTTCTTGTGAACTTGTTGTTCTTTCAAAGGCTGAGTTGCTACTCCTTTTCCTTTGTCAACTACCCTAGCTTTCTGACCAATGCTATCGGTGGTTGAAGAACCATTCTGTTGACTTTTTACAAAGGTCAACCTTTCATCACTCTTCTTCAGAGGAGATGAATTACTCGATTGTTCATCAAGTCCAAGTCCACCTTTCTCGGAGGATCTCGGATAGGATTGAACCTCAGTGAGAGTGTCACTAGCTTTTGCATAAGATTGGAAGGATAGCTCTTTCTTTCTGAGTTCTTCATTCTCAGAAAGCAGCTTCATCATTTTCTTATTAAGTTCATCCAAGGCTAGTTTATGAGAATTTTCATTCTCAGATATCTGAGCTTTCAGAAAGGCTATTTCAGCGTTCTTGTTCTCAGATACTCTGGTTAGCTCAGAAACCTCTTTTTCAAGAGTTTCTTTGCTTTCCTCTAGAATTATGGTTTTGGATTGTGCTTCCAGAAATTCTTTCTCATGTCGATCCAATTCACTCTTGACCAACTCCAGATCCTCAATTCCATCATCACTCTCATAGTACAGAAATTGTGAATTGTTAGTTACCTCATCAGCTATAAGACACATTTCAATGTTGGAGGTGTCTGGACCAGCAATCTCAGCAACTCCACACATTTCATTCTTCTTAAGACCGAAGTCGATTACATCGTGGGTGATTCCACACAATTCTGGTGATGGTAGGTTTGAGTCATCTGAATCTCCATCTTCAGAATCTGTCTCAATGTCTAGAGCATCAAGTTGAATTTGAATCTTCTTCCTTTCTTCAGTCAGTAAGGCCCTTTGATTTCTTTTGAAATTTATTCTGTCCTTCTTGTCACCTGTCTTGTGCTTGTTTAAAGCAGGACAATCTCTCTTGAAGTGACCAGGCTTTTGACAATAGAAACAGATGTCATTTTCTATTTCTGCAGTTTCAGTACTAACACCTTTCTGAATGGGGGTGTTCAGAGAGTTGTTCATTTATATGTTCTTGTACTGATGATAGTTTGGGCCAAGATGCTTTTTCAGTTTTTCTTTAGCTTTTCTTCTCTCAATCTCTTGACTCACAAATTTCTTCATGTGTCTTACTGCAAGAGCATTTTCTTCAGTTGCTTCTTTGGTATCCTTCTTTTCAGAAGTACCTTGAGAAATTAGAGCACCACTTTGCAACTTTTCAGCTGTTTGTTCTCTCTGAGTTGTCTCATAGTCTACAGTAGCAAGATGAGAAAAGAGCTCTACTGGAGTAATATTTGGCATCCCTTGATTGAAAAAAAACAACTTAGTGTGTTCCCAGTTGTGATTGAGACTTCTGACAATAGTCTTAATCTTTTCTGATTGGGAGTATCTATTGCTTTCACCAAGTGCAGCCATATCACTCATAAGAGTAGTAAATCTGAAATCAAGTTTTTCCAGAGTTTCAGAGGGACCTTGTTTGAAGTTTTGAAACTTCAATTTAAGAACTTCGAACTTGTTTTCTTTGGTTTTCTCAGTTCCGGCACAGATTTCTTCAATCAATTGCCAGGCAACTTTTGCCGTTTTAGCACCCCACAGTTTACACTGTATGTGCTCAGGTGTCGATCTGATGATTATATTAGGAGCTTGACCATCCAATCTGTGTCTCTTGGCATCTTCAGATGTCTAGAGCTCTCTTGGCTTGTCTTCATACATAATGCTTCCACGAGCAACATGACCACTATCACTAGCAGCTATATCCTCGCTTCCATCTTCCTTGTCTGAGGCTTTTCTTCCATCAGACACCTCAGTAACTTGTTTGAGTTGTCTGATTTTGATAGGCCCTTCATTGATGACATAGATCATCTCATCACTAATGGCCTCCAGATGGAGCATCATGTTGTTCTTCCATTTCTCGTAGTTTTCTGGTTTCAGAATGGGCGCATCACTCAGAGACATACCTGCACACTTAACACACAAATTAAATAGTCCTCAGAGAGGGACAAAGTTTCTCACCTATCTGGGGATCTAGGTTGATCTTGAAGGCTTGAACCTCCTCTGCTCTGATACCACTTGTTGGTCAGATAACGGCAAAGTAAAAGACTAGGGGGGTGAATAGGCTTTTAAAACTTTTGTTGATAAACAGTTTCTCGAAACACAGGGTTTCGATACTTAAATTGAGCGGAAGACTTTAAGATAGGTAAGTGCGAAACAATAAGTATGTGTGTGTGTGCTTTTGAAATGTAAATCTGAAAGGTAAATAATGAGCAAGTATAGTGGTATCTGGAGGTGGCGTAATCCTCCAACTAATCCACTTGGTCTTTCGAGACCTAGAATTCACTAGAACAGATAATTGAGTTCACCTTACAATAATCCTATTCTAAGATTCCTAAACAAATGGTTCCCAACTAAATGTTCCCCCTGAGTTATTCCCGAGCTCCTAGAGGTAAGTACTTCCTCTACTCAGATAACCTTGGAGTTATTCCCTGATTTCCCAAATCAAGTACTTCCTCTACTCCACGCCTTGATGGTGTTGGTTATAAGGTTTTGTCAGAAAGTCTTCTCATATAACTTTTCAGTTATGTTCTGAGAGCCAAATGCAGCGAGACTACTTAATACACTTGTTGGTGGATGGCGATGCTCTTCTTGACCAAGTAATTGATGTCCGTTCTGGAGAATGAGCTTCAGAAAGGGTATCTGATAGTTCAACTCTTTCATGAATAACAATCTCTTGTTAAGGTTCAGGACAACTTAGAACTACTAGTGATTCTTCAATGTAAAGCTTTCAGAAAGGGTAGTAGAGTGCTTGAGAGAATACTTTGCTTGATGGTAATTTTGCAAGATAGAGTGTTCTAAGGTATGTTCTTCAAGCATCTAAGTGTGTGATATATATAGATAAATTTGAGAGGCATTTGAATTGTATCCGTTGTGCTCTCTATCAAATTATATCCGTTTATATCTTGAACTATGTACTCAGAAGTCACTATCTCTTGTTTCAGAGAGGACTTGCTTTTTGCAGCATTTTTGCTGATGCATTTAATGCATAGTACTGTTCATTGTCCTTTAGTGTCAACGGATACATGAGCCTTTCTGATGGCTTGCATGTTCCATACTCATGATGTCATATGTCCAGAATCATATTTCGAAAGTAAGTTAATATACTTAAGAAAGGATTAAGGACATAGTCTTTCTGAGTTAGACTAAACCTTTGTGTCTTCATAAACCTTGTGCAATCTTCAGTCTTCTAATCTTCAGAAAAGCTCCATTGCTAGGATTGATCTTCATGGTCTTCTTGAAATAAAAATTACACTCAGAGACCTATAATCCTAATACAAGATTTACTAGACTAATCATACTCAGTGATTTCCTCTTTTACAATGTTCAAGTGAACCAAGAGTACTTAATAACTTTTCTGGCTAAGATAAGAACATGTGATGAGTGATCAAAATACTAACAGATATTCCTAACACAATGTTGTAGTGTAATTGCATTAGATTTGTCTGAAATCTAGCACACACTCCAACTGCATATTGAATATCAGGTCTACTTGCAGTGAGGTACAATAGAGACCTAATCAATTTCCTATACTTGTGTTCTTCAACACTCTTGTCAGATTCAGTATAGGTCATTTTGGTTCCAATGCTCATTGGTATCTTGGCATTCTTTTCAGAAGGCTTTAGATTAAACTTGTTGAGCATGTCCTTTGCATACTTTGTTTGACTAATGAATATTCCATCATTGAGTTGCTTGACTTTCAGCCCAAGGAAGTAATTCAATTCTCCCATCATGCTCATCTCAAATTTACATTTCATGAGTTCAGCAAAGTCTTCAAAAAGTTGCTTGTCTTTAGATCCAAATATAATGTCATCAACATATACTTGAACTAAAAGCAGTTTCCCATCATGGTTCAATGTGAAGAGTGTTTTATCAACATCTCCTTTCTTGAAACCACTTTTTAGTAGGTATTTGGCCAATGTATCATACCATGCACTTGGAGCTTGTTTCAGCCAATACAGAGCTTTCTGAAGCTTATAGACCATCCTACTTTATGAGGAAACTTCAAAACCTGGTGGTTGCTCAACATAGACTTCCTCAGCAAGTTCACCATTTAGAAATGCACTCTTGACATCCATCTGATAAACTGTAAAGTCATTATGAGCTGCAAAGGCTAGAAAGAGTCTTATTGCATCCAATCTTGCAACTGGTGCATAAGATTCATCAAAATCTAGTCCTTAAGTCTGGGTGAATCTCTTGGCAACCAACCTAGCTTTGTTTCTGGTTATTTCACCAGACTCATTCATTTTGTTTCTGAAAACCCACTTGGTTCCGATTACAG
The DNA here is from genome assembly GCA_026545765.1 of Plantago major. Taxonomy (NCBI): domain Eukaryota; kingdom Viridiplantae; phylum Streptophyta; class Magnoliopsida; order Lamiales; family Plantaginaceae; genus Plantago; species Plantago major. The sequence goes on along the minus strand of CM048843.1, from coordinate 53,085,692 downwards.
ATATTCCGTCAACAAATGGAACCAGTTTCCAGACTTTGTTTCTCTCAAATTCATCCAACCCTTCTTGCATTGCAGAGATCCAATCTTGATCCTTTAAGGCTTCTTCTATAGTTTTTGGTTCAATTTTTGAGATGAAACATCCATAGAGACAATTTGCATTTTCAACGATTGCTCTTCTAGTTCTAACTCCTTGGTCTATGGGACCAATCACATCCTTTGCAGGATGATTTCTTATCCATTTCATAATGGGTTTTGAACTAGTAGGATCAATATCATTTTGATTTGAATGTGAATCAATATGATCTTGATGAGATACTTGTGCAGTATCTGAGATATCTGACTCATGGGAAATGCCATGGATATCTGACACTCTTTTAGTGTTAGAGATATCTGAATCTTGCATTTCAGCATTCTCATTTTCAGATACCTTTTTATGATGAAGGTTCTCAGTAACCTGTTCCATTTCTAGAATTCTCAAAGGAAATTCTTCATCATGTCTTAGAGTCATCTGGTTGTTACTAAGCATAGGTTGCTTTTCATCGTCAGACTCATCCTCTATTTGAATGATAGAATTATTTCCTTCTGGGGATCCTTTTTCAGAATCTTTAATCATCAGTTTTTTGAACCTATCTGAGAGATGATCATTCAAGAGTACTTTCTTGTTTTCTTCATAGAATACTACATGAACAGATTCCTCAATCTTTTGTGTTCTTTTGTTGTAGATTCTATAGGCTTTGCTATTCAGAGAATAACCAAGAAATACTCCTTCATCTGCCTTTGGTTGAAATGTTCTCAAGTATTCTTGTCCATTGTTAAGAACGAAACATCTGCAACCAAACACCCTTAGATGTTTGATACTAGGGGGTCTACCAATGAAAAGCTCGTAAGGAGTTTTGTCATGGTGTTTATTAATCAGACATCTATTTTGAGTGTAGCATGCTGTGTTTACAGCTTCAACCCAATAGATTTCACATATTTCAGTGTCAGCAAGCATTGTTCTTGCTCCTTCTTTCAGGGTCCTATTCTTTCTTTTAGCAACACCATTTTGTTGTGGTGTCCTTACAGAAGATAGTTGATGCTGTATACCTTTGCAGGTACAAAACTCTTTTATGTGCTGGTTCACAAACTTCGATTATGGTCTATTCGATTATTCTGGATACCTTGTCATTTTTCATGACTTCGAGCTTATTCAGCAAGTTGGGTATCTCAACCCTTGCATCAGATTTGTGTTTGAGAAAGACAACCCAAGTGAATCTTGAGTAATCATCAACAACAACCAGACCATACTTCTTTCCTGCATAACTAGTTACAGAGGATTCAAAAAGATCCATATGTAACATTTGCAGTGGCCTTTCACTGGAAAGTCTAGTTTTAGACTTGAAAGATGTTTTGGATTGTTTTCCCATTTGGCAAGCTGAGCATACACCTTCTTTTCTATATGCCATTTTGGGTAAACCAACCACCATCTCTATCTTAGCTAGCTTATTCAGAGTTTTGAAATTCAAGTGACTCATTCTTTTATGCCATAGCCAATTTTCTTCAGTGTGGCTAGATTGACTCACCATGAGACATTCTTCAGTTGTGGCGGATGTCCAATCAGCAACATAAAGATTTCCTTTACGCCTTGCAACCAAAGTATGCCTTTGACTCATTGTCAATCACTTTACATAGTTTTGACTTGATCTTGACAGTGTACCCTTTGTCTACTAGTTGACTCATGCTTAGGAGATTATATTTCAATCCCTTTACATGAAGTACTTCAGAAATTGTAAGGGCTCCAAACTTCAAATTGCCAAAACCTATGGTTGGATTTTCATCTCCTCCAGCAAACCTGATAATTGGTCCATCATTGCACTTTCTGTAGTCAATCAGATTTGCTTTGTCTCCTGTCATGTGCTTCCCACATCCACTATCAAAATGCCACTTTGAATTAGTCTTTAGAGTGTTCTGCACAAAACAGGAAATAGGAGATTAGGTTCTCATGCCAACAATGGAACCATCTGGACTAAAGAATCTTCCAGTAGGAATCCATTTTTGAATGAATTTCTTAGGAACATTCTTTTGTCTAACAGGAACATAAGGAGGAATTCTAGTTAAATGATTAGTATCATTGTTATTAAGAACTATTTTCTTCCTTGGTGTGTTCCTTGGTGCTCCATTTGGTGCTTTCAGATACCTGTCAGGTTTCTTCTAGCCCTGGCATTCAGATTTTCAGTGGCTTGATTCATCTTCCACTTCTGATAATTTCTGTGAGCAATTCTAGCCTTTAACCATCGTTCTTGCTCTTGTTTGTACTCACGAGCAAGTTGTTTCCCGATGGCTTTATAGACAATACCATTCCGAGCACCTGGTGCTATCTGAGATATTTTCTCAGCAGCTTTGCTAGTCTCTGGATAATCTATTTTCTTTCCAGAAAACGTGACATAGGAGAATTTTTCAGCTCCTGCAATTTTTCCTTTCTGAGAGACATAGCACTGTGGGTGATAGCACTTTTCAGTGTTATGTTTCTTTTCAGAAACATTCCCAACAGTTTTCCTTGGGACTTGTTTTTCCCACAAAGGCATGGTCGCAACTGCCTTTCCTTTGTCAACAACCTTAGCTTTCTGACCGATACTGTAGATTGTTTGGGAATCACCTTGCTGAGCACTGACAAATGTTCATCTTTCATCACTCTTATTCAGAGTGGTAGAACTGTCTGTGTGTGTGTCCATCCCAAGTCCTCTCTTTCCTGAAGGATCTCTTAAATAAGATTGTACTTCAGTAAGAGTGTCACTAGCTTTGGCATAAGATTGAAAAGATAGTTCTTTCTTTTTGAGTTCTTCATTCTCAGAAAGAAGATCTTTACATTTCTTTTGAAGATTGGCCAATGTTTCTTTATGTGACTTTTCGGTCTCAGATATCTGAGCCTTGAGAAATGCATTTTCAGCATCCTTTTTCTCAGATATCTTGAATATTTGTGAATTTTCCTTTACAAGAGAATTCTTTTCTTCTTCAAGAATTTCGGCTCTAGCTTGGACCATTAGAAATTCTATTTCGTAGAGATCAAGTTCTCTTCTGAGATTTTCCAGATCTTTGATTCCTTCTTCATCACTTTCATAAGTATAACAGGAAGTATGTGTTACCTCATCAGCCATTAGACAAGGTTCAATGTTGGAGATATCTGGAAAGATCTCTTCAGCCATTCCACACACTTCTTTCTTATTTTGTCCAAAGTCAATTACTTCATGAGAAACACTGCACATTTCTGGAGAAGGCAGTGTGGAATCATCTGAGTCTTCATCCTCAGAACCAGACTCAATATCTAGAGCATCCAGTTGGAGTTGAATCTTTTTCCTTTCTTCAGTGAGCATAGCTCTTTGACTTCTATTGAAGATTCTTCTATCTTTCTTGTCACCTGTCTTTAGTTTGTTGAAGGCAGGACAATCCTTCTTGATATGACCAGGTTTCTGACAATAGAAACAGATATCATTTCCGATTTCTGCTTCCTCAGTACTTGATTCTTTCTGAGCCGGCTTGTTCAGCGAGCTTTGCATATTTTTGTACTGGTGATAGTTTGAGCCTAGATGCTTTTTCAGCTTCTCTTTGGCTTTTCTTCTCTCAATTTCTCGACTGACATATTTTCTCATTTGCTTTACAGCAAGAGCATCCTCAGTCACCTCATTGCCTTCCTTCTTTTCAGAAGTTCTTTGAGCAACTAGAGAAACATTCTGCAACTTTTCAGTTGTTTGTTCTCTTTGAGTTGTCTTATAGTCAACGGTGGCAAGGTGAGAGAAAAGTTCCACTGGAGTGATATCTAGCATTCCTTGGTTAAAGTAGAAAAACTTTGTGTGCTCCTAGTTATGATTTAGACTTCTCACAATAGTCTTAATCTTTTCTGACTGGGTATATCTATTATTTTCACCAAGTGCAGCCATGTCACTCATAAGTGTTGTAAACCGGAAATCTAGTTCTTAAAGAGTCTCTGTGGGACCTTGTTTAAAGTTTTGGAATTTGAGCTTCAAAACTTCGAACTTATTTTCCTTCGTTTTCTTAGTGCCGGCACAGATTTCTTCAATCAGTTGCCAGGCCACTTTCGCCGTTTTTTCACCCCACAGTTTACACTGTATGTGCTCTGGAGTAGAACGTATGATGATATTACGAGCCTGACCATCCAATCGATTTCTCTTAGCATCTTCCGATTTCTAGAGCTCTCTGGGCTTTGGTTCGTAAATAATTTGACTGGCAGGTCTCCCACTGGTTGACGCATCTGTCTGTGAAGACCGATCGCTTTGTTCTCTGTCTCTTCCATTAGAAACCTCTATGACTTGCTTGAATTGTTGAATGTCTATTGGGCCATTCTTTATCATGTCGATCATTTTGTCACTGATGGCTTCTAGGTGGAGCATAATGTTGTTCTTCCATTTCTCATAATTCTCTGGCTTGAGAAATGGGGCGTCACTTAAAGACATCATGCAGCAAACACACAAAACAAACAAATCAAGTGTTGGTGAAAAGTAGTTAGTGGCACTTATTTGGGATCTAGGTTCAGTGCAGAAGGCTTGGGAACCTCCTGCTCTGATACCACTTGTTGGTCCAGATAACGACAAAGTAAAAGACTAGGGGGGGGGGGGGTGAGTAGTCTTTTAAAACTTTTGTCGATAAACACAGTTTCTCAGATATCAGATATTTAATTTCAGAGAGCGGAAGAATTTTCTGTGATAAGTACACGTGCTCAGCAAGATAAGTGTAAATACTTTGCAAGATAAATAAAGCAAGTAATAAACTGTAGAAATTAAATAACACAAGTCTTTTTATAGTGGTATCTGAAGGTGGCGTAATCCTTCAACTAATCCACTTCGGCCTTTCTCAGACCTAGAATCCACTAAGATAGATAATTGAGGTAACCTTACAAGTATCTTCTCTCGATTCCTAAATACACTAGGTTCCCAACCAAGTGTTCCCCCTGAGTTATTCCCCGGCTTTCACAGCCAAGTACTTCATGTACTTAGAAACCTTTTAAGCTATTCCTTAGTTTCCCAAAAAGTACTTCCTATGCTCAGTAACCTTGGAGTTATTCCTTAGTTTCGCAAACTAAGTACTTCCTGTACTCCACGCCGATTAAGGTGTTGGTTAAGGTAGTTTGTAAGGTGAGCTTCTTTAATAACTTGTTCAGTTATTCAGATAGCTCTATGAATCAAGTATACTTAATACACTTTGCAATGTATGGTATCTTGTTCTTTACTGACCCAAGTCTATGATAAGTGTTCAAGAGAATGAATCTCAGATATGAAATCTTAGTTCAACTCTTTCACAAATAACAATGCTTGTTAAGGATCAGGACACTTAGAACTTTTGTGCTACTTAGAATCAAGAGCTTTGGTCGCAATAGAAAGCTTGAAGGTAAGTAGTGTGCTTGAGAGAGCTTGTGAGAGTATTCAATATAAGTTCTGTGAGTTCAGTGTTCTAAGGTGTGTTCTCAAGCAGGCTAAGTGTTGATATTTATAGATGAATTTGAGTGCCGTTTGAATAGTATCCGTTAGGCTTAACTCAATTTCAAACTATTGATATCTGAGTATAGTACTGTAGTAGGTTTGTCTTCTTTGTCCTGTAGTGCCAACGGAACTATGCATTGTATCAGAGACCTTAATATAATCAGATTTCTCTGATGCTGTGCACGTCCTTTTCAAGATATTAACTTAACTCCAGATACCATTTGTTGAAACAACTTGTTATAATATATTTCTTTTCAGAAACATAGTTTATGTCCAAGGTATCTGAGTGTAGATATCTGTGGGCACTTTCCTCGTTTTAGAAACCTTTTATTTCTCAGATATCTTTTGCAACACTGTTTATTTAAAAATGCTTGTGTCTTCAAGATATCTGGTCATAAGTATTTGAAAAATCTTTTTCTTCAGCAATCTTGTGCAGTCTTCAAATCTTCAAATTCGTTGAACTTTTCCTGCTGGATGCCTTCTTCAGAAAATAAAAAATTACATTCGGAGACCTAACATCCTATACAAGATTTGCTAGACTATCATACTTAGTGAGTTTCCTCTTTTACAGTGTTCAAGTGAACCAAGAGTACTAACCACCTTTCTGAGCTAAGATAAGTCATTAGATTGCTGATCAAAATCTAAACAGATATTCCTAACAACATTTAATTTGGCTGCAGCTGCAAGACGGCTCTCCTTGACTAAGAGATTAGCCTTCAGCTTGGACATTTCGGTTTCTGTTTCTTGGCAGCGCAACATCCATTCTTGTGCTAGTTTCATTTGCTTCTCACTTTCTAGCTTCTCCAATCTGTACAGTTCCATATACTCTTCAAGGCTTCTAGTTTCAGGACTATCATGATAAGGAACATCATGATACTCTTCATGATCTTGAGGACTTCCAAGTGTTCCATCTTCCTTGAGATCATTTATAACTTGAGTAGCAGCCCTCATTGGCGAGTCGAAACCCAAATCGAAACTCGGAAGCGTAAAAGAACCCATACTGAATGCTCCTATATTCTCTCCTTTCTTTTTCTTTGAATTTCCAGCCTCTTCTTTTGCTTTCTCCTCGGCCTCTCCTTGTGATGGAGAGTTCATTGCTTCAATTTGCAACCAGCAAACGTTGCTATGAAACTAACTGAAACCAGCAAAAGCTGCTGTGAAACTAACTAAAACCAGCAAAAGTTGCTATGAAACCATCTGAAACCAACACACATCCTCCTGAAACTAACTAAAACCAACACACATGCTATGAAACCAGTAAAAATGTCTCTTGAAACTAACAAACATGCTCATTAAACTAACACACAAGCTCCTGAAACTAATTGAAACCAATAAAAAATTGCTATGAAACCAACTGAAACCAACACACATGTTCCTGAAACTAACTGAAGCTAACACACATTCTATGAAACCAGTACAAATGACTCTTGAAACTAACAAACATGCTCATGAAACCAACATAATCAGGCCAAGAAACTAACACACATGAAACTAACAAACAAGCTTACCATATTCTCATCACTTCCTTTTTCTTCAGCCTCATCCCCTGCTTGTTGTATATCAATTTGCATATCTTCTACAGCCTCTTCCCTTCCTGCTTGTATTTCCACTTCCATGTCCACTTGTGCCTCCATCTCCCCTTGTGCCGGGGTGTCCGTTTCCTTGTTCTGAAACCAACTTAAACAAGCTATGTAACCAACTTAAATGCTACTGAAACCAGCAGATATGAAACGAAGAGAAACCAGTTGTTTTACCTCATGTTCTTACTTGTTGCTTTGTTCTTGTTGTTTTTCCTCATCTTCTTCCTTTTTCTCTCCTTCCTTTTCGGTTTCCTCCTGTTGCTTGCTTTTCCCCTCGTTCATTTCTTTCACATGAAACCAAAAAAACACCATGTTTGAGTCATGAAACCAACAGACATGAAACTAGTAGTCATGCATACATGCTTACCAGATTTTCGTCAATTCCTTTCAGCCCTGTGAGTGTGAGCTTCTCATGCAGTTGCCTTAGATCCCATCTTAGGCATATTTGTGTTTCATTAGGCCTAGATGGTTCTATCAGTTGTGTGTTTTCACACAGTAGGAACTGCAAAGTTAAACATAGACAAATATTAGTTTCATGAAACTAACATAACTGAAACCAACTAAGGATTACACTTACCAATAATATCTGAATACATCCGGAGTGTGTCTCATCAGCAAAATCTAGAGGTCCATTCAGGTGAGAGAGTATTCTTTCACTCCAGTTGTACGTCGTTGTCTTCTCAAAATCAGAGACGTAGTCGATGTACTTCCAGCTGAGGTTCTCCGCTTTATTATTCAACATTCCTTTGACCAGAAGGTACATGACTGCATTGGCTGCTAAGTCATCTGAATTGACCCTTTTTTTGTCATTTTTTTAGTACTTAGCCTTGACTCAATTATGGCTTTTGTCAACTTTGTCCCCTTTTTCGAGTAGTGCTCGGGATAGTTTTGTGTTGTGAACTTTTTGTTTTCAACTTTCATACCTTCCTTTAGTTGAATCTTTCCCGATCCATCTGTTATTCCAAAAAGGTCTCTGATATGTTGCTCCTGCAACACTATTGCCTTTGACCCCACTTCCAGAGTGCTTGTTTTGTTGTTGTACTTTGACAACACCAGTTTCAGGTCTGTCATGTTCTTTGTAAAGAACTCTGGATTGACCTCTTTATCGATTATTATTTGGAATTACAATTTGAATGGTGTTTTATTCAAGCTGTGTACATGATCTTTGATTGGCAGTGATTGGAGAAACTCTATACAAGCTTTTAATTCCCCACGATTGAAAGTTGTTGGTGTGGCCTTTTGTTTTCCTAGAATCAACACAAACAGGCACATCTTAGACAATGAAACTAGCTCACTTGCACTGAAACTAACTAATCATGCACTGAAACTAACTCATTTGCCCTGAAACTAAGTACCCATGCACTGAAACTAACTCACTTGCACTGAATAATCTTGCCTGAAACTAACTAATCATGCACTGAAACTAAGTAATCATGCCTGAAACTAACTAATCATGCACTGAAACTAACTAATCATGCACTGAAACTAAGTAATCATGCCTGAAACTAACTAATCATGCACTGAAACTAAGTAATCATGCACTGAAACTAAGTAATCATGCACTGAAACTAACTCCCTTGCCCTGAAACTAAGTACCCATGCACTGAAACTAACTCACTTGCACTGAAACTAAGTAATCATGCCTGAAACTAACTAATCATGCATTGAAACTAACATTTACCGGAATCGGCTTCATAGATTCACAGATAATGAAAAAAAGGGAGTTTGTACCTTTCTCAGTTTTCGGCTTTTTTGTCTCGATTTTTGGCTTTATTTCTTCATTTCCACTCTTAGATGATGATGGTTTCTTCGATTCTGCCATTTTTCGTCGATGCGAACGGAAGTTGAAGAGAATTTCAGAAGGCGAAATGTGTAGAATGACGACAACTCACCGCTTTTTGATGCTTTGAAATTAGCGAGGGGTAGTTTTGTCCAGTCAAGTGTGGAGTATTAAGTTAGAATGACTTTAGTTGCAACACTTTTAGCGAGTGGGCTTTATTTGGTATAGTTTCACTAAAGTGATTTATATAGGTAATTCTCTCTAATATTTACATACTGCAATGCCTATTTATAGATGAACAATAATCATAAATAAATAGTGAATCGAATATGTATATTTGTCCTTAATTCGATTGTCTCTAGGACATATATACTTTCGCAAGTATCTACTGGCACTTAAGTTTTCAGATTGTAAAAGATACTCCCTCCATTTCAGAGAAAGTGTTACATTTTGACTTTGACCGGTCAACTGTGTTCGAGTTTGACCACAAATTACTCATAAACGATAATAGTAAATAATTTAATAAAATCATATAATAAAAATTTAATTACTAAATTTTCATTATATAATTTTAATAATTTATTTATTAATATCGTTTAAGAGTAAATTGTGGTCAAACACGGAGACAGTTGACCGCAGAATAGTAAAATGTAACACTTTTTCTGAAATGGAGGAGTAACAAATATGAGGTTCCGGTTTCATAACTAAGTCTCCATTTTTTCTTGGCCAATGTTTTTGACAATAATAAATAAGTCTCATAATTAAGTAATTTAGTAAAAGCAAAATTAAGTATTATACCTAAGTTTTATAGAGTGCTAGCTATATAAACATAAGTGTGTAAATTGAAAATAAAACATAAATAAATTTTAAAAGAAATAGCTAACTTTTAAATATAAACATAGCTAATTTTATTATATAATATAATTAAGCTAAATCATTACTCCCTCCATTCCACTAAAATCTTTTCATTTTTTCATTTTGGGCGTTACATTAAAAACTTTCAATTTTCTTTTATGGAAACCCACTATTTCCATTATTAATATTTTAATCTCTTTTTCATACTTTATCAATTTTTTTTCTTACTTTTTACCATACACTTATTACTTTATCTATATAAATTCATTTTTTACTAAAACTTTTTAAAAGTTGTGAAAAAGAAAATGAAAAGAAATTTATGGAATGGAGGGAGTATTACTGAGTGAGTAATGCACAGTTTCGAAGGAACCGAACTGGAACTATGGGTTTCAGTTTCCGAACATAAATTAACCTGCGGTTCTGAAATCGGAAATCGCCAGTTCCAGAAACTGTCAGCACACCGTAAAATTATGTGGTCTTTCTGATTGACACAAGTATTTTGAAATAAAAGCATAAAATCCTTCTACAAAACACAATTAACATTAACTTGCAGAGTACTGCAAAGTGCAAATAGAAATAGATTATGGAGCAACCTGCATATATATAATCCCTCTGTCGGAATTCTGTTGTCTACTTTTACTTTTTAACACGCAAGATAAGGAGAGTATTATTACTACTATATGATGTATGTAAGGTTTACTTTATAACTTTATTATTAGTTAGTTTTGATTATTTAAATTACTTTTTGATGTTTTTTAAAATAGTAGGAATATAAAATTATATGATTTTTATCAAATGATAAAGAAATGAAAAGAAATGAAAGTTGATAATTATGTAAGAAGTGTGACATAATATTATAAAAAGGGGAGATAAAGTTGATGCGGTGTATGACTTGCAAAATGGTAGGGTTGCAGGCCAAAGATTCAACTAAATAAAAGAAGATAATGCTTATTTATTTGATAATTCTTTTTATAAATATATATGGGCGTGTTGCATGCCCAAAAGTTCATTGTCATGTAGGGTCTGAATTTTAAATTGTAGGGTCTGAATTTTTACCCATCTTATCCGTGATGTACTTGTCAGCTTTTACGTGGTTATCGCACATGTTTGTTCCATATATTACTCCCTAAACTTTTCCGAGGTATGGTTTGGAGCCTTCGTCCCGTTAAAAGATTTCAGGCATCCAACTTAACTAAATAATTATATACTTCTTCCGTCCCGAATAAACCGTCCACGTTACTGTTTATGCATAGATTTTAAGGAAAGTAATATTATAAAATTTATATAATACGTGTATTGTTTCTTTATAACTTTCTTGGATTCTAACCATGACGATCTTGGCATAGTTAACTTATTCTCCAGATTTAAGGTAGTATGACATAATTATAATTCAAAACTCAAATAAAATAGAAACAATCTAAGATTCGATACATTGTATAATATAAAGAAACAATCAAATTGTGAAATTCCAGTCTGCATTGAGAAGAGAAGTGGTCGACTACAAAAAAAACATATGGAAGATTAGTTAATAAATGAGCATAAAAAATCAATATGTAATGATTATAAATATATACCTTAGAGAGAGTTAAAAACCTCCTTGTAAACTACGTTGGTTGTCGTATCGGTTGGATTACCTTCCTCATCAAGAGCTAAAACATTTAGTCCTTTCTTGCTAGTTACTCTAGAATGCCATATAAATGATTGACTAAAGACAAGATTTGGAAGATAGAGTCCAACATGAGATAGTGATTGTCCCTGGCTCTTGTTGATTGTCATTGCATAGAAAATTGAAATAGGAAATTGTCTCCGTTGGAATCTAATAGGAAACTTAGTAAGATCGGAAGGTGTTAGTACCATCCGAGGTATGAACACCTTCTTTCGGCTAGATTCTTTCCATGTATAGTCTTCGCCTCAAGAACATGTTTCCCAATTGCAGTGACAATCAATCTGGTTCCATTACACAACTCTTCTGATTGGTCAATATTCCTGAGGAGCATAATAGGAGTGCCAATCTTCAATCGAATAATATGATTTGGTATTCCAGACGCCTTAATAGTGTTTAGAAACTCAACGGAGTAAACATCTTCTCTATTTATGATATCATCTTCGTCTGGACATATGGAATTTGAACTCTTGAACTCAACGGCATCTCCAGTAACATGGACATGATGTAATCATTAACCTCCTGTACTATCTCATTAGTAGGAGCAAGAATAGCTCTATCCTGGAAGTACCTCCCATCACCAATATGAGATAATAAGCTCGGATACGTGCTCTTAACGATTGCGTCAATTGGCTCACCATTAGAACGTATCAAAATGTCTTCGGGTAGTTTGAAATCTACCTCACCATCATTTTCACCACCAACTTCACCATCTCCAACTTTCAATAACCATTCAGCAAATTCTCTGATTGTTTCTTTCTCGGTAGGTGACCTGCCAGCCTGATTACAAATATCATCAAGTCAACACTCATGCAGCAAAATAAATACTATACATGTTTAACTGCATAAAATAGAATAAACACAAAAATAATTATGATGGGAAGTATGATACCTGTAGGCGCATGTTCTATGTGAGTTTAAGTACACGACATGAACTTCAAAGCCTTTTAGATGAGCAAAGAGCGGCGTGTACTATATCCTGTCTACTGCCCTTTGGTATGACGGGTAATATTTGTCTGAAATCCCCACCAAATACGACAACCAATCCACCAAACGGCTTGTTCAACTCCCTTCCATCAGGACCTCTCATTATATCACTTAGGCTGCGATCAAGGGCCTCAAAACAGAACTTATTGGTCATGGGTGCTTCATCCCAAATGATCAACTTTGTATTTTTAAGTAGTCCTGTTAGTTCGCTTCCAGGTGTAATTCTACTACAGACGGTAGTCTCATCGACCTGAAGTGGAATACTGAATCTAGAATGGGCTGTGCGACCACCTGGAAGAAGAAGAGAGGCTATGCCACTCGATGCAACTGGTAGAGCAATGTCACGTCTACCACGTAACGCAGAGCATAATGTATTCCATAAATACGTTTTCCCCGTGCCACCATAACCATATAGGAAGAAAACTCCACCATTACCAGAATCAACAGCATCCATAATAGTATGGTATACAGACCTTTGCTCATCAGTTAGACACGAATATAAACGATTGTGCTGCTCTATCATTTCATCAGCATCATAAGACATCTCTTCAACAATCAAATTGTTCATACCATTATTAATTACTACATTGTCTGGAATAGGCATACCTTCTATACCACTCAAGCTAAATCCATTCCTCGAGAGCAAACCTTCAATCTCAGTAAGAGCGAAATTCTTCAACTGTTCTTCGCTAAGTTCCAGCTCTAAAATTTATAAACAATAAATATTTTTAAGTACAGTGAATAAGAAAACATATTTATAATAGATATACTAAAATGAACAAATTAATGTTTAATGCATACCGGGATTTTTCAATTTTCTTCGCATTATGTACAGAATGTCGTTGCATAGATACTCCCATGAGTTCTCCCATACATGCACGGGCATTGACATACTATCGGACTGAAGTAGAATAGAGAATAAATGTCGAAGGAAACGTCCAGATCCCCAAAAACTGGCTTCCTTTATAGCATAAATATACTCCTTGTCGTCGTCTAGCAAATCAAGAGCAAAACATGCATCATGGTAAGTCGGATGAATAATACCTTCAACCGTCCTCAAATCCTCAAAGCAGGTTGCACCCCTTATATGATTCAACATTATCCTCATGTAATAAAGAGGACCGGTCTTAATTGGGACGTGGTAAATTCGCCCAACCTTATTGTTGAACTGCTTTCGATCTCTCCAAACCTTAACTCTAGAATCCCACACGTAATATTTAGGAAACTCAGCATACAGATATTTACGTGCCTCAGGGTGATGTTTGTTGAACTCCATCCACTTTAGGAACTTTGTCTCAGAAACAGTATGTTTCTCCATTAAGTCAGTAATCAAATCGCCATCCTTAAACGTGACTGACTGCTCACCCTCCATATGAAATGATAGACGCTCTACGGGTGGATCTCTATAATGAATATCATATCCCATTATACGCCACACAGCCTCACATGCAGAAATATACCGACAGTCGACATAATCATTCACCTCATTATCAACAGTTATCTTTGCACCTATTCGATCCACACCTTTATTGACGTATTTGAATAGATATTTTATTGAGTTGCTTTTATTGCACCATTCAACGTTAATGTGTGCCTAATACTTCATTAATAGGAATGGGTTGTGCGGAACAATGAACCTGTGTAAGCATATAAAACATGGATATTTAGTTATTTCAACTTAACTTCAAAGTCAGATAATAAATTACAAAAGTGAAATATAAGAATTGGAGTATTTTAAGTAGACATAATGATATTTAAAAGTACCTATTATTAATGGGCTCTCCGTTCTTCTCAATAGTGGCACCTGTATCACGTCTCCTGTATACCGGGTATCCATTGCCATAAAAAATAGTACGATCGTTGTAAGACTTTGGGAATTTCTTGGAGCATTTCTTTCCATCATGCATACACGGTGAAGTTGAATTCAATGGTCAACACGGACCGTGAACCATGTACTCGGATACGGCTTTGTACAGCTCCGGATTGAGTTCCTTATCAGGTATCTCAGCGGAGATGAATTTATCAATATCACTTCCAGACATGTTTCTGTCACCTCGATCCACCCAGAGAAGAATATGTGCATGGGGAAGTCCACGTTTCTGGAACTCAATTGTGTAGACAACTACAAAATACAACAAAATACATAAATAATGAATCGCATTTCGTTCAATGGTAAAATACTTGTAAGTTATATATTATATGACATAACTTTAAGTGGTTACCTCCTATTGCCTTTCCAAAAACATTTTCGGTCTTCAGGTCTTTTATAAGCTGGTCCAACTTCATCTTGAAGATGCGACTCAATATATCAGGTCTATCCTCGGATCGTAGACCCTTAGACTCAACCAAGCGTGTGATCTCAGGCCATTTCGGATTACATGTGAATGTGATGAAGAGTTCAGGATATCCCATACTCTTGCAGATGGCCATAGTGTCTTGGAAATTCTGAACCATCTACCTAGGACCTCCAACAAATGAAGATGGCAAGACCACACGTTTACCAACTGGATCATTAGGATCTATATCACCCGTTCTAATGGCATCATCAAGTGACTTATAGTTTTCAGATCTTAATAACTTTTGGTTCCTCATGACGAATGAAAGCCTCTGTGATTCCATCATCATATAACCATCTACAATGAATTGCTGTAACAACTTCCGACTTAGTAGAATGGTTTGTGCCTCATTAGCACGATCAAATATCCTGTATGCCAAAAACTCCTTGATAGTAACCTTGTGCCTAACACCTTTTGACCTATCAGTGTGCAAAATCTCAGTATGATATCCATGTTCGCCATATGGAAAAAGGAGTGGATATTGCATAGGAAGATAGCTTGGGTGCAATTCCGAGATTCGTTTAAAGTCACCGTGTTTTGGCTCAATTATGATATCACGGGGGGTCCATGTCATACTCATCATTTCCTTCAAACAGATAGTTATAATGATAGTTAGTTGACAAAATAAAAGGGGGCCCTTACATAAATATGTAAAAAGCTTGTCTAAATTTAAGTTGCAGTGAAACATACCAACAATTAGTGCAGCAACTTCAGAACATGTAGGAAGATTATACATACGTCCATCACGTGACCTCCTTCCAATAAGACATAATTTCACATTCATGTCTGAACTTTCCTTGAAACGATCAGCAGCCATACGAAAATTTTTGGCTATGGGATTTTCTGCATCCATCATATCTTTCAGCTCGTTAACAATAGATGGATCAACAGCAGCAGTACTTTTTGATCTGCACATGAACGTACTATTAATAACATAATAAGAAAGATGATGTTGACAAAATATAAGTTTTTATAACTAACGTTTCCTATATAAATAATAATTCATGAAGGAGGGATGTCGTACCGGACAACATCAATCCTGTCTTGCGTTTCATCCTCTCCACAGTACATATATAGTTGTGAAAATTTTGGAGTTTCACCTTCGTCAGGCAACAAATTACCTAGCCTATGTTAGTTATTTCCACCAAGTCTATATGTGTACGTACCGCTTCCTCTGTTCACTGAATTGTCTTGGATCCCACCCATCGAGGTGAATGCATACATCATGTTGTAAGCACGTATGTGCTCAATATAATTTCTACTCTTAATATGCCTACCGTGTAACAGGTCACCTAGGAGACGAGGAGGTTGCCTGAGGGTGGGTAGTTGTATTTTACCATGGCTACAACACAACCCAAATTCTGGATTACTCAATGGAGTACTCTTAATCCTCTCGTCGAACCACATAAGAGCACCACAAAATTTACAGGCATATGTAGGATCACCCATATCTTGGTCAGCTACATGGTAACAATAGTAAATTAATCGATAAGATTAAATCGGGTTTCGAGTATGATAAATTAAAGCATCAATATAATAAAAATATCACCTAAAACAATGGTGCCACTATTTCTGCAAGCAGCCAAGTCTTGTTTTTCATGTCTCGATATCATTGCTTTCATTCGTGCAGTCGTTTTTATCTCAGACGGTGACGGATCTTCAGGAAGATTTGTACGAAGATTTAGGTTGTATTTATCCAGCAGTTGTTCTATACGTTTCTCCGCAAGTGGGATTGATTCTTCAACATTTGGAGGCACAGGAATTCCTGAATTCAGAATAAGACATTGTTAGATATCAAGTGTAAAATTTAGATCAGTATTGTTAACAAATTCATATATCAATAAATAAAATATAAAATACATACACATGACTAATCTATAAATTAGTCAACATCGTAATCAATAAATAAAATATAAATTATAAATAAACGTACTATATCCCCGGGCATCTTCATGATACATGAAATAATCATTTGGATTTGAGTTGAGATGTCTTCTCATAGCCACCGTAAATCTCCTGTTCAATTTATTGAATTTGGTAACAACTTTATAATCTTCATGGACGTCCCCTATTATTTTGAACAAAGAACGATATGTCACACTTCCTTTAATATAGATAAACATATTGCAACTAAATAAACGTAGGGTAGCTTACTTGAAGAAGGTCCTGCACCAAATGGAGAAGCTTCATTGGAAATGTGCTTTGTAACTCCACGTATAACATCCCGCCCAAGAGTTAATTGTTTTCCGCGTCTCACAAATGTAGAGATCTCAGGGACATTATCAACAACTCCAGTGCTAAAAAATTTATTCCCATGTACTATAATGATATTTATAAGATAAAATTAACAAATATATGTAATTAAAATTTATATTACTATTTAAATGTTAATTTAAAGCATACCATCTGTGATACAACTGAATGGATACGTTAGTTGTAGCTGGCTATCACTTTTTGAGCCAAAACATGAAGATAAACCTACTGTCGGTGTAGTTAAGTCTTCATCTGATATTGGACATAATGAAACCAATAATCAAAAATAGGAAGACAACATCATCAAGGAAATATTCACTTGCAAATTTCTACCTTAGTCCGTAAAAAATGTAAAAAATGACTTACCATTTGTGATGTCAATCAATGGAGATACGATACGCTCACGTGCCGGAGATCTTGGTTTAACAATTTTATTCCGAACTGGAGGTTGTAAGTTTTCACGAAACGGTCGATTTTTCTTGCAACTTGTTACGTGTTCGGCATCAACTTGTTCATTCAACAAAGCATAAAATGAAATAATTAAAAATATAACCATTTCACATAATCCTAAATAGTTCTAGTCAATTAATATGGCATAGTATGAAATTTTACCGTTAGTTACATCGTTCAACGGAAATGTTGATCTCGCATTACTTGAAACTCTGTTTCGTTTTCCATTCGACTCTTGGTTAGCCCTTTGATGAGAATAATTGCGACGGATATCATCCATTGAATTCTGTAAATAAATAAATAAAATTACCCGAATAAAAAAATGTTAAGATTGAATTAATAAAATATGTAATAAAGTATTACATAGATTTAGTGTTAACATCTCAAAGTTTTATAATTGACAAATAATACGGTGTAGATCGGTTTAAAGCGAATTTAGTACGAACCGAGAGGGACGAATTGACTTTTAGATCTAACCTAACTATAAATATACCCCTCAAACCCTAGAATGTTTCCACACCTTCCAGTTTCACTCAGCCACCCAACACACTTCCGCCTTCTATCTTCTCCAGATCTCTATCTTCCGATTAAATCGCTTTCTCAAAAAAAAAAAAAATCTTTCGATTAAATCGCCAAAAACTGAATTCGATAAGCCCAGATTCCTTGTCCTAAACTTCTCATCTTATTCTGTACCGATTTCTTTTCCTATTCAAATTAGGTAAGGAAAGTTCGGTTACCTTCCAGTTTCACTCAGCCACCGCCTTCTTCCTTCAGATTTTGAAATCAGATCTGGTGGGTTGGGTTAATCACGAAGTCGAGTAGCTTGCAGAAATCGACTCACGTAAGTTGTAGTTACAATCATTCGATCCTTCTCTCAATATAGTTGTTTTTATATTTTTGTAGACAGATTATTTGATATAGAATTTTGAAATCCCTAATCATGGATCTGCATGTTTGAAAGGACCATTCCGGATTTCCAGTACACTTGGAGAGATCGAAAGCCATAGACGACGAACAACGGATGTTGTTTGGTTTCCAGATCTGTAAGTTTTGCATAATATTCGGCATTTTGATGTTCTTTACCTCTTATTGTTCTTGCTGATGTTTACCCTTATCTTTTTCAGCTCTGATTCGATGTAAGAAGATAGAAGACCGAGACTTGTACGGGCTTCCGAAAGAATACTACGATGAGGTGCGTATGGCAGTTACTGATAATGATTTCTTTGCTTTCATGTCACTTTTGAATCTATTTTATTCATAATTTTTTTTTATGTCGAAACATATAACTAATCTCTCTACTTCCTATTGTTGTAACAGATCTGGAAAATGAAGAATGAGTATGGATTTCAAGATAAAAACTTTGTTCAAGATTGTGGCTTCCTTCAGTTCTGGTATATTCAACTTTCTTACGCTCTATATGTTTAGTACGGTGTTCATGTTTCGATATTTACGTGATATATGAATTTTGATAATTATAATTGGATATTATTAATTGTGATAATCTGAAAATTAAAATGAAATTGTGATATCGGCGTGATATATGAATGTTTTTAGTCTGGATTTCGAGTTCAAGATAATGGCTTCTGTTAGATCTGGTAATTTTGATATAACACGAAGAATATATTGTGTGAAATATTGTCTTTGATGGCTTTTGATATTCATCATGATTTTGCTGAATTCAGCTAACTGTCTTTGGGCTCGAGTTAAAGAAAAAAAAAAAGTCGGCTAGAACTTGAAACATTTGAGCTGTGACGGTGATGTGAGCAGTGTGAATGTGTGATGAGGATGTTTATTTTCCCTTTCCTATTTTTTCACGAAGAATCTGGTAGTGCTATTTTGATTGTGACAATGTTTGCATTAGAATTTTTATTGGAATTATTTTTTCTCTCCATGATATCTGGATATGAATATCAAAATAGGTGTTTTGGATCGACTTGCATAACACTTTTATGGACTGTTCCATATCTAAGACAAATCTGAGAAACAACTTAAGCAAGATATATATGTAGATAGTGATGATGAAGAATAACAGAATGTGTGAGGTATATGCAACACTTGGACCAGTACAATTAATTGATTTTCGTTAAGTTGTATCAAAACATACCTGTTTTAACAACAATGACTCAAAATTGTGTTGATTTGAACTGAACTCATCCACTCTATATGTTAACACCAACAAACTGCAATTCTGAAGAATAAAAAGAATGTATAAACAGATGTCGATGAATGAAAGTATGAAGTACACAAAATCATTAAGCAGATCGATATAATTACGATGTTCATTTATCTAGTATTCTTACCTATAGCTTCGAATACCCTTCCTGTTAATGCTACTGAAATGTGATCCTTTGTAGGAAAGTAGAACAGTACTCTAAAATGATTATGACATTACACTATATAGGCTGTGTGGCATTATATTGCGTAGAGAATGGACTACTCTAGATTGATAGTTATCCCTACAATCCTAACTAAAATAAAATCTTATTCATTTAAACAGTAATTCCTAAAAAAGCGGGTAGTTATGTAGTTGGATTTAATTTCCATTCTCTATATATTATTATAAAACATGTTAATAGGTGCACAACACCACAGATTATTCCTATTAAACAATTTCCCATCCTGTAATTTTAAATTTTGCTTTTTTTTTTTCCATAAAATTTGCAGCATGGAACGATTAGTCCACGTGAAAAGGACTTGGAACTCACTAAAAAGAAAAAGCCATCAACGGATCACAGATAATTGGAGATTTCCATCCCGGGACCGAGGACCTTCTATTATTAGAATGTAATTTGATAGGATATTAATGGTTTGTATTATTCTTTCATTTGTATTGTAACACGTCCTCGGTTCTGGGATCAAGAACAGACAACTCAGGTAAGTCTCTATCAATCTTTCATCTCCTTGTCTTATAGCTTAAAGTTCTGAATTTATTATAGAACTAATTTGCTTGATCCGTACAAACATATGTAGCATATAATATTAGGTTGGGGTGCTCTCAAGTAAAAAATTATAATTAGACTAACCAATTATAGTGTAAGATCTGACAGTGGAGCATGTATGAATTAATAGAAATAACAAAGTATTTATTAATAATTTGAATTGAGAATAAAGGTTCAATAACAACTCTAACTTCTTGGAAGCTGCCTAATGCAAAAAGTGAAAGCTACTGGAATCTAAAAGAAACTAAGGTAATGCAACAATAAAACTGTCTGTAATGATAAAATCGTAAACTTGGACTCTCATGCATTCTTCTCCTTCTTTATCACCATTTTAGTCGAAGACTCGTGAACTCCGACTGGGCAATCTTCATCATCCTCCACATCTATAGTTCTGTCACGCTTTGAAGGGGTGAGGGTATTCTCAGAGCCATTACTTGAACCATGATCTGTAGAATCTTCCGTAACATTCTCCTTGCCCTTAGTTGCAATTGCTTCTTCTTTCTCCAAACCTTAGTTGCCATTGCTTCTTCAACGATTCTCTGCCTCGTCTTTGGTGCAGATACTACCTCCTAGAATTGAAAGTTGGTTAATAAGTCAACTTCTTTCAAATAAAATATGTTGTCCATGTATAGTTATAGAAATTTGTATTACATCTACAGATAGGCTGCAGTATTCCCTAAGTATTGCCTCATCATCTGTCAAGTATTCTACGCTATAGTCTTGGAAACCCTTAACAATGTTGTAGTCCCTTGCAACCTTGATCCTTATCAAATAATCCCTGCCTAGTATCTGCTGGAAATCCATAGGAATTGCGTCTTCATCACCTTCCTATATGTGTTAACAAATATGTCAATAATTTTGAATCTTTATGCAATGCTAAGCTTTCAATAAATTACCTCAATTAGAGAAGCAAGGATTGAAGCAGCTGTTTTGCCTATGAGGCCTTTCACCATATCATCAAAAAGAACAACAATAATATGCTCTGCGGATTTTTCACTTGTTGCGATCAACTTAAGTCGGAACTTGCAGTGCATAACATTATTTAATATGGTAAAAATTTAACACAATAAATAAGGAGACAGTATTGGGGATACCTTGGTATGACTGTTTCTATCTCAACTCCACAGATTAAGTGGGTGCAAATGTCTCCTACTTTCCTGTCTTCCATCTTATTTTTGAAATGCCCACACGAATTGTAATACCACTGATCTCCAACATCAGTCAACTTGACAAATAAAATGTAGGACCCGGGCTTTTCATGTCGAATATATAAAATCAGAATGTAATAATGTAATCTTGCTTCCATAAAATTAGAAAGTTACGGGGTTAAATTACATACCTCCTTGCACTTAAGAATTTGTCCAGGTGTCCTATGATTGTCTAGGTTGAGCCACTGTTCAGCTTTTAGGGTACGTGTGTTAGAAATAAATGAGATTGTTTTCCTAACCCCTTCAGTTCCGGCGTTTTTCACCCTGAAGGAATACATAAGTTTGACTGTTACGGGGTTGGCAAAATATAAGATTGTTAAGTTCATATCTTATCAATTGAGTACCTATTATCAAAATCCTCAAATTCTGGAATGTCTTCATTAATAAACATCTTGGTAGCACGAACTGTTGTTTGGACACGAATCTCGTCTGATACATTTATTACAATTAGGTGTAAAATATATATATATATATATATATATATAAACTAATGAAAGTATTGTTCAAATGTCAAGATTACTAACCTAGATAAACAGACTTGTGCGCAAACTGTAGCGCTATTGTCACCTCGTTTTTGGAGTTCTCATGGTGCTTCCCAATCTCAATAAGTTTGTCAGCATAAGATTCCCATAGAACTAATTTTAGGCATAGTTTCCTGCATTGAAAAAAAACTCAAACAACCTATAAATGGTCCATCGTTGCTCGGCGGGTCATGCTAAAAAATTTCGAATCACAAATGAATAAATTGTGTTTCTACGCTAGAAAAGTACATTATTTAAAAATTAGTACAACCTTTCATCCTCTATCTCGACTTCAAGTTTTCTAGCGTGCGCCTTCTCAACAAACTCAATGGTTCCCATAGTAGTTATGCGTCCAATAACATCTGAAATAGATTACAGTTATTACATCTAACCTGAGACTAAAAATATTTAATTTAATAATTTCAGTTGTTGAAGAACATACCAATAAAGAACTCCGATTTGAATGTTTCGATCTCGTCGAAAGGCGTTAGAGTCAGGCCATTAGATGGAATGCACATGTCAGGTTTGCATCTATTAACCTTGGTCATGTAGTTGAACAACAGTTTCACAGGACAATTGACTCTAGCCTTGCTCCATTTGCTTTGAGCATTGTCATCAACTCCAAAATTCAAAATTTTGATTGTTTCACCTTCAGCTAATTGCTTCTTGAAATTGTGAATCAAACCTCGTTTGACGTATGCTGGCATTTTGGATCCCTGAAACAATTCTAAAGTTATATCCAAACATTCAAAAATATTAAGAAAACATGTAGTAGAAACTAATCCGCACCTCACTGTCCATTAGAATAGCTTCGATGGACACTGGTTTTTTCTGTTGGTCGGTTGGATACCAAAGACGCAGGACTTTCACAGTGACGGTCCTGTTTGTAGTATCCTTTTTTATACTCCTAACATTAATGAGAGCCATTTTGTCTAATTTAACCTTTAAGATGTCGATATGGAAGAAATGGTATGTTTAGGGTAAAATATAGTGAGGCTGGAAGTACTATTTATAGGTATTTCTGAACATCAAAAAAGTAGTTACCTATATCATGTGGCCTCTAATGAGCGTAAATAGGGATTTTTTATTAACCAACGTCTTAAAGCTGAGTTATCACTTACCAATAGATAAAGATAATCAATAACAAATTATCGTTATCTAATTTGATTAGTTAGGGGTCGATTGCAATCACAATTTATGTGGATTTGTTAGGATTGGATTGCATTGATATCTACTGTTATTAGTTAAGATTCAGAAATTTAATCAAGTGGTTAAAATACATTCACAAATAAGATGGTGAATCCGTGACTGTTCGTGACTGTTATATGCTTATACTCACGTATATGCATGTTTTGCAAGTATTTATCGGTTAATTTCACTTTTCTATTAAAATCAATCTATTTTGTGTTACGTAAATACATCGTCATTTTACCCCCACATTTATTTATATAATCATCTATTAATTACGCAATACTTTATATTTCTTTTACCCCACATTCATTCATATAATCATCTAATAATTACTCCAAGATCATGATGTATCCTGTAACTTATTTCACCCACAATAATTTAACTATTTCTTCAATAACTTTATCAAGATGGATTCACCAAAAAAAAAAAAGGACTCGTTTAATTCCTGGGTTTGTGAAACACTATTAGTAGCAAAGTTTGTTACTCCTTTTTTTTGTGCACGTTGATAAACCTCGATTACCATTTTTTATTCTCTATGAATATCACTTTTTAATACCCTAAACATATACTTGATTATTTTAACCATAAAGCTGACAAACCGCCGGACAATATATATGAATGAGTAAAAAATACTCCTATATGTTGAAGATAAGCCCACACTTTATTTATAATGAAGCCTTACATTACAATAATGAATTCTCCTTGAATAAAATTCGAATGGATACTAAGCAGAAATGAAATTAACAAAATCATTTTATCTATGAGCCCAACGGAATTCAGCTTCCATATTGATGACTTCCAGATTAGCAACACATCTGGCACAATGTTTTGTGCCTGTAAAGTTAGCTCTGATATGGTCTAAAAACTTGTCATCGTCAACTCTGCAGAACATAGGGATGTCGAAGAACTCCTGATTGTAACATACCATGGACTTGAGCCTTACACCTAAGTCCCATCTGCTTTCCGAAACATAGAGCTCTCCTCTACCAGCAAGCGTTAGATTTGATAGTCCTTGAATACCTTCATCTTGATATTTCTTGATTCCGCTGAACAACTTCATGAAATTCAAACAATATTTGGCTTGATGATGTTTAGCCAATACAGCAACATTCATCATTTCCAATGCATTTTCCTTCGTTTCTTGATTGCAAAACATCTTCTGCCACGGTACGTTGTATATATCTTTAAAGATAGGAATCCATAAAAAATGAAGATCATTTATGATATAACACATACATGACAATAAACGATAAGTGATTATTGCCTTAGATTATTCACTAACCAAAGATTTACGTAATATAGCTTCGGGATTTTCTGCTTTGACCAGGACATCTAGAACCATATTCGGGATTTTCTTGGATGCATGAAGTGTTAGGCCCTTCAGAACGTCTTTGTTCATCCTAAGCTTATTCATGAGAGGGCAGCTAATGAAACCATACAAAATCCACGTTACATAGAACCATAAGAACAACTTTTAAAATACTACCAGTAGGTTTATGTAAACAATTACCTCACAACACAATTTGCCCAGTCAAGTACTGAATTGGTTGCAACCCTTTCAAGTATTTCAGACCAAATTTCATTTGGAAGATCTGGAGTTCCAGTACGTCTATTGGTTATATGTCGCTGCATATTTTACAGTATTGACGGGTTGGGTTGATAAGTTATGTGGAGTGTTTAAATAATTTATAACGTTTTGGATTGCTTTCACTGATGTTGTTAAGATTCCATCAAAATAGGAGATCGAATGTTATCTAATTCGATCTGTATAATATAGTATTGTCGTTAAATTAATAGGGTATTTAATTTAAACATATTTCTATAATATGAAGAGTAAAATATCAATTTTAAAAAAACATGTATCGATTGCTTTAATAGATGTTAAGATTCTAACTAAATCGTCCATCGATTTTTATCTACTTTTGATGTTAAAATATAGAATACTTACAGATCCAATCAGTTGGATATTAATGTCGTTGGCTTGAGATGTTCTGTTGCTAAAGGGTTGATATATGTCCTGTTAATTAGGGTTCATCATTTATAATAAGTCTAATGTCATTTAAACCTTAACAACAACAAAGGATTACATGATCTCAATCAAATCAAATTCAAATACGTTATTTGTACTTATAAAGTTGAAATACTCCATATCTGTGAAACATATAACTTCCACATCAACTAAGCAACCATAGCAATTGATGACGGTTGGGCTGCACGGTCTAGGTATGGAGTGGTTGCTCAAACAATAACGACAAAGCAACTTGGATCAGCTATCATATTGTGGTTAATAGCGCTGATTCTGAAGCATACGTGGTAACGTAACGTTGAAACCAGTTTCCTTCCATCAGGCTCTTGAATAAGGGAGTAAAATAGTCTAACACCCTTACTTCTGTCCTCATCTATGTTGGACATTAGATAAAACAATATTTTTCGAATACTGTGAATAATTTTGTCCTTCGTTCGTGATTGATGCCAGAACACTGTGGAACTTGGAAGGCCTAGCAACCTGAAAACACCAATGAAAATTTACAGTTAGAAAATTATTGGGAAAAAATATCAATAGATGAACATACAATAATATATAGTACCTGGCTTATAGGATCTGTAAATCGAGGATTTCTGAATGTGGTATTGAACATTACTTCTTTATAAATCTCTTGAAATGTTTCTTTGCTGCGATTATGAAAAAAATTAAAATATGCAATGTCGCTATCTAAACGATTAGAGCTCAGATATGTTACCAAATGATGAAGTCCGTCTCCATTCCGGTGATGAGCATGTAAATAATGATGCGCAAGTTCATCATTTTAGACTGAGTAATACATTTTTAAACGCATAACGCTTGCGACAGACGAAACCTGGAGGTGTTTTGAATGTATGTATCTTTTCGAGTGTCATCTCGGTACAGTCTAAAAATGGTGGCTTCAGATTTGAGCAGTGAAGACCACCATATATAGGGAGCAGTAAACCTTATGTTGTTGGAGATAACCATTTCCTGTTTTGACCGATTCAACAGGAGAAAAACAATCAAATGATCAGCACTATATAACAATTTACTATTATTAGAACATTGTATTCTGATTTTAAAAACAGTGCTGCGGAATAAGAATTTAGTTGGGATTAAAAATCATTTTCTTTTTGCTAGAATTTGCCACCTAGGATTTTTGCATACGTGGCATAGCTCTCCTTCCATCTTGATCATCACTTTTATCATATATATAGATTGGTAGTTGGTTTGATAGTTTAAGATACTTATTGACTTTTTTAGTAGTATTGGAGGATATAAAATTATATAATTGTTCCTAAGATGACAAAAAAATGAAAGTGGACAACTCTACCGGGTCGCCCAAAATGACAAAAGTTGACAACTTCTATGGGACAGAGGGAGTATATCATTATACCCTACATTTTTTGTATACTTACTCTTTCAATTAACAACTATACACTCATTCCGTCCCGAATTAAGTACCCACGGATTTGAACATAAGTTTTAAGATAAAAATAAATAAAGTAGTAGAGATTGTAATAAAGTAGGAGAAAGATTGAATAAAGTAGAAGATATAGTGAATAAAATATGAGAGAGGGAATAAAGTATGAGATAGATTTTACATTAAACGGATGAGAAGTTAAAATTAAAACTTTTCAAAATGGAATGTGTACGTTGAATTCGGGACGAAGGGAGTGTAAACCAATCAAGAAAATCAACAACATTAATATGGAGATTCCACAACTCAATGAGAGGGTTTATCATGTTCGTATGGTGCATCCACCCCAGCCTTTTCCAGTGAATTGACAAATGTTTATCAGTATCTTGCGCCAGTTGATCAGTCTCAGGTATGTGAACATTTAGTTTCTTTAAGTAATTCTATAAATGAACCCTAGCTAATGGCTGGCGATTTTAACGCGGTTCTTGATCCTTCAGAAAATTTGGTGGTAATATAGCTAATTGGAATCGCATTGCTGCTTTTTGTAATTGTTTGTCTAGCTGTGTTTTACAGGATTTAGGGTTTTGTGGTGCGTTATATACTTGGTCTAATCGTTGTTATGCTGGAAACTATATTTGTGGTAGATTTGATCGTGCATGTGGTAACCTAGACTGGCTAAGGAAGTTTCCGAATACTATCGTTCGCCACCTTACTGTTTCTATGTCGGATCATAAACCAATTTTAATAGATACACGAACTGAGCTAAAACTTCTGTCTAAATCGTTTAGATTTTAAAATATGTGGTGCCTTAATCCTGTTTTAAACAGAAACTTTTGGACTTTTGGGGAATTCAGGCTACAAGTACTGAAAGTATTTCTATTATTAATGAGAACTTAGTTATATAAATTCCCAAGTGGCCTCTAGCTGATTTAGCTAATCTTAAATCCAGATAGAGAAGATAGAAGAGTCCGTCTTGCGAAAGACCTCTATATATAGGAAAGTCCTGAAAGTCACCTTTAAATGTTAAAACTAGACAATTATACATTTTTTATCGACTTGATTTTTTTATGATTTTTCGCGGATCTTTTGACCCGGATTCATTAAAAACGGGTCAAGTATAATGTAAAAACTAGACAATAAAATGTAAAAACTAGAAAATATAGACAATTATCCTTCACTGAGTAAATTTCTGGATAAGTAATAAAACTAGACAATTCATTTACAAAACTAGACAATACAGTTACAAAACTAGACAATATCATCATTAGTTCAAAACACTAATTTTTCTTCGATTGCTTTAGTTTCTTCAGAGCATTCTTCTTCAAATCATCCAATACACCCTCTTCAAAATCATCATCAGCATAAGGTCTCTTATATCAAGGAAAAGGAGTTCCTTGGAACAGCTCCATATGCTTCATCAGAAAAACACCACAGTCAAAAGTTCCAACTTTACCAAGTCCAATCAAGCTTCACAATTTATACAAAAAAAAAAAAAAACATTGAACATTTATACAAAAACTAGAAAATTCATCTCATAAATTAGACAATATAATGTAAAAATTAGAGAATTCATCTCTTAAACTAAACAATGTAGTGTAAAAACTAGACAATATAGACAATTGTGTTCATGTTTGATCATAAAACTAGACAATATACACTAAAAACTAGACAATATCTCGTAAAAACTAGACAAATATATTGAGCTCTGTTAGTAAATTTGATTTGAAGGTTAAGGTGAAAATGTAAAAACTAGAGAATTCCTAGATATAATGTAAAAACTAGAAAATTTCTCGCATAAACTAGACAATATAATGTAAAAACTAAACAAGATAATGTAAATTTAATATCATGTAAAAACTAGAGAATTTCTTTCGTAAAATAAACAATATAATGTAAAAACTAGACAATATAGACAATTATGTTCATGTTTGATAATAAAACTAGACAATATTTCGTAAAAACTAGACAATATCCTCTAAAAACTAGACAAATATGTTGAGATCAATTAGTAAATTTGATAGTTGAAGGTGAAGGTGAAAATGTAAAAACTAGAGATATAATGTAAAAATTAGAAAATTTCTCGCATAAACTAGACAATATAATGTAAAAACTAAACAATATAATGTAAATTTAATATCATGTAAAAACTAAACAATATAATGTAAATTTAATATCATGTAAAAACTAGAGAATTTCTTTCATAAACTAAACAATATAATGTAAAAACTAGACAATATAGACAATTATATTCATGTTTGATAATAAAACTAGACAATATTTCGTAAAAACTAAATATCCTCTAAAAACTAGACAAATATGTTGAGATCAGTTAGTAAATTTGATAGTTGAAGGTGAAGGTGAAAATGTAAAAACTAGAGAATTCCTAGACAATATAATGTAAAAACTAGAGAATTCCTCGTATAAATTAGACAATATAATGTAACAACTAGACAGTTTCACACAAAAAATTCAAAAAAATCTATACCATGAAAAACTAGATAATATATGCAAGAAACTAGACAATTTATCCATAAGCACATATGGTATTGCGAATTGCAGTTTTCTAGCTAACGAAATGAGTAATCCACATTTCTGGACCTAAAGTGTTCAAATCACCTCTATCAAATAGTAATTCACCATGTAGAACAATACTAACATAGCGAAAACTCGAACGCAGTGGTAACATAAACAAACAGTTACAGAAAAACTTCAGATATGTAACTCAGATTACTGATAAAACTATCAATTTACCTCGAGGTATCTGGATATGAGTTTACAATTGGTTCGGGTTAAGTAACGGGAGCTCGATCACCGGTAAAGCTGGTGGTGATGTGGATCAATTGACAACAAAGCTGTTAACATTGAATTGTGCCTTGAAGCATTATACAATAGACCGAAATAATGCTTCCTCCTCATGAAATGCCATATCTACTCACAAAAAGGGAAAAAATTGAAATCGTCCAGAAGAGCACAACCGAATCTAGCTAGGATCTAACTTAGCAGCTAACATAAGTGATAATGAAAAATATGAAAAACTGAACAAACAAAGTAGAAGTAGTTGTGACTAGTTACCTATGGTAGGGGCAAGATCGTCAACAACATTGGAGATGAAAGTGATGAGAAGACTGCTCTTGCCGACGCGGAATCTCCGACGAGAAGATCGTAGATGCTCCGTCCATGCCCTGAACTTGCTGCCATTGAATTATTCTTCTAACTTCCGATCTTCTTCTTCTTCTACAAGCTACAACTTCTTCTCTCTATTTGATGCACGGTGGTTATATAGGGTGGAAATGGCAGAAACAACAGCGATGGAGAAATTGAAATCAGGAGAGATGAAGATAGTTTGAAGGAAGTGAATCTCAATTGAACTGGAAGAAGAATCGCGACTTGAACAGGAAGAAGATGAAATTGGGGAAAATATGATAAAATAGCTATTTATATACTGTTATGTATTTGAATTGTAACACAGGATCCAAATTGTCTCTGACCCGGATCCGCGTATTTAATTGAAACTGAGCTTTAAAAAGGGACTTTTTGGACTTTCTGGACTTTTATAAGACTTAGTTCTCCGTAATGAAATTAATTCCTTATTGGACCAACGTTGGTGTTTTTGGGCCCAATACTAATTTTTTCCATGTGATGTGGGGTAAATCCGGATAAGTCGAAACCCTTGGTCAAGTGCGTGGAGTGGAGGGGCTAATAGTCAAATCGTGCAGTTCATATTGTTTAAGTTTGAGGGTCTGTCGTCAAGTAGGCCGTAAGGTCCGCCACAGTATGGGTCCGGAGAGGGGAGCTTTCAGGTTCTTTTCTCTGTTCTGGATCTGGGGTCCGTCGTCAGTCAGGTCCGCCAAAGTGTGAATCCGGAGAGGGGAGTTTTCAGGTTGTTTTCTCGGATATGGTCCGTCTCCTTAAAGTGACCGGCAAAGTTTGATTCAGACGTCTCCTGAGAACAAAGGAAGGGGTAAGACCCTTTTGGGCCGGCCTGCCTTGGGCAGTCCGGACTAAGACTCAACTTCGGTAACGGGCTTATCGAGTTATCTCGGACCCGAAATTTAGAGAGTAGATTTTGTAGAAGTAGTTGCGTACCTTAATGAGTAGTAAATGCGGGCTATTTATAGGGGAAGCTCGGGGGACAAGTCGTCTGACTTCCCGGAGTCTTGTCGGTTTGGTGATAGTGTGGCACGTGGTCTCAGAGGTAGGTGGCGCGTTTATCACACGCTTAGTTAGTGCGACCTCTCTGTAGACGGTCCCTTTTTAGTTGGCTAAGTCTGTCAGGACTTTTATACCGGACTTTTTAGGGTCTTCTCCTTCATGATTTATAGTAAGGTTCTCTTGTACCGGGCATCTTCCTGGGTGTCGGTCCTTATGACTGTAAGGCTCTTTTATACCGGGCGTCTTCCTGGGTGTCGGGCCTTATGACTGTAAGGCTCTTTTGTACCGGGTGTCTTCCTGGGTGCCAGACTCTTTTTCCCTGGTGGTAGCTAAGAGCGTTTCTCAAGATTGGGAACGTTGTAGAAAGGTTTAATTCGTTGGACGGACTTATATGTCCATATCATAAGTCCCCCCAGTTTCCAAGTATCTTAGTAAAAGATAGTTGTGAATTTTTTTGAATTAGTCCGTCGAGAGTGAAATTTTTTCCCATTGCCCGGCTTCTGGGCTTGCAGTATTTGACCCAAATCGAAGGCCCAAAGGACGGACCAAGCCCAATAAGTTGGTGTCACCAGGCTGACGTGGCGAGATCTGATTGGACCTTTTTTCTTATAAATACTCCCTCAGCTCAAAATTTGGCTTCAATGACTTTCTTGCTTCTTTTGTTCCTTCCTTTCGTCAGAAAAGGTCCGTGACAATTTTTAGCCAGTCGGTCCTTTTTTCTGTCTTCTAACGTAGAAGAACCGGGATTAGTGACCCATTGTTTCTTTTATCCTCCTGAGGCCTTCCGTGGCCGTGAGTCGGTTAGGCGGGCCTTCTTTCCTCGAGCGGCTGTCATGAGGATAGGCAGTCAATGTGTCAAATAGCTTTCTCGGTAGAGTTTGGTTCGTCATCCGTTTAATTATTTGAGGGCTATGCTTCTCCGTCTTGTCTGCCTCTTCCACCATTTACCATTTTCTATGTTTACCCGTTACTTCGAAAATGGTGGTGGTGGAAGAGGTAGACTTGTCAGCCTAGTTTTGGAAGAAACACAAGCATGCCAAAGGGAACTGTGTTTCAAATATGGACCGGTAAAGGCGTATCTACCTGGATCAAGCAGTTGGTGGTATACCAGTCCCTCCAAGTTCCGAGCTTGGTAAGAAATACCAAGGTGGGGACTTTATTTGTAAAGTCGGACTTTCTTCCTTAAAATTACAGGTCCGACATGACTGATCGAACTGCGATCTCCACGTCTTAGGGCGAATTATTACTGCGTCCCTTCATCTTCCGGACCGTCGGATGGTGGACACGTGGTGTGATCGTAGGGATTCTCCGTCCCTATAAATAAGGATAAGGTAAATCCTCCTTTCTTACTTTTTCATCCTTTTCTTTCTTCTGCCTTTCTTTTTCTGTGATGTCGGATCTTTTCAGGATGTCAAGTCGCCGGAGGTGACCACGAAGTCATGGCAGGTCAATCCATTTCCCTTGGAGAATATCTTTGGGGACACAGATGATCCTGAGTACACTTGCTGTCGGCACTGGATACATTGTGCCTGCGGAAATATGCACCCTCCAATTTACTCTGGTGCCGGCACGATGGATGATCCCGTTATTCTCGACCCAGAAGGTGTTCCCCCTTTGTGCCCGGTGGTCATTAGGAGACTGGCCGAAGAGAGGAGAGAGCGGATCCGAATGCGACAGCAAGCTCGTCGGACTCAAGCTGGTGGCGCGGAATCTCAAGGCTCAACCTCGGGAATTCACTGAAAAGAGAAGGTGGGGTATGCCCCGTGGGTTTTTGTACTGTCCTTGGTCCTTGAAAAGTTGTATTTTGTTTGTACGGGCCTCGGTCTTGAAGAAGTTGTACTTTCCATTCCTCGAATGTTCGGATGATTTTGTAATGAAATTTGAACTGACCTTAATTGTTGAAGTTGGAATTTCTTTCTTTTTCCTTTTTTTTTTTCAAGATTAATGGTCCGTCGTGATTTGTAAGAACCCGTCATTAGAAATTGAAGATAGTCCGGTTGTAATACTAACCGAGCCGCGATCAAAACAAAAAAAAAATTTTTTGTTTTTGTTTTTTGAAAGCTTGGAAAATTTCCTACGATATTCTGCTTTTTTTTTTTTTTTTTAAAAAGGTCGATTTAGGCCGGTTTAATTCGCCATCATTACAGTTTCTCGTGGTTCGATGCAACGGTTGAATCATAGGCCTATGGGCCTGGTTCGACCGGCCCAGTAATTTCTATAAATACCTCCGGTTCTCCGTCATTTTAGCACTTTTACTTTTGCGAATATTTACCTAGAGAGAGAAAGAGACCGTCATCCAGTTTGCAAGCGAAACTCCTTGGTGCCCGTGATTCTTCCTTTGGCCCGAGATCCGTTGTCTTCTTTCCTCAACAAGTAAGTTTACTTTCTTACTCCTTGGTTATACAGTTTCTTATTTCTTTTGGCCCTTGTATACATTGTCGGTCCGTAGGCCTGTTAGAAAAATAGGGTAGAGGACCGAGGTTGGGGCTTAGGTTTATTTAATTCGTTTCTTCTTATTCCTGTTTCGGTCCTTTTCTTCCTTATTTCGCTATGTCGAACCATGCTAGTGATTTGGGCGATACTTTGCAAATGAGGGTGAAGAAGTCATACAGCCAGCCCCCATAATTAATCTGGACTCTAACCAAGGGTTTGAGGTGGAAGAGGGCCCGCCATCGCCTTCTGAGGTTGAATTGGTGGGAGTTATTCCAAAGCGCTTGGAGTCCCAAAACTTGGTGGGATCTTCGGGGACAAGGATTGAGCCTCGCCCGACAGCCGTTATTCCTCCGGAACCCATTCATCCGAGGAATCCATATCCTCTATTTTCGTTCGCCAGTCTTGGGTACAATTTTAGAGCTACCCCTTACTCAGACGGATCCATTCCCAATTTTGAAGCTGGGAGTTCATCCGCAACTGTTCAGACACCGCGTGCTCCGTTGACAGAGGAAGCTTTCTCTTGGGAAGGTAGTGAATCCCCACTGTCTTTTGACTCGAATCCCTTGGTGAGGACAAGAACCGTCACAGTGACCCATCTGTAGATCCCGAGGTTCAATCAGAGGCGGCTCGTGTTGAAAATGATCCGTCAAGTGGAGATTCGTCTTCCTCGGGATCATCAGATGGGAGTTCGTCTGATGTGAGTTCTTGGGGATCGGAATCCGACGAGGAGGGAGAGGCCGGCGAGAGGCTTGAGTCTGGTGGGCAGGCTAGTGAAAGTGGAGCTGGGGAGGATGATGATGATGTTAACATCATGGACTCCGAGGAAGAAGAGGCCGAAGAGAACGAGGAGGCCGAGTAAGAGGAGGAGCCTCAAAATGTTAACCCTTATCGGGCATTGATGGTGGTAGCTGAAGGTGAAACTCAGTTGCCAAGTAAACCAAGGAAGAAGATGTCGGCCAAGGAGACCAAGTCTTATAGGACCGGACCTATTAGAGGACTGAGGCATGAGGCCGAACAAAATGACGACGTGTTAATCCCCATTTGCACCTCTAGCTTGAAGCCTCGGGACATTGCCAAAATCCGAGCGGTTTATGAGATCCCTGATGACTATGAGATAATGATCCCGGGACCTAATGACACTTTGTATAACCCGCCCAAAGGTTACATGACCTTTCATGTACGGGCTTTTAAGTGTGGATGGAGGCTTCCCATGATCGAACCGATAGCGGATTTTTTCCGTTTTACTCAGCTTTGCCCGACACAACTCCTGCCCAACGCCCTCGGTACCATTATGTGTATGGGCATTATTTGGCCCTGAAGGGCGAAGAGTTTCGGTATGATAAGATGTTGGAGGCCTTCACTATTACTGCTAGTCCCGGGATCCCCTTTTACTACTTCAACGCTCGTAGGGGTTATAAGTTTTTAGATGGCTACGAGAGCTCTCATGGGTATAAATGGTGGCCCAAATACTTCTACGTAAAGCATCCATCTGGTGACTGGAATCTTTCTCTGAACTTCCGGAGAGATAAGTTCCAAGCTCTGGCTCTAAAGAAGGTCCCGGCGTGGTTGAAGTCTTTGCGCCCGTTGGAGTTTACGGAGGAGTAGGTAATCCGTACTGCGACTGGAGAAGAAGAGGTTGTGACGGAGAAGGTAGTTCCTCTGATTGGGACCCGGGGCTCAGCAAGTCTCCGTCATGACACTGATCCGGGTCTTCAATACGAAGAGGCCGCCGTACTGGGGGTAGATGGGGGGGACCTGACACTTTTTTACCCATATGGTTTGGCGGTTCAGCCACACATGTGGCTTGCCAAATTAACTCCCAACCCCGTTTTTTGTAATAATAATGAGAATTTAAGTAAGCTTTGCTTTACTTATTTTTCTCTAATGTTTTACCAAGTCTGTGAATCTCAGACTTCTGATATCTTTTCATTTTGTTAATGCAGAGTATTGGATAATGTCTTCTCCGAAGAGGATTTTGGAACTGAGGAACAAGGAGAAGGCCGCCGAGCTTGAGAAGCTGAGGCAAGGGACGTCGAAGAAGTCCCAATATAAGCCCGGGCCCCAGAAATTGCTCGACGTCAACCATGCCAACATCATCAACCCTCAAAGTGGGTCTGGCACCCGTCCGAGTCGGCAGGCTGAACAGGTAATCGGCCATAAGTTTTTTTCGAACGTAAAGTCTCGTGGCCACGGGTACTCGACCACCATTGGTGGTTCGAGGGTCCATGTAACTTCTCCTGTCCCTCTAACACGTAGTCAGGTGCAGGCTCAAGGTACCAAGCTGCTGGCGGAGAGTACAAGGGCCGCCAGCAAGAGGAGGGGGAAGGCGCCCGAGGAGCCTTCTAAGAGGAAAAAGACCGGTGCTTCCAGCCTTGCCGCGCCGGTGGATCAGAACGTGTTACGGGCTCTTTCCCACGCAGAGTTGGCCGAGAGTCTGGAGGCCGTGCTTCGGGCTCATCTCGACACGGTGAGTTTTATTTATTTCTCTCTCTCTCTCTCTCTCTCTCTCTCTCTCTCTCTCTCTTTTTTTTTTTAAGCACGGGAGCTGACTTCGGTCTTTTTCAGGTTTCGGCCCATGCTGTGGCTTTCAATGAGGCGGTGGACGACAGCTCCGTCAAATATAAAAAATTGCTTGAGGAGGCTGAGGCCGAGGTGAAGAAGCTTAAGGCCGAGAAGTCCGCACTTGAGAGGAGTCTTGAGTCTGAGAAATTGGCCACCACAAGGGCCGAGAAAGGACTCGAGCTTCATTCCCGGGCCCGGAGCGAAATGGCCGAAGCCTTGGTGGCCAAGTGCAAAACTACAAGGGTGGAGGCTGTCATGGACTTCTTGAGGTCGGATGCTTATTACTTCCTGAGCCGGATGGATGCCGGATCCACCCGGACGGAGGCCTTTTTTGACTGTCTTGGCCAGCTTCAAGCTTTGGTATGAGGAAAAGTGCCCACAGAAACCTACACTCAGATACCCTGGATAAAACTATGTTTCTGGGAAACAATGTTTCAACATGTATCTGGAGATGTGAAGGTCTCTAGTAAGGGACATGCAATGCTTCAGAAAGCATGCATAGTTCCGTTGGCACTATAGAACAAAAATAGTACAATGCAATAAATGTGCAGACAGAGACATCTGAACAAAAGAGGAAATCTCTGAAAAGAGACAACGTCTTCTGCAGTACTATTTTCAGATATCAGTTGTTTGAATTTGAATTGAGCCTAACGGATACTATTCAAACGGCTTCAAATTCAACTATAAATATCACCACTTAGAATGCTTGAAAGACACCAAGAACTTACACCTTGAACTTACACACAGAATGAACTTATTCATTCAAGCATACAAGCCTTCAACCTACTTACTCTTTAGCTTACAGTTGAGACTAAGCTCTTGAATTCTAAGTAGCACGAAAGTTCTAAGTGTCCTGATCCTTAACAAGCATTGCTATCTGCGAAGGAGTTGAATCAAAAGATCAAGTATCTGAGTTTCATTCTCCAGAACATTTAACATAGACTTGGGTCAGGAAAGAACATATCACCACACATTGTGAAGTGTGTTAAGTGATTCTTGTTCTATAGAGTATTCCTAAATAACTGAAAAGTTAGTAAGACTACTCACCTGAGAAACCATCATAACCAACACCTTAAACGGCGTGGAGTACAAGAAGTACTTAGTTTGGGAAACTAAGGAATAGCATAGAAAGTACTTAGTTTGGGAAACTAAGGAACAACTCAAAGGTTTCTGAGTATAGGAAGTACTTGGCTGGGAGCCGGGGAATAACTCAGGGGGAAGACTTGGTTGGGAACCTAGTGTATTTAGGAATCGAGAGAAGATATTTGTAAGGTGAACTCAATTATTTGTCTTAGTGGATTCCAGGTTTGAGAAAGGCCGAAGTGGATTAGTTGAAGGATTACGCCACCTTCAGATACCACTATAAAAGTCGTGTTATTTACTTTCAGCAATTTACTTATCGTTCTCTTTATCCTGCTAAGTATTTAAACACATTATATCTTGCCGAGCACGTGCACTTATCACAGAAAAGTCTCCCTCTCTCTGAAATTAAGTATCAGATATCTTCACAGATATCTGAGAAATTGTGTTTATCGAGAAAAGTTGTAAAAGACTATTCACCCCCCCTCTAATCTTTTCCTTTGTCATTTTCTGGACCAACAAGTGGTATCAGAGCAGGAGGTTCCCAAGCCTTCTGTACTGAACCTAGATCCCAGATAAGTGCCCACTAACTGCTTTTCACCTACACTTGATTTGTCTGTTTAGTGTGTTTGCTGCAGGATGTCTTTAAGTGACGCTCCAATTCTCAAGCCAAAGAACTATGAGAAATGGAAGAACAACATGTTGCTCCACCTAGAAGCCATCAGTGACGAGATGATCGAAGTGATAAAGAATGGCCCCATAGTCATTCAACAACTCAAGCAGGTCATGGAGGTTTCTAATGGTAGAGACAGAGTTCCCACTGATGAAGAACCAAGTGGTGGTTCCTCAAAAACAAGTGCGTCAACTAGTGGAAGACCTACTGGTCAAGTTGTTTAAGAGCCAAAGCCCAGAGTGCTCTGGACATCGGAAGATGCCAAGAGAAATTGACAGGATGGTCAGGCTCGCAATATCATCAAACGTTCCACTACAGAGCACATACAGTGTAAATTGTGGGGTGCAAAAAACGGCGAAAGTGGCCTGGCAACTGATTGAAGAAATCTGTGCTGGCACTGAGAAAACAAAGGAAAATAAGTTCGAAGTTTTGATTGCTGTGAAAACTGGTTTTCTGAATGGTTGTACTCCATTCTTGTTTTTTGATGGATGCCATCTTAAAGGCAAGTACACTGGTGTCATTTTGAGTTGTGTAGGAACATATGCTGATGGAGGTAAGCTTTAATTATTGTCTATATGTGTTTTTTATTTTGTTATTTCTTGTTAGTAACTTAGATAACTTGAGATTTTGGTCTAAATGTGCAGGTATATTCCCAGTTGCATATGCTGTAAGTGAAAGTGAGTGCAAGGAGAGTTGGGGATTTTTCATGCATTATTTGAACCGCATGATAGGACCATTTAATGGGGATAATCATTGACATTTCATGGCTGACAGGCAAAAGGTATGATGTTTCTTATCTATTGCATTTTTTCTTATCCATTTTATAATGGGTTTTGAACTAGTAGGACAAATATCATTTTGATCTGAATGTGAATCAATATGATCTTGACAGGATACTTGTTCAGTATCTGAGATATCTGGCACACGGGAAATGCCATTGATATCTGACACTTTTTCAGTGTTAGAGATATCTGGGATTGAATTTTCAGCAATCTCATTCCCAGAAACCTCTTCATGATGAAGGTTCTCAGTAACCTGTTCCATTTCTGGAATTCTCATAGGAAATTCTTCATCATGTCTTAGAGTCATCTGGTTGTAACTAAGCAATGATTGCTTTTCATCGTCAAAGTCATCCTCTAAGTGAATGACAGAGTTGTTTCCTTTTGAGGATTCTTTTTCAGAATCTTTAATCATTAGTTCTTTGAACCTATCTGAGAGTTCTTCATTCAAGGGTTCTTTCTTGTTTCCTTCGTAGAAAACTACATGAACATATTCTTCAATCTTTTCTTTTGTTGTAGATTCTGTAGGCTTTGCTATTCAGAGAATAACCAAGAAATACTCCTTTATCTGCTTTTGGTTGAAATGTTCTCAAGTATTCTTTTTCAATGTTAAGAACAAAACATCTGCAACCAAACACCCTTAGATGTTTGATACTTGGGGGTCTACCAATCAAAAGTTCATAAGGAGTTTTGTCATGGTATTTGTTAATCAAACATCTATTTTGAGTGTTGCAGTCAGTTAAGCATTGTTCTTGTTTGCTTCTTTTGGTCCTATTCTTCCTTTCAAAGAACACCATTTTGTTGTGGTGTCCTTCATCAAGATAGTTGATGTTGTATACCTTTGCAGTACAAAACTCTTTTATGTAATTGGTTCACAAACTCGCATATGGTGCTCGATTCTGAGATACCTTGTCATTTTTCATGACTTCAAGTTTATTCAGCAAGTTGGGTATTTCAACCCTTGCATCAGATTTTTGTTTGAGAAATACTACCCAAGTGAATCTTGAGTAATCATCAACAACAACCAGACCATACTTCTTTACTGCATAGCTAGTTACAGAGGATTCAAAAAAATCCATATGTAACATTTGCAGTGGCCTTTCACTGGAGTGTCTAGTTTTAGACTTGAAAGATGTTTTGGATTGTTTTCCCATTTGTCAAGCTGAGCATATATCTTCTTTTCTATATGCCATTTAGGGTATCTCTACAAAAGAGAATTTCAAATGGTCCAAGCTAGAGCCGACATTTTTGAAGAAGAAAAGAATTCTCTTGAGAAGGAAAATTCACAATTACTCAAGATATTTGAGAAAAAGGATGCTGAAAATGCATTTCTCAAAGCACAGATATCTGAGACACAGAAGTCACACAGAAAGGTAATGGATATACTCCAAAAGGAAAATAAAGATCTTCTTTCTGAAAATGAGGAACTCAAAAAGAAAGAACTATCTTTTCAATCATGTGCCAAAGCTAGTGACACTCTTACTGAAGTACACTCTTATTTACGAGATCCTTCAGAAAAGGGAGGACTTGGGCTGGACACACAAACAAATAGCTCTACTACTCTGAATAAGAGTGACGGAAGAATAACATTTGTTAGTGCTCAGCAAGATGGTTCTCAAATAACCTACAACATTGGTCAGAAAGCTAAGGTTGTTGACAAAGGAAAGACAGTTGCGACCAAACTTGTGTGCGAAAAACAAGTCCAAAAGAAAACTGTTGGGAACGTTTCTGTAAAGAAACATAACACTGAAAAGTGTAATCACCCACAGTACTATGTCTCTCAGAAAGGAAAAATTGCGGGAGCAGGCAAATTTTTCAACATCACGTTTTCTGGAAAGAAAGACGTTCCAGAGACTAGCAAAGCTGCTAAGAAAAGAACTTAGATAGCACCAGGTGCTCGAAATGGCATTGGCTATAAAGCCATCAGGAAACAACTCACTCGTGAGTATAAACAAGAGCAAGAACGATGGACGAAAGCTAGGATTGCGCATAGCAATCATCAGAAGTGGAAGAAAGAACATGTTGCGACCACTCTGAATGCCAGGGCTAGAAGAAATCTGGCAAGGAAAGCTAAGTTTGCTGAAAAGCAGACTCAGCAATCTGACAGGTATCTGAAAGCACCACGAGGAGCACCAAGGAACACACCAAGAAGGAAAATAGCTTTAAATGATAATGACACTAATCATTTACCTAAAATTCCTCCTTATGTTCCAACAAGACAAAAGAATATCCTGAAGTTCATTCAGAAATGGATTCCTACAGGGAGATTCTTTAGTCCAGAAGGTTCCATTGTTGGAATGAGAGCCTAACTCCATGTTTCCTGTTTTGTGCAGAACACTCTGAGGAAAAACCCGAAGTGGCATTTTGATAGTGGATGTGGGAAGCACATGACAGGAGACAAAGCAAATCTGGTTAATTACATAAAATGCGATAAAGGACCAATTATTAGATTTGCTGGAGGAGATGAAAATCCAACCATAGGTTTTGGCAATCTGAAGCTTGGAGCTCTTACAATCTCTAAAATACTACATGTAAAGGGATTGAAATATAATCTCCTAAGCATGAGTCAATTGGTAGACAAAGGGTACACTGTAAAGATCAAGTTAAAACTATGCAAATTAATTGACAATGAGTCAAAGCAGACAGTCTTGGTTGCTAGGCAGAAAGGAAATCTTTATGTTGCTGACTGGGCATCTGCTACAACTGAAGAATGTCTCATGGTGAGTCAATCTGGCCACACTGAAGAAAACTGGCTATGGCATAAAAGAATGAGTCACTTGAACTTCAAAACTCTGAACAAGCTAGCCAAGAAAGAATTGGTTTGCCAAGGATGTGATTGGTCCTTTAAACCAAGGGGTTAGAACTAGGAGAGCAATTGCTGGACATGCAGACTCTCTTTATGGATGTTTCATCTCAAACATTGAACCTAAAACTATAGAAGAAGCATTGAAGGATCAAGATTGGATCTCTGCAATGCAAGAAGAGTTGGATCAATTTGAGAGAAACAAAGTCTAGAAACTGTTTCCATTTGTTGACGGAATATATGTAATTGGAACCAAATGATTTTTAAAAATAAAATGAATGAGTCTGGTGAAATAACCATAAACAAAGCAAGGTTGGTTGCCAAGGGATTCACCCAGACTGAAGGACTAGATTTTGATGAGTCATATGCTCCACTTGCAAGATTGGATGCAATTAGACTATTTCTAGCCTTTGCAGCTCATGATGACTTTAAAGTTTATCAAATGGATGTCAAAAGTGCATTCCTAAATGGTGAACTTGCTGAGGAAGTCTATGTTAAACAACCACTAGGCTTTGAAGTTTCCACAGAAAGTAGAATGGTTTATAAGCTTCAGAAAGCTCAGATGGATCAAAACAGCTCGTGAGCATGGTATGATACTTTAGCCAAATACTTGCTGGAAAGTGGCTTCAAAAAGGAGATGTTGATAAAACACTCTTTACTTTGAACCATGAAGGAAAACTACTTTTAGTTCAAGTATATATGTTGATGACATTATATTTAGATCTAAAGACAAGCAACTTTGTGAAGACTTTGCTGAGCTCATGAAAAGTAAATTTGAGATGAGCATGATGGGAGAATTAAACTACTTCCTAGGATTGCAAGTCAAGCAACTTAATGATGGAATATTCATTAGTCAAACAAAGTATGCAAAAGAAATGCTGAACAAGTTTAATCTAAA
This sequence comes from Plantago major, assembly GCA_026545765.1. Classification (NCBI taxonomy): domain Eukaryota; kingdom Viridiplantae; phylum Streptophyta; class Magnoliopsida; order Lamiales; family Plantaginaceae; genus Plantago; species Plantago major. Next base: position 53,043,653 of record CM048843.1, on the reverse strand, counting down.
GCCTTCTGAAAAGAATGCTAAGATACCTATGAGCATTGAAACCAAAATAACCTATACTGAATCTGACAAGAGTGTTGAAGAACACAAGTATAGGAAATTGATTGGGTCTCTACTGTACCTCACTGCTAGTAGATATGATATTCAATATGCAGTTGGAGTGTGTGCTAGATTTCAGACAAATCCAATGCAATCACACTACAACATTGCTATGAAAATATTAAGGTATGTAAAGGGTACTGTAGAAGTTGGATTGTGGTATCCAAATTACAGTGGATTGAGTTTAGTTGGCTATTCTGATGCTGACTATGCTGGATCATTGCTTGATAGAAAAAGCACCTCAGGAACTTGTCAATTTCTTGGTGCCAGACTAATATCATGGTTCAGCAAGAAACAAAACTCAATTGCCACATCTACCACAGAGGCTGAATATATTGCTGCTGGGTGTTGTGCTTCACAGATATTGTGGATAGAACAACAACTCAGAGACTATGAGATCAATGAAGAGAAAACTCCGATTTTCTTTGACAACACAAGTGTTATTGCCATAACTCAGAATCCTAAGTTTCATGCAAGAACAAAGCACATTGATGTTAGACACCACTTCATTAGAGACCATGTTGAAAAAGGCAATATAGAGATACTCAAGATTGGTACTGAAGAACAACTTGCAGATATCTTTACAAAGCTTTTGCAAGAAAGCAGGTTTTTAACCTTGAGACATAGTCTTGCGTTAATGGAGCTACCGAAGGAACTGAAAAGTTCTAATCTCTGAGATGGAAACTCAGAAAGGAGAAAGATATCTGGAACAGGCATCTAGATATCTAAGGCAAAAAGGTATCTGAGATGAGAACTCATATACTAAAAGGATGGGTAAAAGTGTCTTTGAAAGATTTCTGAGACGGGTACTCAGATATCTATGAGATCACAAAGTGAGGGGGAACACAAAAGAGAAATGTGGTACAACTGTATTCAGTCAACTGCACTTCTGGTGTTTTGTATCTTTCCATTTATATGTTAAGTTACACACAGTCTCTGAATTGACTACATAAGTCCAAAGACTGTCCCCTAGTCACAGAAAAGAGATGTGATTCAGTAAGCCATTCGCCAAATTTCATTAATTGGGCCCAATTACAATTACTGATTGTGATCATTGCTGAAGAAGTAAACGTGACCCTTGATGAAATGGGCGTTTGATCTTAACGGACGAGATTAATTCTCGGTAAAATAGTGGAATGTAAAAACTCAGACGTGGCCCACTAAGCATTTAATGCAAAACGATTTTTACCCACGCCTACCTGCATTTGCACAGATACATATGCACAAATCAATTTGTATGTATATATCTCATAAAGTATATATATATATATATATATATATATATATATATATATATATATATATATATATATATATATATATATATATATATATATATATATATATATATATATATATATGATTTTGGCAAAAGAAATCACTTTCGCACTTACACAGAAATAGCAAAAATCTTTCAAAGTTTTCTGCAAATCTCTACTCTTCGCTTAGTTATTCTGCAAAGAATCACTAAACTCACACCTCAATCTCTTCTCAACTTTCAAAAACTTCACTATTTAAGGAGATGGCTCCAAAACGTGCTCTTACCCAGAAATCCCAAGCTACTACATCTGGTACTGCTAAAAAGCAAGCACCAGTGCTGGTCATAACAAACAATCGGTTGATTGGAGATTTCAATCCTGATCATTGGACTTCAAATCACAGGATGATTTGGGGTGGTGCCATGATTGAAGAATACCTCGTCACAGCAATTGAAAACCAAGCCGATAGGAAGTTGATTCTTGGTATGCTTGAAAAGGCACAAATCAAGGGTTTTCTATCTGCTATCCCCAGTGGAGTTTCTTCACTGGATGTGATGGAATTTTACAACAATTCCAGGATTATGTCATGTGTTGATGAAGGCACTGAAATAGTGTCTATAAAAACAAAAATTCAAGGAAAGGACATCCTTTTGAACTTAACAACTTTATGTGAGTTGTTTGAACTTCAAAATCTTGGAAATGATCTTGAAATAAACACCAAGGACGATGATCTCCTTGAAGGTGTGAAGCAACTATACAGTGATGTGTGTGCTCTTGAAAAATCAGATACACCCATCGACTTTAAACTTGTTGACATCAGAACCAAACATCTGTTGGTTCACTGGGATGTGTTGGCATGCATTCTTCACAGATGCTTTGATGATCTACAAGGTGGTGCCGACCAGATAAGCCAAGAACGCTGGATGATGAGATTCTTGTTGAATCAACAGAACAAAAGGCTGGAAAACCCTTTCAATTGGGGAAAGTACGCCTTTATGAAATTTGTGAAGAAGATTCAAGGCTTTGAGACTAAAATCGTTAAGGGCCTTGCTGAGCCAAAAGTCACAGTAAGCTATGGACTGAAGATATGTTTCTTGATGGAAAATCTTGGCATTGAGCTCAGAGAGAAGGCTGACATAGCCAACAGTAACCTGCTATACAAATATGAGTATACAAACATGATGAAAAAGGTTACTGCATCCTAGAAAGGTTCCAAGAAACGAAAGACTGATGAGGTATCTGAGGGTTCCGTTGCGACCAAAAAGTCCAGAACTTCACGAAAGAAGTCTGCTGGCAAATCAGAAGGCATACTCATTGTGGATGTCGACTCTCAGATATCTGTCGCCACTGCTGATGAACTCATCAATGAAGATGAACTCATCAATGCTGCAAAAGATACAACTGCTGATGAACTCATCAAAGCTACCAAGGAAAGCCTTGCTGATGAACTCATTGGTACAAATGAGAGTAATGGCAGGTATCAAGCCCTATCTGCAGAAACCGCATGAATTATGGATCAATCAGTTCCTAATGATGATGAGAGCTCTGATGATGAATTGGTCATCTCTCAAGTCCGACAGAAATGAAAAAGGGCTAAGGTTGCTGAAAAAGCAACAAGTTCAAAGGATGCTGAAAGAATAGAGGTATCTAAAGAAGAACCTACACCACAGGTTGCTGAAGAAGCACCAATTTCAGAGTGTTGGTCCAGATAACGGCAAAGGAAAAGACTGGGGGGGGGGGGGTGACTAGTCTTTTACAACTTTTGTCGATAAACACAATTTCTCATATATCTGTGAAGATATCTGATACTTAATTTCAGAGAGCAGAAGACTTTTCTGTGATAAGTGCACGTGCTCAGCAAGATATAATGTGTTTAAATACTTAGCAGGATAAATAGAACGATAAGTAAATTACTGAAAGTAAATAACATGTATTTTATAGTGGTATCAGAAGGTGGCGTAATCCTTCAACTAATCCACTTCGGCCTTTCTCAGACCTAGAATCCACTAAGACAGATAATTGAGTTCACCTTACAAATATCCTCTCTCGATTCCTAAATACACTAGGTTCCCAACCAAGTGTTCCCCTGAGTTATTCCCCAGCTCCCAGCCAAGTACTTCCCATACTCAGAAACCTTTGAGCTGTTCCTTAGTTTCCCAAACTAAGTACTTCCTATGCTCAGTAACCTTGGAGTTATTCCTTAGTTTCCCAAACAAAGTACTTCTGCATTCTCCGTTTTAAGGTGTTGGTTATGAAGGTTTGTCAGGTGAGTAGCCTTACTAACTTTTCAGTTATTTAGGAATACTCTATAGAACAAGAATCACTTAACACACTTCACAATGTGTGGTGATATGTTCTTTACTGATCCAAGTCTATGTTAAATGTTCTGGAGAATGAAACTCAGATACTTGATCTTTTGATTCAACTCCTTCAAAGATAGCAATGCTTGGTAAGGATCAGGACACTTAGAACTTTCGTGCTACTTAGGATTCAAGAGCTTAGTCGCAACTGTAAGCTTAAAGAGTAATAGTTTGAAGGCTTGTATGCTCGAATGAATAAGTTCGTTCTGTGTGTTCAGTGTAAGTTCAATGTGTATTTCAAGCATTCTAAGTGGTGATATTTATAGTTGAATTTGAAGCCGTTTGAATAGTATCCGTTAGGCTCAATTCAAATTCAAACTATTGATATCTGAAAATAGTACTGCTGAAGACGTTGTCTCTTTTTAGAGATTTCCACTTTTGTTAAGATGTCTCTGTCTGTGCATTTATTGCATTGTACTTTTTTTTTTGTCCTGTAGCGCCAACGGAACTATGCACGCTTTCTAAAGCATTGCATGTCCCTTTCCAGAGACCTTCACATCTCCAGATACCTGTTGAAACATTGTTTCGCAGAAACATAGTTTTATCAAGGGTATCTGAGTGTAGATATCTGTGGGCACTTTTCCTCGTTTAGAAACCTTGTGTTCTCAGATATCTTTTGCAAAACTTGTTTATTGAAAAACACTTGTTTATTCGAGATATCTGGACATAGTTATCTGATGACCTTCGTCTTCAGCAATCTTGTGCAGTCTTCAAATCTTCAAAATTTGTTGAACTCTTCTGCTGGATGCCTTTTTCTTGGTCTTCTTTCAAAGATATAAAAATTACATTCAGAGACCTAACATCCTATACAAGATTTGCTAGACTAACATACTTAGTGATTTTCCTCTTTTACAGTGTTCAAGTGAACCAAGAGTACTAACCACCTTTCTGAGCTAAGATAAGTCATTAGGTTGATGATCAAAATCTAAACAAATATTCCTAACAAATTTTTCCCTTTTTGATCAGTCAACGATGACTATCTTTAAAACCTATTACAACTTGGAAGAGGGAACAATCTAACAATTAATCATTTCTTATGATCTTTTCAATACATTTTAATTAAGTGCAGAAAGTAAACATCAACCAAATCACAAGGTGTGATCTTTGCTGACAAGTCATCTTTTTATAGATTGATATCTGAGAGTAGGTTCATTAGATAAGTTATAAGTAAAGTTTACATATAACTTTTACAATGATAAAACAATAAAGCACAATCAGCAAGATACAAAATACATAGTTAACTAGGACAACAGGAGTAACCAAGCTCCAAGTAAACATCCTAATTAACTTGTCTTCAAGTCTTCAAAACTTCAGCAGCTCCAAGGATTAATTTGGATACTCCCTATCTCCAAATCTTTTGATATCATCTGAGTAGTCATAGAGCAAGGTTCTGACTAACATCTCAGTGTCTCTGGCATAACCACAGACTTCTTTGTATGATTTGGTGGGATTCTTCTTGACAAAGTGTTTGACCCATAAATACTTTCCCCATTTCCAGGAATGCTCAATTTTGATATCTGATAGCTTGAAGTAATCATATATGATCCTCAGATATCTGATGTCACCCTTGTATTAATCTTCAGTCATGTAGAATGACTGAAAGGGTTCCATAGAAAGTCTTGGCCTTGTGCCTGTTCCAGTGAGGTTTGGGACTCTATGCACATCATCAGTTTTCCACAAGGACATTCATCATTAAGGTCCTTCCTCATGGCTTCAACTCTCTTGACAACTTCAAAATCCAACCAAGCTTTGACATGATTGGTGTTGATCAAGATTGGCTTATCTTTTCTCCATGCCATAAGTTGTTGATGGATGGGTACTAGAAATCCTTTTTTCATTTACAAGCAAGTGCTTGAGTTCCAGTATCCAGTGTCCATTCCTCTGATGAATACACCTGTAGGAGGAGGAGCTGTTGTCAGTCTTCATATACTCAATTCTGGCTTCTTCTGGCCTGAGTGGAAGTTGACCTTTTCTTCTTTCATTTCTCAATCTATTCCTCCTTTGCCTTGAGTTTTCCCTTGGATTACTTGAAGAGCCACCTTGGATAGACTAGGTATTTCCAGAGGGTGTTTTAGTTGTTAAAGGCTTTGCAGCTAAGGGCTCAGTTATGCTATCAACCCTTTTTATCTTTCTGTGAAGAGGAGCTTCATCTTCATCCTCATCTTCATCATCATCTTCCAGATTTCTCTTGTTAGGTGATTTGCAGCCTTCTTCATTGCCCTGGGATTTGATTTGGCCTTCTTTTGCTTCTTCTTCTTCAGAAGACTCATCAACCCCTATCACTTGTCTTCTCCTTGGAGCCTTGGTACCCCTTGGAGGTTTCTGTGCCTTGGCCCTTGTTGTCATTCCTTTTTCAGGAAGTTGCTGAGTGGTTGCCACTATCTGTAGAGCAGTCTGACTGGAGGAGGGCTCATTTATTTTGAGAGGTGGTTTCAGTGTTTCTTTTGTTTCCTCTTCCTCTTCCTCTCTGAGTACCTTGAAATCCTTCGCCCTTAGTCATTGCTGACTGACTAAGAATCACAAAAGATTCTGAAAGGGAATCAAAGTTGCCTTGCAGATAGTTTTAAGCAACAACCAACTTTTCCAGATTAGCCTTGAGCTCCTGATTTTTTTTGATAAGACCTGCTTCCTTATCAGTGAGCTCTGCCAGGGGGCCTTGAATAGCATCTTCTTTTCCAGCAGCATAGCTAGCCTCTTCAAAGGCTTTTGCAACCAAATTTTGGTCATCATCCCTAACCATGCCTAGGTCTTTCTGAGCAACGACCAAACTGTTTGTTCTCTGAGTGATGAGCTCAGTGAATGTCTTCATCTATGCAGGGACTGATGCAATGGAGGCTTTATCTTGAGAAGACAACTCCTTTTTCAATTTAGCCAGTACTTGATATCTGTTCAAGTATTCATTAGAGTTGACATTTGGCAGCTTGCTAAAGATTTCAGGAGCAATCAGCTTCCTTTTCAAATGAGACACCACCAAGTGCTCATTTCGGTGGTCTGCCAATTTCTTCTCTTCTTCATCATCCGAAATATCACCAAAGGATCTTCATCCTCTTAGACATTTTCATCAATGTTCTCTAGTCCAGCAACCATCTCAGAGATGGGCTTCTTTCCTTTCAGTGAGGAGGATGGTACATCTTTTGGTAATGCAGCCTTAGCATCATGCTTGTCTTCACATATTTGCTCAGTATCTAATTCCTCAGCAATTGCCTGAACAGCAAGTTGGAGTTCTTTCATTTCAGCATAAGCTTCCATTCCCTTGATTGTTTGATCTTCAATCTTTTGGAGCTTTGCTTTAGATTCAGCTATCTTTTCTACCAGTTGAAGATTTAACTGTTGTTCTTCCTCCAACAGTTGTTTGAGTTGAGCAACTCTGGCTTGTGCATCCAATATTTTCTGAATGTTGTCCTCAGAGTGCTCAACTACTTGTTCAGTAGAGTCTTTTTGTTGGGGATATGGATGGGTAGATTTCTGAGGAGATGGAGGAGGGGATTTTTGTGATGTCCTCTCAGTGTGCTTTTCAGCAACTGAGGTATTATTACTTTGTGCAATCCCTCCTGTCCCTGGTGCAGGGGCATCATCATCATCCTTCTTATCATCCTCATCCTTGTGATTAGGGGTGCACGTTCGGATCCAATCCGATCCAATCCGATCTGAAGTTTGGATCAATCCGAAGTTTCGGACCACTAAAGGCTCAATCCGAAATCCGATCCGAACGATCGGATCGGATTAATCCGAAAAAGTTCGGATTGGATCGGATTTAATCCGAATAATCTGAACTTTAATTAAAAAAAAAAAATAGCATTTTGTAACCAAATTAAATACTAGTTCAGTAGTTCCACATTCAAAATAAACAAAATAAAGTTCACAAGTTTACTTCAAGTCCAAAACAACAAATACGAAAAGTTTGGAGTTCATGTTCTAGAATAACGACTAGTCGATTACATTCTTTCAAGTAAAAATAGAAAGTGCATATTTCCAACAGCCAAAATCCAACTTCCCAACATCCTAAGTATTTTGTTTTTTGTTTGGCTGAATCATCGGAAAAAATATATATATTTTTTAACGGATCGGATTAATCCGAAAATCTTCGGATCTAAAATATCATAATCCGTAATCCGATCCGAATACATCGGATTGGATCGGATCGGATTTCAGATTTTATGATCACCCCTACTTGTGATGGTCAGAAGGAGGTTCTTCATAGTCATTCTCATTATTCTCCTTCTTTCTTCATCTTCAGAAACTAGATTGATCACTTCTAGAATAGTGATCATTTGCCCATTTACTTCCTCTTGCTCAGAGGGTATGATTTGTAGAGACTTGGGCAAGATTGGCTTGAATGCCATCTCCATTCTGGTCTGACCATCTGCCTTTTCAAAGGCTTGAGTGAGATTGTGTGCCACTTCCTTGAAGAAGTCCTTATGCATTAGATAAGCAAAAGAATATTGCTCCGTTGGAAACATTGCATGGACATAATTTTCAAGGTCAAATGCTGTTTCTCTTCTGGTAGGGTGATCAGTGACTCTTGTTATTTCAGTTAAATCATTGCACCTGAGTCTCTGCCATTTCTTGAAGAACTTGAGATGCTTTGGCAGAGTGTGATTCTTGAAAAATGGAAGCAGGTCTTCTGTTGAGAAAGCAGAGACCTTTGCACACCTGTTTGAGCCTGAAAGAAAGAGTTTTGAGTTAGATTCAAAACTTGTGTAGATATCTGAGTACTAGTGTAGTTAGGTTTCTGAGTTACCTGAATAAGTACATCAGGCTCAGAGACTTGTACTACTGAGGCAGGGGGTGCCTCAGATATCTTGTTGTGAGGTGGAGACTTGGGAGTCTGGTCCTCATCAACCTTTCTTTCTGCTTGAACCTGAGAATTAAAATTATCACAATACTTAGGAAATTGTCATGAAAGAGTTTATGCAATAAAGCTTCAACGATCTCTGAGTTGTTTACTTACTTCCTCAATAGGAAGCTCAGAATCATTTTTCTCATAAACTTTCTCAGTTTCTGGTGTTCTTTCTAGTGATGTTGCCTTGGGGGCTTCATCAATTTCCATGGGTGCAGGGGATGTCGCAATTCTTTCCTCTTGCACTTCTACTTCTGAATGAGCCCGTAAGTAGAAAGTATTGAGTAATTAGAGAAGAATTCATATTAACCCATAATGAAGAATGTTTATCACTGATTTTTATATACCTTCACACTAGAAGGCTCAATGACATTTTCTTCAGAAACCTTGACGTTTCTGGGTCCTTTTCTGGCATTTCTGCCTTGTCTTCTTCTTTCTCACTTGGAGCCTATTAGAAACAAACACTTAAGAATATTAGTCAAGTGTATAAAGAACTTAACTGAGATATTATATCTTAAGGAACCATCTTCTACCTGTGAGACAGGCTCCTGTTCCTTAAGTGGTAAGGCTATGGAAGCCTCCTTCTCAGTCTCTGAGGCAAGCTTTGCAGTTTCCTCTTGTTCTTTTGTTTCTAATGCAGCCTGTAACAAAGAAATTTTAATAAGTAACAAGATTTAAGCATAAGTTATCACAAGTAAAGAGTTAAAACCATTCAGCTATCTGAGCTTTGTCAGGCTGACTGGTCTCTGGAACTTGTGAAGTTTCCATGCGTTGGTCTTGTTGTTCTTGGACCATTTCTTTGTTGGAAGTTTGAGGTACTTCGGACCTATCCTGAGTGTGCCACTCAGTTGGCTCCCCTGGTTGATCATTCTGAGCAGATGCCTCAGTTTGATCCCTCTCATTGAATTGGGAAACCTGCTCATTTGCAGGATTTTCTTCAGCAGTCAGGAGTGCTGGTATGTCAAACTGCAATTCATTCACCATGGCTTCATTATTATCTGGTGAATCATGTGAATTGGACGAATTAAAGTGCGGCTCATCCTGATCCTTTTGTGACAGTTTGTATAGTGTGGAGGCAATGTCAGAATCCTCCATCACTATATCACCACTTCTCAAAGCTTCTTCTACCAGCTTGAGTGTGTCTTGTCCAGATTCCTTGGACTTAGGAGCTATCTCAGCAACCTCTGTACTAAGTGCTTCTTCAGCAACTTTAGTAATGGGTGCTTTCTCAGCAACCTTTGAACTTGTTGCTTCTTCAGCAACCTTAGGCCTTTTTGATTTGTGTAGGACTTGAGAGATGACCAATTCATCATCATCAGAGCTCTCATCAGCATTACGAACAGATTGATCCATAATCCCTGCGGTTTCTACAGATAGGGCTTGATGACTGTCACTATTCTCATTTTTACCAATGAGTTCATCAGCAAGGCTTTCCTTGGTAGCATTATGAGTTCATCAGGAGTTGTATCTTTTGCAGCATTGATGAGTTCATCTGTTGTGACCTTAGCAGCATTGATGAGTTCATCTTCATTGATTAGTTCATCAGCAGTGGCAGCAGATATCTGAGAGTCGACATTCACAATGGGTATGCCTTCTGATTTGCCAGCAGAATTCTTTCGTGAAGTTCTGGGCTTTTTGGTCGCAACAGAACCCTCAGATACCTCATCAGTCTTTCATTTCTTAGAACCTTTCTGAGACGCAGTAACCTTTTTCATCATGTTTGTATACTCATATTTGTAGAGCAGGTTACTGTTGGCTATGTCAGCCATCTCTCTGAGCTCAATGCCAAGCTTCTCCAGCAAGAAACATATCTTCACTCCATAGCTTACTGTGGCTTTTGGTTCAGCAAGGACCTTGACGGTTTTAGTCTCAAAGCTTTGAATCTTCTTCACAAATTTCATAAAGGCGTATTTTCCCCAATCGAAAGGGTTTTCCAGCCTTTTGTTCTGTTGATTCAACAAGAACATCATCATCCAGCGTTCTTGGCTTATCTGGTCGGCACCTCCTTGTAGACCATCAAAGAATCTGTGAAGAATGCATGCCAATACATCCCAGTGAACCAACAGATGTCTGGTTCTGATGTCAGCAAGTTTGAAGTCGATGGGTGTATCTGATTTTTCAAGATCACACACATCACTGTATAGTTACTTCACACCTTCAAGGAGATCATCATCCTTGGTGTTTATTTCAAAATCATTTCCTAGATTTTGAAGTTCAAATAACTCACAGAAAGTTGTTAAGTTCAAAAGGATGTCCTTTCCTTGAACTTTTGTTTTTATAGACACAATTTCAGTGCCTTCATCAACACAGGGAATAATCCTGGAATTTTTGTAAAATTCCAACACACCCAGTGAAGAAACTCCACTGGGGATAGCAGATAGGAAACCCTTGATTTGTGCCTTTTCAAGCATACCAAGAATCAACTTCCTATCAACTTGGTTTTCAATTGCAGCAACAAGGTATTCCTCAATCATGGCACCACCCCAAATCATCCTATGATTTGAAGTCCACTGATCAGGATTGAACTCTCCAATCAACCGATTGTTTGTTATGACCAGCACTGGTGCTTGCTTTTCAGCAGTACCAGAGGGGGTGGCTTGAGAAGCAGTTGTGGAAGCACGTTTGGGAGCCATCTCTTTAAATAGTAGTAGTTTTTGAAACATGGAAAGAGATTAGGGTAAAGGATTAGTAATTCTTTGCAGAAAAACTAAGAAGGAATCAGTAGTTGCAGAGAAAATTGCAGGGAGATTTGAGAGTATTTTTCCAGTTTTTGTGCAAGGGCAAATGTAGGATTAGGCGAAAGTGATTCCTTTTGCCAAAATCCAATATATATAGCAGTGTTATTCCAACAAGTAAAAATACACAAATTAATTTTGTGCATTTGTATCTGTGTACGTGCAGTAAGGCGTGGGTGAAAGACTACTTTGCATTAAATGCTAGTGGATAACTATTTTTACAGTCAAATCTCGGCCTTTAAAATGGAACGCCCATTTCATCAATGGTTGGGATTCCTTTTTCAGCAATGATCACAATCAACCCATGTGATTGTGCCCAATTAATGAATTTTGGCGATTAGCTATCTGAATCACATCTCTTTTGTGTGACTAAGGGACAATTTTGTACTGAGTCTATCTCACACACAATATCTATTCGTGTTTGTACTCAAAGATAGAAATAATACAAATTTCAAGAGAGTAGTTGACTGCAGACAGTTGTACTATTCTCTTTTGTGTTCCCCCTCACTAAGTGATCTCATAGACATCTGAGTACCTATCTCAGAAATCTTTAAATAGCCATTTTACCCTTAACCTTTGATATCTGAGTACCCGTCTCAGATACTTGTTTGCTAAGTTTTTCACCTTTTGCCTTTGATATTCTGGATTCCTGTTCCAGATATCTTATCTCTTCTTTTCCCTTCTTAATCATACTGAGTTCCTATCTCACTCACACTTTTAGCTTCTTTTAGTATATGAGTTCCCGTCTCAGATACCTTTTTGCCTTGAATATCTGGAAGCCTGTTCCAGATATCTTTCTCCTTTATGAATTTCCATCTCAGAGATTAGAACTTTTTAGTTCCTTTGGTAGTTCCATTAACCCAAGACTAAGTCTCAAGGTTAAGAACTTGCTTTCTTGCAAAGGCTTTGTAAAGATATCTGCAAGTTGGTCTTCAGTACCAATCTTGAGTATCTCTATATTGGCTTTTTCAACATGGTCTCTAATGAAGTGGTGTATAACATCAATGTGCTTTGTTCTTGCATGAAACTTAGGATTCTGAGTTATGGCAATAGCACTTGTGTTGTCACAGTGATGTCTGGAATTCTCATAGGAAATTCTTTATCATGTCTTAGAGTCATCTGGTTGTTACTAAGCAATGGTTGCTTTTCATCGTCAGATTCATCCTCTAAGTGAATAACAGAGTTGTTTCCTTTTGACGATTCAGAATTTTTAAACATTAGTTCTTTGAACCTATCTGAGAGTTCTTCATTCAAGGGTACTTTCTTGTTTCCTTTGTAGAAGACTACATGAACAGATTCTTCAATCTTTTGCGTTTTTTTGTTGTAGATTCTGTAGGCTTTGCTATTCAGAGAATAACCAAGAAATACTCCTTCATCTGCTTTTGGTTGAAATGTTCTCAAGTATTCTTGTCCATTGTTAAGAACAAAACATCTGCAACCAAACACCCTTAGATGTTTGATACTAGGGGGTCTACCAATCAAAAGTTCATAAGGAGTTTTGTCATGGTGTTTGTTAATCAAACATCTATTTTGAGTGTAGCAGGCTATGTTAACAGCTTCAACCCAATAGATTTCACTTATTTCAGTGTCAGCAAGCATTGTTCTTGCTATTTCTTTTAGGGTCCAATTCTTCCTTTCAGCAACACCATTTTGTTGTGGTGTCCTTACTGAAGATAGTTGATGTTGTATACCTTTGCAGGTACAAAACTCTTTTATGTACTGGTTCACAAACTCAGTACCATGGTCTGTTCTGATTACAGACACCTTGTCATTTTTCATGACTTTAAGCTTATTCAGCAAGTTGGGTATCTCAACCCTTGCATCAGATTTTTGTTTGAGAAATACAACCCTAGTGAATCTTGAGTAATCATCAACAACAACCAGACCATACTTCTTTCCTACATAGCTAGTTACAGAGGATTCAAAAAGATCCATATGTAATACTTGCAGTGGCCTTTCACAGGAGTGTCTAGTTTTAGACTTGAAAGATGTTTTGGATTATTTTTCCATTTGGCAAGCTGAGCATATACAATATTTTCTATATACCATTTTGGGTAAACCAACCACCACTTCTTTCTTGGCTAGCTTGTTCAGAGTTTTGAAGTTGAAGTGACTCATTCTTTTATGCCATAGCCAGTTTTCTTCAGTGTGGCCAGATTGACTCACCATGAGACATTCTTCAGTTGTGGCAGATGCCCAGTCAGCAACATAAAGATTTCCTTTTCGCCTAGCAACTAAGACTATCTGCTTTGACTCATTGTCAATTAATTTGCATAGTTTTGACTTGATCTTTGCAGTGTACCCTTTGTCTACCAATTGACTCATGTTTAGGAGATTATATTTCAATCCCTTTACATGTAGTACTTCAGAGATTGTAAGAGCTCCAAGCTTCAGATTGCCAAAACCTATGGTTGGATTTTCATCTCCTCCAGCAAATCTAATACATGGTCCTTTATTGCATTTTGTGTAGTTAACCAGATTTGCTTTGTCTCCTGTCATGTGCTTCCCACATCCACTATCAAAATGCCACTTCGGGTTCTTCCTCAAAGTGTTATGCACAAAACAGGAAACATGGAGTTAGGCTCTCATTCCAACAATAAAACCTTCTGGAGTAAAGAATCTCCCTGTAGGAATCCATTTCTGAATGAACTTCAGGATATTCTTTTGTCTTGTTGGAACATAAGGAGGAATTTTAGGTAAATGATTAGTGTCATCATCATTTAAAGCTATTTTCCTTCTTGGTGTGTTCCTTGGTGCTCCTCGTGGTGCTTTCAGATACCTGTTAGATTGCTGAGTCTACTTTTAAGCAAACTTAGCTTTCCTTGCCAGATTTCTTCTAGCCCTGGCATTCAGAGTGGTCATAACCTGTTCTTTCTTCCACTTCTGATGATTGCTATGCGCAATCCTAGCTTCATCCATCGTTCTTTCTCTTGTTTATACTCACGAGCGAGTTGTTTCCCGATGGCTTTATAGCCAATGCCATTTCGAGCAACTGGTGCTATCTGAGCTCGCTTCTCAGCAGCTTTGCTAGTCTCTGGAACGTCTTTCTTTCCAGAAAATGTGATGTTGGAAAATTTGCTTGCTCCCGCAATTTTTCCTTTCTGAGAGACATAGCACTGTGGGTGATTACACTTTTCAGTGTTATGTTTCTTTACAGAAACGTTCGTAACATTTTTCTTTTGGACTTGTTTTTCACACAAAGGTTTGGTTGCGACTGCCTTTCCTTTGTCAACAACCTTAGCTTTCTGACCAATATTGTAGGTTATTTGAGAACCATTTTGCTGATCACTAACAAGCGTTATTCTTTAGTCACTCTTATTCAGAGTAGTAGAGCTATTTGTTTGTGTGTCCAACCCAAGTCCTCCCTTTTCTGAAGGATCTCTTAAATAAGAGTGTACTTCAGTAAGAGTGTCACTAGCTTTGGCATAGGATTGAAAATATAGTTCTTTCTTCTTGAGTTCCTCATTTTCAGAAAGAAGATCTTTATTTTCCTTTTGGAGTATATCCATTGCCTTTCTGTGTAATTTCTCCGTTTCAGATATATGTGCTTTGAGAAATGCATTTTCAGCATCCTTTTTCTCAGATATCTTGAGTAATTGTGAATTCCTTTTCAAGAGAATTCTTTTCTTCTTCAAAAATGTCGGCTCTAGCTCGGATAATTTGAAATTCTCTTTTGTAGAGATCAAGTTCTCTTCTGAGATATTCTAAATTTCTGATTTCTTCCTCATCACTCTCATAATTAATGAATTGAGTAATGTTGGTTACCTCGTCAGCCATCAGGCAAGGCTCAATGTTGGAGCAATATGGATAGATTTCCTCAGCAACCCCACATAATTCCCTTTTCTTTTGACCAAAGTCAACCAATCCATGAGTGATGCTACATAATTCTGGAGAAGGTAGTTTGGAGTCATCTTAGTCTTCTTCCTCAAATTCTGACTCAATATCAAGAGCATCCAGTTGAATTTGAATCTTTTTCCTTTCTTTAGTGAGCATAGCTCTCTGACCTCTCTTCCAGTTTCTTTTATCTTTCTTGTCACCTGTCTTTAGCTTATTGAAAACAGGACTATCTCTTTTAAAATGGCCAGGTTTCTGACAATAGAAACATATATCGTTTCCGATTTCTGCTTCCTCAACACTAGATGCTTGCTGAGCCAGCTTGTTCAGCGAGCTTGAGAGCTGCATATTTTTGTACTGGTGATAGTTTGAGCCTAGATGCTTTTTCAGCTTCTCTTTGGCTTTTCTTCTCTCAATCTCATGACTGACGTATTTTCTCATTTGCTTTACAGAAAGAGCATCTTCCTCAGTCATTTATTTGGTATCCTTCTTTTTAGAAGTGCCTTGTATTACTAAAATAACGTTGTGAACTTTCTCAGCAATTATTTGTTCTCTCTAAGTAGTTTCATAGTTTACAGTAGCTAAGTGGGAAAAGAGTTCTACTTGAGTGATATTTGGCATTCCTTGGTTGAAATAAAAATACTGAGTATGTTCCCAGTTTTGATTCAATCTTCTCACGATAGTCTTAACCTTTTTAGAGTTAGAGTATTCTCACTTTCACCAAGTGCAACCATTTCACTCATCAATGTTGTGAATCAGAAATCTAGTTCTTCAAGAGTCTCTGTGGGACCTTGTTTAAAGTTTTGGAATTTGAGCTTCAAAACTTCGAACTTATTTTCCTTTGTTTTCTCAGTGCCGGCACAGATTTCTTCAATCAGTTGCCAGGCCACTTTCGTCGTTTTTGCACCCAACAATTTACACTGTATGTGCTCTGGAGTTGAACGTATGATGATATTGCGAGCCTGACCATCCAGTCGATTTCTCTTGGCATCTTCCGATGTCCAGAGCTCTTTGGGCTTTGGCTCATAAACAACTTGACCAGTAGGTCTTCCACTGGTTGACGCACCTGTTTGTGAGGAACCACCACTTGGTTCTTCATCAGTGGGAAGTCTGTCTCTACCATTAGAAACTCCATGACCTGCTTGAGTTATTGAATGACTATGGGGCCCTTCCTTATTACTTCGATCATTTCGTCACTGATAGCTTCTAGATGGAGCATCATGTTGTTCTTCCATTTCTCATAGTTCTCTGGCTTGAGAATTGCAGCGTCACTTCAAGACATCCTGCAGCAAACACACTTACAAACAAATCAAGTGTAGGAGAAAAGCAGTTACTGGGCACTTATCTGGGATCTAGGTTCAATGAAGAAGGCTTGGGAACCTCCCGCTCTGATACCACTTGTTGGTCCAGATAACATCAAAGAAAAGACTAGGAGGGGGGTGAATAGTCTTTTACAACTTTTGTCGATAATCACAATTTCTCTGATATCTGTGAAGATATCTGATACTTAATTTCAGAGAGCGGAAGACTTTTCTGTGATAAGTGCACGTGCTCAGCAAGATATAATGTGTTTAAATACTTAGCAGGATAAATAGAACGATAAGTAAATTACTGAAAGTAAATAACACGTCTTTTATAGTGGTATCTGAAGGTGGCGTAATCCTTCAACTAATCCACTTCGGCCTTTCTCAGACCTAGAATCCACTAAGTAAGATAATTGAGTTCACCTTACAAATATCTTCTCTCGATTCCTAAATACACTAGGTTCCCAACCAAGTGTTCCCCCTGAGTTATTCCCCGGCTCCCAGCCAAGTACTTCCTATACTCAGAAACCTTTGAGTTGTTCCTTAGTTTCCCAAACTAAGTACTTCCTATGCTCAGTAACCTTGGAGTTATTCCTTAGTTTCCCAAACAAAGTACTTCCTGTACTCCTCGCCGTTTTAAGGTGTTGGTTATGAAGGTTTGTCAGGTGAGTAGCCTTACTAAATTTTCAGTTATTTAGGAATACTCTATAGAACAAGAATCACTTAACACACTTCACAATGTGTGGTGATATGTTCTTTACTGACCCAAGTCTATGTTAAATGTTCTGTAGAATGAAACTCAGATACTTGATCTTTTGATTCAACTCCTTCATAGATAGCAATGCTTGTTAAGGATCAAGATACTTAGAACTTTCGTGCTACTTAGGATTCAAGAGCTTAGTCGCAACTGTAAGCCTAAAGAGTAATAGTTTGAAGGCTTGTATGCTTGAATGAATAAGTTCGTTCTGTGTGATCAGTGTAAGTTCAAGGTGTATTTCAAGCATTCTAAATGGTGATATTTATAGTTGAATTTGCAGCCGTTTGAATAGTATCTGTTAGGCTCAATTCAAATTCAAACTATTGATATCCGAAAATAGTACTGCAGAAGATGTTGTCTCTTTTCAGAGATTTCCTCTTTTGTTAAGATGTCTCTGTTTGTGCATTTATTGCATTGTACTTTTTTTTTTGTCCTGTAGTGCCAATGGAACTATGCACGCTTTCTGAAGCATTGCATGTCCCTTTCCAGAGACCTTCACATCTCCAGATACATGTTGAAACATTGTTTAACAGAAACATAGTTTTATCCAGGGTATCTGAGTGTAGATATCTGTGGGCACTTTTCCTCGTTCAGAAACCTTGTGTTCTCAGATATCTTTTGCAAAACTTGTTTATTGAAAAACACTTGTTTATTCAAGATATCTGGACATAGGTATCTAATGCCCTTCGTCTTCAGCAATCTTGTGTAGTCTTCAAATCTTCAAAATTTGTTGAACTCTCCTGCTGGATGCCTTTTTCTTGGTCTTCTTTCAAAGATATAAAAATTACATTCAGAGACCTAACATCCTATACAAGATTTGCTAGACTAACATACTTAGTGGTTTTCCTCTTTTACAGTGTTCAAGTGAACCAAGAGTACTAACCACCTTTCTGAGCTAAGATAAGTCATTAGGTTGCTGATGAAAATCTAAACAAATATTCCTAACACAGAGGTTGCTGAGAAAGCACCCATTACTAAGGTTGCTGGAGATGCACTTAGTACAGAGGTTGCTGAGATAGCACCTAAGTCCAAGGAATCTGGACACGACATACTCAAGCTGGTAGAAGAAGCTTTGAGAAGTGGTGATATAGTTATGGAGGATTCTGACATTGCCTCCACACTATACAAACTGTCACAAAAGGATCAGGTTGAGCCGCACTTTAATTCACCTTCCAGATCCAATTCACATGATTCACCAGATGATGATGAAGCCATGGTGAATGAATTGCAGTTTGAAATACCAACACTTCTAATTGCTGAAGAAAATCTTGCAAATGAGCAGGTTCCTCAACTCAATGTGAGGGATCAAACTGAGGCATCTGCTCAGAATGATCAACCAGGGGAGGCAACTGAGTTGCACACTCAGGAAAGGTCTGAAGTACCTGAAACTTCAAACAAAGAAGCTATAATGGAACAACAAGACCAAAGCATAAAGGGTCACAAGTTCCAGAGACCAATCAGCCTGACACTGATCAGGTAGCTGAATGGTTTCAATCTCTACTTGTGATATTTGGTGCTTATTAATCTTGTGTTGGTCTAGATAACGGCAAAGTAAAGACGAGAGGGGGGGGGGGGTGAATAGTCTTTTAAAACATTTGTCGATAAACATAGTTTCTCTGAAACCTGGGGGTTTCTGATACTTAAATTCAGAGCGCGGAAGACTTTAAGATAGGTAAGTGCAAAAAAACTAAGTATGTGTGTGTGTGCTTTGCTGAAATGTAAATACAGAAAGGTAAATAACACAGCAAGTATAGTGGTATCTAGAGGTGGCGTAATCCTCCAACTAATCCACTTCGGTCTTTCTGAAACCTAGAATTCACTAGAACAGATAATTGAGTTCACCTTACAATAATCCTATTCTAAGATTCCTAAACAAATGGTTCCCAACCAAATGTTCCCCCTGAGTTATTCTCCAGCTCCTAGAGGTAAGTACTTCCTCTACTCAGATAACCTTGGAGTTATTCCCTGATTTTCCAAATCAAATACTTCCTCTACTCCACGCCTTGATGGTGTTGGTTATAAGGTTTTGTCAGAAAGGCTTCTCGTATAACTTTTCAGTTATGTTTACAGAGAGCCAAACAGAACGAGACTACTTAATACACTTGTTCAGTGGATGGCGATCGCTCTTCTTGAAGTAATTGATGTCCGTTCTGGAGAATGAGCTTCAGAAAGGGTATCTGATAGTTCAACTCTTTCACGAATAACAATCTCTTGTTAAGGTTCAAGACAACTTAGAACTACTAGTGATTCTTCAAGCAACAGAAAGCTTTCAGAAAGGGTAGTAGAGTGTTTGAGAGAATACTTTGCTTGATGGTAATTTTGCAAGATAGAGCGTTCTAAGGTATGTTCTTCAAGCATCTAAGTGTGTGATATATATAGATAAATTTGAGAGGCGTTTGAATTGTATCCGTTGTGCTCTCTATCAAATTATATCCGTTTATATCTTGAACTATGTACTTAGAAGTCACTATCTCTTGTTTCAGAGAGGACTTGCTTTTTGCAGCATTTCTGCCGATGCATTTAATGCATAGTACTGTTCATTGTCATTTAGTCTCAAAGGATACATGAGCCTTTCTGATGGCTTGCATGTTCCATACTCATGATGTCATATGTCCAGAATCATAATTCGAAAGTAAGTTAATATACTTAAGAAAGGATTAAGGACATAGTCTTTCTGAGTTAGACTAAACCTTTGTGTCTTCATAAACCTTGTGCAATCTTCAGTCTTCTAATCTTCAGAAAATCTCCATTGCTAGGATTGATCTTCCTGGTCTTCTTGAAATAAAAATTACACTCAGAGACCTATAATCCTAATACAAGATTTAGTAGACTAATCATACTCAGTGATTTCCTCTTTTACAATGTTCAAGTGAACCAAGAGTACTTAATCACCTTTCTGGCTAAGATAAGAACATGTGATGAGTGATCAAAATACTAACAGATATTCCTAACATCTTGTTAGTTAATGAAATTTTCTTTGTTAAAGGCTGAATTAGAAACACAACATCTAGAGGAAGCTGCAAAGCTTGCCTCAGAATTTGAGAAGGAGGCTTCCATAGACTCACAACTTAAGGAACAGGAGCCTGTCTCACAGGTAGAAGATAGTTCCTTAAGATATAACATCTCAGATATGTGCCTTATACACTTAAATAATATTCTTAAGTGTTTGTTTCTAATAGGCTCCAACCGAGAAAGAAGAAGTTAAGGCTGAAATGCCAGAAAAGGACCCTGAAACTGTCAAGGTTTCTGAAGAAAATGTCATTGAGCCTGCTAGTGTGAAGGTATATAAAAGTCAGTGATAAACATTCTTCGTTCTAGGTTAATATGAATTCTTCTCTAATTACTAAATACTTTCTACTTACAGGCTCATTCAGAAGTAGAAGTGCAAGGGGAAAGAGTTGCGACATCCCCTGCACCCATGGAAATTGATGAAGCCCCCAAGGCAACATCACCAGAAACTAAGAAAGTTTCTGAGAAAAATGATTCTGAACCTCCTGTTGAGGAAGTAAGTGAAAAACTCAGAGATCATTGAAGCTTAATTGCATAAATTCTTTCATGACAATTTCCAAAGTATTGTGATAATTTTAATTCTCAGGTTCAAGCAGAAAGAAAGGTTGATGAGGACCAGACTCCCAAGTCTCCACCTCACAACAAGATATCTGAGGCACCCCATGCCTCAGTAGTACAAGTCTCTGAGCCTGATGTACTCATTCAGGTAACTCAGAAACCTAACTACACTAGTACTCAGATATCTACACAAGTTTTGAATCTAACTGAAAACTCTTTCTTTCAGGCTCAAACAAGTGTGCCAAAGGTCTCTGCATTCTCAATAGAAGACCTGCTTCCATTCTTCAAAGACCACACTCTCAAGAAACATCTCAAGTGTTTCAGAAAGTGGCAAAAGCTCGAGCTCGATCGATCAATTAACAAAGGTGACTGATCACCAATTGAGAAGAGTCAGAGCTTTTGACTTGGAGAATTATGTAAATGCTATGTTTCCAACCGAGTAGTACTCTTTGGCTACTCTGATGCATAAGGACTTTCTCAAAGAAGCTGCACACAAGCTCATAGAAGCTTTTAAGAAGGCTGATGATCAGACCAGAATCGAGATGACATTCAAGCCTCCATTGCCTAAGTCTCTACAGTGCATACCCTCTGAACAAGAGGAAGTAAATGGGCAATTGGTCACACTTCCTGAAGTGATCAATCTGGTTTCTAAAGATGAGGAGGAAACTGATGACAATGATTATGAAGAACCTCCTTCTGACCATCACAAGGATGAGGATGATAAGAAGGATGATGATGATGCCCCTGCACCAGGGACAGGAGGGATTGCATAAGGAATCAATGCCTCATTTGCTGAAAAGCACACTGAGAGGACATCACAAAAATCCCCTCCTCCATCTCCTCAGAAATCTACCCATCAATCTCCCCAACAAAAAGACTCTACCGAACAAGTAGTTGAGCACTCTGAGGACAACACTCAGAAGACATTTGATGCACAAGCCAGAGTTGCTCAACTCAAAAAGTTATTGGAGGAAGAACAACAACTAAATCTTTAACTGGAAGAGAAGATAGCTGAATCCAAAGCAAAGCTCCAAATGATTGAAGATCAAACCATCAAGGAAATGGAAGCTTATGCTGAAATGAAAGAACTCCAGCTTGTTGTTCAGGCAATTGCTGAGGGATTAGATACTGAAGACAAGCATGATGCTAAGGCTGAATCACCAAATGATGTACCATCCTCCTCACTAAAAGGAAAGAAGCCCATCTCTGGGATGGTTGCTGGACTAGAAAATATTGATGATAATGTACAAGAGGATGCAGATCACTGGGCTGATGACTTAGATGATTAAGAAGAGAAGAAATTGGCAGAACACTGAAATTAGCACTTGGTGGTGTCTCATTTGAAAAGGAAGCTGATTGCTCCTAAAATTTTCAACAAGCTGCAAAATGTCAACTCCAATGAATACTTGAACAGATATCAAGTACTGGCTAAAATGAACAAGGAGTTGTCTTCTTAGAATGAATCCGCCATTGCATCAGTCCCTGCAGAGATGAAGAAATTCACTGAGCTTATCACTCAGAGAACAACCAGTCTGGTCATTGCTCAGAAAGACCTAGGCATGGTTAGGGATGATGACCAAAACATGGCTGCAAAAGCCTTTGAAGAGTCTAGATATGCTGCTGGAAAAGCAAATGCTATTCAAGGTCCACTAGCAGAGCTCACTGATAAGGACAATGGTCTTATCAAACAAAATCAGGAGCTCAAGGCTAATCTGGAAAAGTTGGTTGCTGCTTACAATTATCTGCAAGGAAACTTTGACTCCCTTTCAGAATCTTTTGTGATTCTTAGTCAGTCAACAATGACTAAGGGGGAAGGATTTCAAGGTGCTCAGAGAGGAAGAGGAAGAGGAAACAAAAGAAAAACATAACAACCACCTCTCAAAATAAATGAGCCCTCCTCCATTCAGACTGCTCTACAGATAGTGGCCACTACTCAGCAACTTCCTGAAAAAGGACTGACAATAAGGGCCAGGGCACAAAAACCTCCAAGGGGTACCAAGGGTCCAAGGAGAAGACAAGTGAAAGGGGTTGATGAGTCTTCTGAAGAAGAAGGAGAAGAAGAAGAAGTAGGAGAAGAAGAAGAAGGAGAAGAAGGAGGAGGAGGAGGAGGAGGAGGAGGAGGAGGAGAAGAAGGAGGAGGAGCAGGAGGACAAATCAAATTCCAGGGCAATGAAGAAGGCTGCAAATCACCCTACAAGAGAAATCTGGAGGATGATGATGAAGATGAGGATAAAGATGAAGCTCCTCTTCACAGAAAGAGAAAAATGGTTGATAGCTTAACTGAGCCCTTAGCTACAAAGCCAATAGCAACTAAAACACCCTCTGGAAATACCAAGTCAATCCAGGGTGGTTCTTCAAGCAATCCCCCAAGGGAGAATTCAAGACAAAGGAGGAACAGGCTGAGAGCTAAACAAAGAAAACTTCAACTACCACTCAGGCCTGAAGAAGCCAAGATTGAGTATGTGAATACCAACAATGACTCCTATGTCTACAGGTGCATTAATCAGAAGAATGGCTACTGGATTCTGGAACTCCAGCACTTATTGGTAAATGAAAAATTTCCAGAACCAATCCATAAACAACTCATGGCATGGAGAAAAGACAAGCCAGTCTTGATTAACACCAACCACATCAAAGCCTGGTTGGATTCTGAGGTAATCAAGAGAATAGAAGCCATGAAAAAGGACCTCTCTGATGATTGTCCTTGTGGAAAGCCAAATGATGTGCACAGAATTCCCAACGTCACTGGAACAGGCACAAGAGCAAGACTTGATGTGGAACCCTATGAGTCTTTTTACATGACTCAAGAGCAATACAAGGGTGACATAAGATATTTGAGGATCATATATGAATACTTCAAGCTATCAGATATCAGAATTGAGCATGCCTGGAAATGGGGAAAATATATGTGGGTCAAACACTTTGCCAAGAAGAATCCCACCAAAACCTACAAGGAAGTTTGTGGATTTGCCAGAAACACTGAAATGTTAGTCAGAACCTTGCTCTATGACTACTCAGATGATATCAAAAGGTTTGGGGATAAGGAATTTGCTAATTGATCCATAGTTCCGCTGATTGAAGACTTGAAGATTTTGAAGACATCAAGACTAGTTTATTAGGATGTTTACTTGGAGCTTGGTTACTCATGCTGTCCTAGTTTACTATGTAATTTTGTATTTTGCTGACTGAGCTGTAATGTGTTTTATTTATTAAGTCATCTGTGAACTTTCTTTGTAACATATCTGATGAACATACTCTCAGATATCAATTTATAAAAAGATAACTTGTCAGCAAAGATCACACCTTATGATTTGGATGATGTTTACTTTCTACACTTAATTAAATGACTTGAAAAGATCATAAGAAATGATTAAGTGTTGGATTGTTCCCTCTTCCAAGTTGTAATAGGTTTTAAAGATAGTCATCCTTGACTAAACAAAAAGGGGAAAATTTGTTAGGAATATATGTTTATATTTTGATCAGCAACCTAATGACTTATCTTAGCTCAGAAAGGTGGTTAGTACTCTTGGTTCACTTGAACACTGTAAAGAAAAAAATCACTAAGTATGTTAGCCTAGCAAAACTTGTATAGGATGTTAGGTCTCTGAATGTAACTTTTATATCTTTGAAGAAGACCAAGAAGAAGGCATCTGGTAGGAGAGTTCACCAAATTTGAAGATTTGAAGACTGCACAAGATTGCTATAGACGAAAGAAATTGGTCTCATCAGACACCTATGTCCAGATATCTTAAAGAAACAAGTGTTTCTCAATAAACAAGTTTTGCAAAATTAAAGATATCTGAGAACACATGGTTTCTGAACGAGGAAAAGTGCGCACAGAAACCTACACTCAGATACGCTGGATAAAACTATGTTTCTGGGAAACAATGTTTCAACAGGTATCTGGAGATGTGAAGGTCTCTGGAAAGGGACATGCAATGCTTCAGAAAACGTGCATAGTTCCGTTGGCACTACAGGACAAAAATAGTACAATGCAATAAATGCGCATACAGAGACATCTGAACAAAAGAGGAAATCTCTGAAAAGAGACAACGTCTTCTGCAGTACTATTTTTAGATATCAATAGTTTGAATTTGAATTGAGCCTAACGGATACTATTCAAACGGCTTCAAATTCAACTATAAATATCACCACTTAGAATGCTTGAAAGACACCAAGAACTTACACCTTGAAGTTACACACAGGACGAACTTATTCATTCAAGCATACAAGCCTTCAAACTACTTACTCTTTAGCTTACAGTTGCGACTAAGCTCTTGAATTTTAAGTAGCACGAAAGTTCTAAGTGTCCTGATCCTTAACAAGCATTGCTATATGTGAAGGAGTTGAATCAAAAGATCAAGTATCTGAGTTTCATTCTCCAGAACATTTAACATAGACTTTGGTCAGTAAAGAACATATCACCACACATTGTGAAGTGTGTTAAGTGATTCTTGTTCTATAGAGTATTCCTAAATAACTGAAAAGTTAGTAAGACTACTCACCTGACAAACCATCATAACCAACACCTTAAACGGCGTGGAGTACAGGAAGTACTTAGTTTGGGAAACTAAGGAATAACTCCAAGGTTCTTGAGCATAGGAAGTACTTAGTTTGGGAAACTAAGGAATAGCTCAAAGGTTTCTGAGTATAGGAAGTACTTGGCTGGGAGCCGGGGAATAACTCAGGGGGAACACTTGGTTGGGAACCTAGTGTATTTAGGAATCGAGAGAAGATATTTGTAAGGTGAACTCAATTATCTGTCTTAGTGGATTCCAGGTCTGAGAAAGGCCGAAGTGGATTAGTTGAAGGATTACGCCACCTTCAGATACCACTATAAAAGTCGTGTTATTTACTTTCAGCAATTTACTTATCGTTCTCTTTATCATGCTAAGTATTTAAACAAATTATATCTTGCTGAGCACGTGCACTTATCACAGAAAAGTCTTCTGCTATCTGAAATTAAGTATCAGATATCTTCACAGATATCTAAGAAATTGTGTTTATCGACAAAAGTTGTAAAAGACTATTCACCCCCCCCCCCCCCTAGTCTTTTCCTTTGTCGTTATCTGGACCAACAATTACCAATCAACAACTTGATTAACAAACTGGAATAACCAGACGTTCAACCAATGTAGTTGTAATTCTATTTGTAGTTGAGCGGATAAGGATGTTATCCATACACTTGAGCGCTCCGGTCCATACGTTGCCTTTTTTTTTTTTTTTTCCATTTTTCTCTTATCTATATATGTATCTTATGTTTATTTTCACCTTTTCTTATCTATTATATTTCTATGTCTATTTATAATATCTCTTTACTTTTGTTTCATTTTCCTATATTCTTAAAAAACAAAAAAAAAAAAAACAAAAATCATCAAATTATCAAGTGTTCCATCCGTTTGTAGAAATTAATAGATAAGGATTGACATGTAGTCCTAAATAAAAGTTCAAAATTTGTGGTAAAACATGAAAATGTGTCAAAATATGTATTTCTAGTGGAAAAATGTATACTTTAAGTGTCAAAATTGTTTTATGTTATTTTATATTTCTGGTGTTAGTTTTTATTTTTGATAATATATGATGTTCCATGGGACACTTAAAAATGAAAATGTATGAAAATTTTAGAGAGTGTAAAACTTTTTTTAAATATGAAAATAATATTAAATGTTGTAGATGACTATGATTAATTTTTGAATAAGAAAAGTAAGTAGTGATGTCGAGTATATATTTCTTCATCATACTATATGATATATATTTCATGTCAAAATTCGACTCCTTAAAATATGTTTTTGGATTCACCTATGTTTAAGTTCCATAAACTTTAATTTGCATTAATAGAGTTAGTCGTTTTCATATATAAACATTGTAAATGTAGGAAAATTGATGAATAATGGAAGAAGAAAATTAAATTGGAGTCAAAACTTTAAAACAACTCAAAATGGATTTAATTTATATAAATAAAAGGGAAAATCATAACCAAATGTTGCTTAGTGGTAAATGTGTTTTATTGAATCAGGAGGTGTAGTGTTCAAGACCCATTAGTTGCATTTAAATAAATTATCTTTTAGTATTAAGTAAGGGTACACCAGAGCTTCGTCGGTGGCTACTTGAACTCCGGTGAAGAGGTGGCCGCTGAATTCTGACAGGTTGCCGGAGCCCCGATGGTGGATACTACTAAATAGTATTAGTATTTTTTATTTTTAATAAAAGGGAATAATAGTAAATTAACATTTATCATTTATTTTTTATTTTTTATTTTTTTCAATACAATTATATTGTAAAATAAAATAAAATTTGGGGTACATTTGATAAACACGTTATAGTACACCAACTATCTCATTTTAACATAGTACGACTACTAACACCATAGAAAGCCCCATGTTACTTTCTCCATAAGATCAATAGATTTTTATATTTGACATGTTTCTGACAATTTGAAAATTGAATTTGAGTTGAAATTTGGAATTGATGAATAGTAACTTAACTGGAGTTTATTTTTGAAGTTTTGTGTGAAGTTTTTTATTGTAATTTTGATAGGGAGTAACTTTGAGTTTTGGAGCTGATGAATAGTAACTCAATTTGAGTATCATAATGTACAGTGGATAAAAAAAATACAAAATTTTGGCAAAATTCAACTCGAGTTGAATTTGAATGGATAGCCAAATCCACAGTGACTGTCTGACATAGACTTTAACAAACCAGACTTTAACAAGACTTTAACTTATGAATATTAGCTCGGCTTTAATTGAGTTGTTAAATATTATGTTTGGGCCGAGTTAAAATTATATAGGGTTGTTATACAGGTTGTGTAATAGTGAAGTAATGTGTATAAGATTTTTTCTTATTTGATTAGTTGTAGGATTGTTATAATAAATGAAAAAGTAAAAAGAGAGAAAAGAGTAGGTATAGAGAAAAAAAAATTAACTGAGTTGTGAATAATAGGTGGATTAATAATGGGGTACTGTTCAACTTCAAACCCAACTAAAGTCGTATGAGAAAGCCAATTTGATGCAACTCGATTAATGTTGAGATTTTATGTTATGTCAATCATTAGGATAGTTTGTATGATGTCTACTCAAATTGTTGGATCCGGTTAGCACTTTAGCTGTAAGAATGGTCAGTACATAATATATTCGAACAGTACAACAAAGAAATTTGTTCACACTTACTGTAACTTGATTACAAAAAACAAAAAAACAAGAATAAGGAGTTCGGATTGAATCCTGGACGAGACAACGGTGTGACCGCTTCCCCTTAAGCGAAATTTGTCCGCCTTAATATGCTTCAGGCCTTCGTCGGACAATTAGCTCCCAAGGTACAACGCCCAATCTCAACAGCTAATGGAAGCTCTGCAGTAGAAGCTCCGTCAAACTTCTGTGGTGAAGAAACACTCGAATTTCTAAATTGCGGAAAGAAAACATAGAGGAGAAGAGAAGGATGAAATTTCCGGTGTGTCTTGCTCAAATGAGGGATGGGGTATATATAAGCTGTCAAAAAACGTAACAGCTAATCTCACCATTAGTAGCCAAAATTGAAACTGCTACGTTAATCTCAAATAGCATCAGTCTGTTAGTGAAGAGCAATTTTGAAATTAAACCTCTTCTCATTTAAGTGGAACAATCTGAAAGAATTTCTGGAAGGCCAACAGTTGTGTTCCATGAAAAATTGTACTCTCTTCGTCCCGGAGAACTTCATACATTAGGGTTGTTTTATACGAAAAGTTAAAGTAATGATATAATATATATAAAAGGTGGGAAAAAGTGTACTTTTAGTGGCAAAATGTGTAATGTGAGTGTAAAGTTGAGATTGTTTATTATATGTTGGTGTGGGGTAGCTTCCTTTTTTGGTAATGTAAGAAGTTCTGTGGGACGACTAAAAATGGCAAATGTATAAAATTCTGCGGGACGGAGGGAGTAGTAAAAAGATAAACACATGAACCATATTTGCACCCACTTCGCTTGGGTTTTTTAGTTCAAATGTTTTTCGCCTCTTGAAACCACACTTGGTTGCTTCTTACAACCAATTTCCCAACACAAATTTAATTTAAACCTTCACACTTGTAATATTAAAATGTAATCAGGACATTTTTGTGAGTATTTGGATAATAACTAAAAACCCATAAAACTAATTTGGGCTCTTCTACGGTCAAGCAGGCTTCACCCTGCCTGACAACAGGCAATTGATTATATATCATTGGACCTTTGATCTAATGGTCCATATCAAATCGCCAAAGGCATTAAGGCAATCGCCTTATCGCCTAGTTATTACCCTTTCGCCTTATGTATATTTAAATTTAAAAAATGCAAATAATTATCAAAATACTCAAATTTACCCTCAATAGTTTTTCTAAAATAATTTTTTTTAATTACTTGTATTTTTAATTTTAGTAATTTTACGTTTAATGGAAATAAACGTGTGAAATTGTGATTTGCTGCATATTGTCAGGCAGTGCGCAAGCCTGCCTGACTCTAGAAAAGCCCAACTAAGTTTAAAACACCTAAAATTTTCCTTCATTTGTATATTGGATACTCCTCCATTCTTTTATAAGTTTAACAGTCTGAGTTTTCAGTCAACTACAGTTAACTTTGACTACGAATTACCTTTAAACTGTGATAATATATAATGAGAACTTAAGAAGTAGTAATATTTTATAATATAATTTTACTAAGCATTGAACAATTATATGTGAAGAGCAATTTGTGGTTATGATTACGACTGATTGAAAAAAAATTGTTGTTGTTTGGTATAGAATTATAAAAGTGAGTTGAGAAAAAATTTTAGTTGATGAATAGGAACGACGTCAAATGTGAGTTAAAGAAAATGGTGTTTGTGATAAAGTTAAATGTTTTAGGGTTTATATGGTTGTTATAGAAGTTATGTATGAAAGAAGTGATGTGTGCAAGAAAGAAGTGATGGGTTTGATTTTGTTAAAGTTATTTGATTGGTTTGAATGTTGTTTAAGTGGTTCAACTTTTTTTTAATAAGTCCATTTTATTAAAACGTTAGTTAGGGAATTACACTTGGTTCTACATTTTGTGTTCACATTGATATCATGAAATGTACTTTCAAAATGATCACGACGAATTACATGAAAGAGCCAGTTTGGACATAAGTCCCAAATCCTAAGGTTTGTGCATGACCAAGTATTTAACGTATTACAAACCAAACTACTATTATCACTACTCCTATAGATGACGGAACTAGAACTAGGCCGGGGAGCTTCTTCAACCAACTTTGCACTTGCTTTTTTAGCTAGAAACTATTCTATTTGATTTTCCTAGCGGTACGCAAAAGATAATTGCACCTCCATGCCTTTCTCAATAAGACGACGAATCTCACTGAACAACGAGAACCACACCATCTCTTGTGTCCTAGAAATACAATTAAAGCATACTGAGAATTCGTTTGTACATATAAGATTGTAATATGACGGTGGAGAACAAGAATAAGTCATGTGTTTATAGCAAAAAGCTCAGTCGTATTGATGTTCATTCATCCGAGGCTACTGCTCCAATGAATTCTCCGTTGTGGATTCAAGTCATACAACCAATGCCCGCTTGTCCATTTTGTTGAGTTACCGAGCCGTCCGTATCTAGAGTTAAAGCTTATGGGGTAGGGGTTTCCATTTGCAAGGTATGCTACTAGTAGTTTTTTTAAGATCTTCAAAGGAATGTGGGTTTAGGTTTACGAATGTAACCTTAGGCAGATTTGTAAAATTCTAGTTACATTTTGTAGTGCTCTATATTTTGGTTTGTTAATAACTTCCATTTTTTCCACATTATCCAGTTTCCCAAAATTCAAATATTGTGGCTTGTGTAATGAATGGGAGGTGTGAAAGCTATATCAAAAATGTTGTTTGGTTTTTTAAAGTTGTCGAGGATATTAAGGCTTTACAATCGAAGAGGAGTTTTTTTATAAAAAAAATAAACCTTACATTACAGAAGTACAACAGTTTTACTATACAAAGGCCAACACGAAAGAAGTCCGGTCAGGCCTAGGATCGATGAAGTAGGTCCTAGTCATCCCTTGGCTCCTCATCATAAAGTAAGGGATCACATGGCCGAAAGTATCCCGGTGGTTCAAATTGAGAATCTCCCTCCAGATGTAGCAATCAATCCAATGACTGGTGAGAGGCTCACCGCTGAAGAGATCTACCTCCAACAAAAGGCCTTAGAAACTCAAAACGCTACTTTGGAAAAAATATGGTAAAGGCTCATGAAAAGTACTATGGTGATACTTGTCCCGTGGGTCATCTAACTAGGAATGAGAGCCGGATGGAGTCCAATGGTCTGAATGACAACATGAAGGCTCTTACCTTCTCAACCACACTCTTAGAAGAGGCAATGGATTGGTAGGCATCCTTACCCAATGACTCCATCAAGTCTTAGGTGGACATCACCACCCTCTTCCTGAAAAGGTTTAAGAAGGCAAAAGAAGATGAGGTCAGTGGAGCACTAGGAAAAAATCATCCAAGGAGGACAGGATAGGACCAAGCCATAGGGACAATCCTCGGACCACATCCTAGGCACCATGTCCTAGGCACCCTAAGGTCGGATCACCTCTTAGGGTCGGACCATGTCCGTGAAGAAGGTCCTTACCAGGTCCTTGACAAAGTCATCGGTGAGAAGGACGCCTTGTCCTCAAATTAGGTCCTTACCAGGTCCTTGACGAAGTCATCAGTGATAAAGACACCTTATCATAAAAGAAGGTCCTTACCAGGTCCTTGACGGAGTCATCTGTGTTAAGGACACCAAGCCCTCGGGCAGGTTCTCACCAAGCCCTCAGAGTAGGTTCTCACCAAGCCCTCGGTCCAGGTTCTCACCATCTCCTCGGAGTAGGTTCTTACCATCTCCTCGGTGCAGGTTCTCACCAAGTCCTCGTACCAGCTTCTCACCAAGTCATGGGTCCAGGTTCTCACCATGTCCTCGGTCTAGGTTCTCACCATGGCCTCGGGCCAGGTTCTCATCAAGTCCTCGGTTCAGGTTCTCACTATGTCCTCGGAGCAGGTTCTGACCATCTCCTCAGAGCAGATTCTAATTACCATCTCCTCGGAGCAGGTTCTCACCAAGTCCTCGGTGCAGGTTCTCACACTGTCCTCGGTCCAGGTTCTCACCATCTCCTTGGAGCAGGTTCTCACCATGCCCTCGGAGCAGGTTCTCACCAAGTCCTCGGTCCAGGTTCTCACCATGTCCTCGGACCAGGTTCTCACCAAGTCCTCGGACCAGGTTCTCACCATGGCCTCGGACCAGGTTCTCACCATGTCCTCGGACCAGGTTCTCACCATGGCCTCGGACCAGGTTCTCACCATGCCCTCGGAACAGGTTCTTACCATGTCCTCGAAGCAGGTCCTTGACCAGGTCTTAGGCACCGCGTCCTAATGCCGGACTACGTCCTCCAGACTAACTAAGTAAGACACTCATCGTTCTACAAAAATGAGAATTCACATTCTCCCTAGAACAAGCATTTGACACTTGCCACCAAAGTGGCTAGGACAGTATCCTACCAAAACGTGGCTAGGACCGCCTCCAACGCCAATGTGGCTAGGATAAGTCTCCTACCAAAAAGTGGCTAGGACATTCTCCTACCGCCAAAGTGGCTAGGACTGTCTCCAACACCAAAGTAGCTAGGACAAGTTTCCTACCGCCAGAGTGGCTAGGATAGTTCTCCTACCACCAAAGTAGCTAAGACAAGTCTCTTACCACCAGAAGTGGCAAGGACAAGCATCTTACACCTTTAGCTACACAAGCAAAAGTGAGGCCAACTCCATAAGCTTAAAAGCTAGGAGATGCTTTCAAAGGTTGGGATTTATTTATTTCGAATCCCGATCTCCAATTTCGCTGGCTTCTCTTAAAATGGAGAACTGGAATTAATGCTCTACATTTTTCGATGAAAATGTAAGTATTCTGACTTACCTTGAGATCATCATTTACCATATATTCACATTCATTGCATCACTCATTCATTCATTCATTCATCATGTACGCACGCATCATCTATCAATGCTTCATTTACTATAAAAGCGTGCATTAATCGTCAAGGATATGTTTCTGATGAATAAGGGAGTCGGACACCCACGAGATTATATAAGACCAACCACCTCGGAATAAGTACTACAGTATAAGCCCGACCGCCTCGGCATAATTACTTCAATATAAGTTGCATCAAGGATATTCATAACTATGGAGACATTATATTAAAGTATGTCCAATCCGCTAAGGACGCTCTAAGGGCGTGTCCTAAAGCGCACTAATTAAGGCCTTAAAAGGCTATATCACAAGAGGTCCGACCGTTAGTGGTCCGACTCCTCTTACTTCAAGGTCTGCCTCTCTAAATGGATAAGGACTTCGGACTATGGCAAGAGGAAGAATGTGGTCCGGACCCATGGTCCAACCCGACCTCACCACATGTCCAATCCCTCTACTGAATAAACAGACAAAGAGAAGCCTAACTTCCGAATCTAGCCGAAGATCGGAAGACCTCCAGGTCGGACGCCTCACAACAGAAGACCCTCAAATGTACAAAAAGATTAAGTCAATCCCACTAAGTAGCTAATACGAGCTGGTCTTGGCTCAGACATGTAGGCTCGGATCTTTTTCCGAAGCACTACTACACCATCGCTAAAACTCTACCGGGATGGCATAGGTCCTAACCTGCATCTATACGTCCGTACCCATTAAAGTGAGATGGGCCTATTTAGCCCACGTGGCTCGGTATAGTGCATACGCCTGCCGAAAGGGTGAAATTAAGGGTAGTACGTCACTCCCTTATGGCAAAAACATCATATACGAAATATCCATACCTCTACATAATAAGAGCATAATTTGCTAAGGACTGTCATAATACATGATAGCAACCTATATGGTAAGTTTAGATACAAGACAAACGCCATGTTGTCGGAACAGCATAGAGATTCGGAACTAAAGCTCTAGTGGCAACAACTAACAGATCCGGAATGGAAGACCTCAGATCGGAGCACTAGCTTCGGATCAGACGGATCCGGATCCAAATCCGAAACTTTTCAGGACACTACGGCAATGGAAGAATCCATTGGTGGTTACTGAAAACTGACAATTAGAGTTTTGAGTTTATTGAGATGGAAGTTTACTATTTATTGTAAAAAGTTGGAAGCAAAGAAAGCTACTTATATTAATTGTAGTACGAAGCAAAATAAGTAAGTTCGAATCGTAAGAAAATATAAATATTTTTCCTTTGGAATTCTTAAAGCAGAAGTGATAAATGAAAAGAAGGAATAATAAGTGGTTCAACTAGCTACTAGTCTATTTTGTCTCTCACCCATGCGATAAAAAATCATTGTTCCCCACTAAATAAGAGTGCTCTGCAGCCTGTTCTCTTTATATAATAGAAATAGTGCAAGTTTCCTTTAATTTTACGGACGGGTCGACCTCGTAAGGAACAACAACCTCCGAACTGTTGCAAAGACAAGATTCAGATCCAAGTTACTTCACCTCTCAACTCAAAAAATTCTCCTCCTAAGGAGTGTGGCAAATGGAAGAAGTTATATGTATTTTTCCGAAGTCCGGATTCGACATCCAAGCGACAAAATCTACCCGGACTTGACTCCTCGGATCCGACATTCGAGCGAAAAAATTTACCCTGATCCTAAACCTCCACGTTTGACCCTATCTCGCTTATAAATATCTCTTTTCCTATAGCACGAGACATCTCGTCTTGGACTGTAAGAAAAGAGGGGGGATAAGGGAAAGACAGGAGAGGACACAAATAAGGAAAATTTTCAAAGCTCACAAGATCGATCCCATGAAGAAACTCCCCGGACACTATAGTTTCTCAACTATCTCACTACAAAAAAATCGGGCTTTAGCGACGGATTTATCCGTTCCTAAAGCCCCCGATTCGTCGCTAATCATTTAGCGACGGATGAGATGCCCGTCATAAAAACGGGCGTCTCAAACGAATTAGGGACAGATAAGGAATCCGTCCCTAATTCACGACGGATTGGCGACGGATAAATCCGTTGACCATTCCGTCGCAATTAGAGACGGATTCCTTATCCGTCTCTAATGGGTTAGGACTTTTAGAGACGGGTTAGGAATCTATCTCTAAAAGTTGTGGGGATTTAGTGACGGGATAACTATCCGTCACTAAATCTATTTCCCTAATTCGCTCAAATTCGGGCAAATTTAGCGACGGATAGGTAATCTGCTGTATTTTTAATTTTTTTTTATTTTCATTCATGTTCCACATTTCACCTGTTTTTCACACAATATAATCGTAGAAAATATACCCGAAATAATTAATTTGTATTAATTAACAATAGAGATTCGACGAATACAAATTATCCAAACCGAAGACTAAATATCCGTACAGAAGACGAAATAGTGTATATGAAGCATAAACAACATAAGCATAAGTCCAATGTAACTAAGAATGGCCGGAGGAGGCGGTCGTTGTTGGGTCGTCAAGATCATTTGGGTCAAAGCATCCACCTGCTGAGCCATATGAGCCTGGTTCTCAATCACTTGCTGGTAAGCTGCCTTGGTTTGCTCAATCTCTTCCTTGTTTCTAGCTAACTCCTCTTGGAGATGAGTCATCATCTCCTGGACCTGGTCCTGTGTGAAAACATCAGCTCGTGTAGATGCCTGGGACACTGAGAGGCTAGGACCCGTCAATGTAGGGCCCAAACTTCCAATTCCACACACTCGACCCTTGCTGTCCATTGGGTTGACGACAAAGAAGATCTGGTTTTGCTCTTGAATCAATAGCTCCCGACCGTCGATCCTCCTCTCAATCTCACTCTGCAATCGTAAAGTGCATACGAAATGAGATACAGTTTTAGGAATCTCTTATAATTTACAAATACAAATGTGAACCTTAACAAAGAAACGTACCGCAATACGCTCGGACTTCTCGTCCACCCAAATGTCGTCCTTCAGCTTAGCCATCTTGAAGTGGTATAGCGCGGTCTTGGGGTCCCCAGCCTGGATCTAAAGAACATACATGCAAACAAGTAGTAAGTTGGTAGAAATGAAAGCAAAAAGCACATAAATCATCTTCCACAGAGGATAATGAAAGCAAAAAGCACATAAATCATCTTCCACAGCGGATAATGAAAGCAAAAAACACAAGTAGTAAATAATTAATATATACACTAACCGCCATCTGGTGATCCGTAACAACAGCTCGCGACCCATAATGGTTTCTGGAGGTGCCCGTACCATCAGTCGGCTCAGTCAGCCGGTTCTCTCTGTTCTTTGTCGCCTGATCCACAACAAGGGGTTCCTTCCAGTACTCCACCCAATGCGCCCACTCCTCATCCCCTATAAACGATGGCTTAGTGCCCTTGTCTCTACATTTTTCGCAGCATGAACCATTTTCCTATAGAGGTTTGACCCTAACCTCTCGAAAACCGACCACAACTGGGGAAGCAGGGCATTGGAAATGTAGTAGGTTTTCTACAACAATTCCACACAACATAGAAATTTCACAAGGTAAATGAAGACAACAATTTAAAGATAACACATGCAACAAGTTCATTAATGGTGACTAACATATCACCCAAGTTCAGTGGCTAACATACCACTCAGATTGTCCTAAAATTTACTAACACAATGGTGACTAATATATCACCCAAGTTTAGTGGCTAGCATGCCACTCACATATAGTGACTAACATACCACTCAGATTGTCCTAAAATTTACTAACACAATGGTGACTAACATATCACCCAAGTTTAGTGGCTAACATACCACTCACATATAGTGGCTAACATACCACGCACATTAACACAACGATTAAAACAACAAATAAAGCACTGTAACATTTAAGCTTACCCGCAACTCATCGAAGTAAAAAGCCTTCATCCCTTCCGAGACATGTGACCACTTCTCGCCGCCAGCGCCAGGTAACTCCCTCCTGCCCCTAAAAATGTCAGTCAGGTTACCGAAAGCATCAGGGGGCCAAAAACTGTTATTAATGAGAAAGACAAGAAAAAAATATTCATTAGTATATATAGTTAAATCAATGATATGTGACATATACTTGTCTTAAGTTATGTTCTACAAATGCATATATAATATGTACTTACTGTGCATGGCCGTTGGGGAACAACACCGGCTTCCCCTTCCACATAGCACCGGGTGTCAAAACTAAAAAGGGGCAATCATCAGGGGGTAAGTCAGCCCAGACATGTGACTGGCCCGTACTCGAGCTGGGTGGAGTCTCAGGAACCATAGACTGGCTGCTCCCACCAACATCAAAGCCCATAGAAGGACTACTCACTCCACTAGGTGGTGTACTACCTGTACCAGAACCACCAAGGATCCCACTCGATGCGGGAGGACGGTATGTAGGTCTCCTATGCCGCAGCATCTGCAAAAACATACAACAAATAGAGAAAAATGTGTTAGTAAATTACCGTGAATTTGCATGTAAAACATATACATTTGACACCTAATAAAGCACAAAAATATGGGTTAATCAACAACTAACAGTATATATACATATAATATACTATACACACATACCCTCGTCCTCCTCGCCTGTGGTTAAGTCTACATATTGGTCATCATGCAGCTCTATGAACTCATCACGAGCCTGTACAAGATTTCTCGCTGATTCATCAACAACCTCTTCTTGGTACGAGTTGGTGATTGAGTCGTCCCTCTGAACGTACTCTACTCTGGAGCGGGCCCGTATATGTATCGCAACCAACCAGTCCACCTTATCGCGTTTCAGGATTGGATATTCAATAAACACCACTTGGCGTGCTTGAGTCGCCAAGATAAACGGTTCGTACTTAGTACGGTACCTCCTCCTATGGTTAATGTCAACCATTTCATACTGCTCGTGCTTCCTCGTACCAAGTGGAGTAGAATCATACCAGTCAACATCAAACGGAAAGGTTCTTTTCAAAATTAGACTGAATAGCAACGGTACATCCATGAACGATCAGGATTCATAATTAAATAATTAACCTGACACGTCTAAATTTATTAGATTTATAATTACATGTATAGCATTACGTATTTAGTTTCATTACAATTACAATTACATTCTTAATTATGATACGTTAAGAATTTTATGAATTACATGCATTTTACGATTAAAATTAATTTTTATAAATTTTAAATTTTCATTTAACTATTAACATACTTCTTCGCTATGATCTTCCTTGTAGATGAAAATAGTAGTAATTATTTTTACGTTAATACAAAAAAATTATATTAAAATCACCAAAATCACCAAATTGTCTCCGAACACACAATTAAATCTTCATAATCCTAGTACATATACGAAAATCAAACTAAATACCCTACATACTTACAATCATCCTAACATTATACTAACAATCCAATTTCAAAATAAATATATCAATTGCACATCTCAAAGTTAACACAATACGTAATATAAGTTAAACTAGCTACTACATACTTCCTATAAATATACAATTGATCAAACTAGTCGAAATTAACAAAATTTCCAAATTTTAAAAAGTAAGGGTTTTAGCCAAAATACCTTCGATTACGGAGAAATTAGCCGAAGAAAGATGAAATTGATGGACCACCCGAGTTCCTTGTCCCACGAGCTTCGAAATGAGTCCAAGATTGGCCGGAATGGTTGAGTTTTGGTCGGACTTTGAATTTGGGTGAAAATTGCAAGAAAAGGAGAAAGAAGAAGGTAGAACATAAATGGGGAAGAAGAACCCATTCTGTTCGCCTTATTTCGATATTTGCGACGGATATACCAATCCGTCATTAAATCGAATTTTTTATTTTTTTAAAGTTTTCTTTTTCACTTTAATTTTTAGTCAATCCTAATTCGCGACGGATTAGTCTATCCGTCCCTAATCCGTCGCGAATTAGGGACGAATTTATCTAATTCGAGATGGATTGAGCAAATCGCTCAATCCGTCGCTAGACGATGCCGATTCGTCGCTAATCCGTCGCCAAATGGCAGTTTTCTTGTAGTGTCTTCTACAAAGATATTTGGAAACTAAGGGGACAAATGTTGATACAGAAATATGTCCAAGGCGTCCTAAGCTCCCCGGACACTATAGTTCCTCAACTATCTTCTACAAAGATACTTGGAAACTAGGGGGGCATATGTTGATACAGAAATATGTCCATGACGTCCTAACCGCTCCATCCCGGACTATAGTCCTAAGCGGGACGTCCTAACCGCTATATCAGACTACAGTCCTAAGCGGGACGTCCTAACCCCAACCAACCTATTGGGCCATAGGCCTATCAAGGCATTGGGTCATGGGCCTATCAAGGCATGGGTGGCACAATCTGGGATGTACACTTGGCGCGATCTTGTGAGTCCTCCATTTCTCAAGGGAAACCTATATATATGGGACATATCCTCATAACGCGAGGTAAGCCTTCTTCCTGGACTCTTACCTTCCCAACTATTGTACAGAGCAGATCTTCAGTCTTTCTTGATTAAAGTCTCGGACCAGTTTGACATTTAGCAAACCGGTTCTATGGTACTAAACCCCCTCCCCCCCCCCCCCCCTAGTCACTTGTGCAGGTCCTTACCGAAGACACCTTGGTGAAGCTTAGGCACTCAAGTCCTTATCAAGAAGTCACCTTGAAGAAGCTTAAGACCTCAGGTCCTTACCAAGAAGTTACCTTGAAGAAGTTTAGAACCTCAGGTCCTTACCGATGACACCTTGAAGAAGCTTAGGATCTCGGGTTCTTACCTATTGGTACTTTGGAGAGCCTTCCCTCGCTTTGGACCTTTGCTTTAGACGTGGGCGTTCTATAGTGATTTTGATCTAAGGACTTTGAAAGAAC
Organism: Plantago major; assembly: GCA_026545765.1. Lineage (NCBI taxonomy): Eukaryota > Viridiplantae > Streptophyta > Magnoliopsida > Lamiales > Plantaginaceae > Plantago > Plantago major. Next base: position 53,004,125 of record CM048843.1, on the reverse strand, counting down.
TTATTAAATGTTTAGGGGACTTTACCCTCAACACCATACACTCTGAGGCAATTAAAAATGTTTTGATTGAAGACTTACTAGCTTTGCAAAATACCCTACAATCATCCGGAAAACTTAAAATTGGAATTTGTAAACTAGTTTTGCTTGTTTTTAAAAGCCGTAATCAGTTTCGCATCAACAAACACCCAAAGTTCATAAATGAATAATTCCTGGCAAAGGATAAAAAGATATGAAGATAAATGATCTGCCCGCCTAATACCTCAAGTAGGTATCCAATTGTGTGACACAACCCTATTCACTTTAACATGAACACATTGTCTAATAAGATGAATTAACCAATGATGAAAATTAAAAAATTTCCAAAGTCATAAATGAAAAAAAGGCCACTCGATACAATCATAGGTTTTAGCAATATCAAGCTTAAGGGCCATAAAAGTATTTCTGGACTTCTTTTTCTTATTCATTGTATGTAGAAGTTCATGAGCTAAAATGATATTATCCGAAATTTGACGCCCTGGAACAAAAGCATTCTGAAAAGGGGAAACCAGTTTTGACATAAAAAGACAAATCCTCAAGACTAATTTTTTTGAAATAATCTTATAAATGACATTACAAAGACTAATAGGTCTAAAATGTGTTGGATCCGTAGAGTTTTCTTTTTTGGGAATCAACACAGTTTCAGTCTTATTAGTCAAAATGTCCAGGGACCCCGATTGAAAAAAACGCTTTGACCTAGTAGCAGATCTTTGGTCCCACTATATCCTAGTCTTTTTGGGGGAAATTCGACAAAGGTCTTACCTCCAGTGGTCTCACCCTCTCACTGTAGCAGCGGGCTCCACATTGTAGGTCCCACTCCTATAGTGAGAGGGTGAGACCATTGGGGGTAAGACCATGATCTAGGGCTGTACATAAAAAAAACCCGCCCGCGCCGCCCGCCAATCTGCCCGCCGCAAACCGCACCCGCACGTTGAAATTTTTAAAAATATCCGTCGTGGGTCGAAAATTTAATCACCCGCTTCGGGCGGGCGGGTGGCGGGTGCGGGCGAAGTCACCCGCCACCCACCCGACCCACCCGCCCATGTAAATTATATATTTTTTTATTTTTTATTATATAGTTATATAGATATAAGAAATAAGAATTAATATGAGTATATGACCTCATTCCAATTTAACACAACAGAGAACTTATACATATGTATGGTGATTGTACTTGCTAATGGAGTGTTTTATTTCGTATTGGAACTTATATTTATCTTGTTCGAACATATTATAGCATTTTATTTTATACATTGAACCCGCCCGCCATTCACCCGCTTAAACGTCAACCCACCCGCCGTGGTTTGATAAATTGTTCACCCGCCATAGTTCAATATTTTGTCCACCCGCTATAGGTGGGTCGGTTGAATATTTGGTAAAAAATCGCCTGCACCCGCCCGCATACACCCCTACCATGGTCTAACAAACCTCTTTTTGATATAAACAAGCATTTAAACCGTGGAGACCAGCGGCCTTATCCATGCCAATTGAAAACACGGCTTCTCTTATTTTGCAAATCTAGATTACAATTATCTTCATCAGTAAGAGTGGGAGTTTTTTTTTAAATTCTCAAAAAAGGTTCTAACACAGGATTTTGTGTTTGACTTTGAGTTTGGAAAAACAACTTAAACTCTTGACAAATCAGTTCGAAGCTGTAATCCACTCATCATTACAATTTTTTATACCATGAATTAAATTCCTACGGTGTTGAGAAGATGCTAAAGTATGGTGATATGGGCATATGAGTCCGTCCAACGAATTAAACCTTTCTACAACATTCCCAATCTCGAGAAATGCTCTTAGCTACCACCAGGGAAAAAGAGTCCGGCACCCAGGAAGACGCTCGGTATAAAAGAGCCGTACAGTCATAAGGCCCGACACCCAGGAAGACGCCCGGTACAAAAGAGCCTTACAGTCATAAGGCCCGACACCCAGGAAGATGCCCGGTACAAGAGAACCTTACTATAAATCATGAAGGAGAAGACCCTAAAATGTCCGGTATAAAAGTCCTGACAGACTAAGCCAACTAAAAAGGGCCCGTCTACAGAGAGGTCGCACTAACTAAGCGTGTGATAAACGTGCCACCTACCTCTGAGACCACGTGCCACGCTATCACCAAACCGACAAGATTCCGGGAAGTCAGACGACTTGTCCCCCGAACTTCCCCTATAAACAGCCCGCATTTACTACTCATTAAGGTACACAACTACTTCTACAAAATCTACTCTCTAAATTTCGGGTCCGAGATAACTCGATAAGCCCGTTACCGAAGTTGAGTCTTAGTCCGGACTGCCCAAGGCAGGCCGGCCCAAAAGGGTCTAACCCCTTCCTTTGTTCTCAGGAGACGTCTGAATCAAACTTTGCAGGTCACTTTAAGGAGACGAACCATTTTCGAGAAAACAACCTGAAAACTCCCCTCTCCGGATTCACACTTTGGCGGATCTGACTGGCGACGGACCCCAGATCCAGAACAGAGAAAAGAACCTGAAAGCTCCCCTCTCCGGACCCATACTGTGGCGGACCTTACGGCCTACTTGACGACGGACCCTCAAACTTAAACAATATGAACTGCACGATTTGACTATTAGCCCCTCCACTCCACGCACTTGACCAAGGGTTTCGACTTATCCGGATTTACCCCACATCATATTGGCGTCGTCTGTGGAATCCCTAAGTACAAAAAGCCATGGCACCTACTAAGAAACTGATAGCGAAGACACCTTCTACCCGCGCTAGATCAGCTGCCTCGAATGCTGGTGTCTCCACTCAACAACCACTGAGCTCGGGAGAAAACCAAAGATCCTCCGGAAACAGGGTCATTCTCGAACATGATGAAGGAGATGGAATGGAAGCATCCGAATCTATCCCAACAAGGAATGAACCAACCCTCTCCGCACCAGAGAATCTCCTACCTATTCACAATCCGCAAACTACAGCGGATCAAATCTTGGCAGGGTGTAGTGAGGCGCAAATTCTACAACTGCAAGCTGCCATACAAATGAGGACACTACCACAATATCCTTTGGGAATGCCCAGAGAAGAAGCCTCTATCCTCCCCATCCAGAATCAAGCCCCAAGACGGGTTACAAGCAATCACACCAGGGAACCACCAACGTCTCACAACACAGGTCGCTCCATTTCCAATGTAATGTGCAATAGGAGACCATGGGGACTTAAGAAACCTGTTGAATGAAAGAGCTCAACAAACCCAGGGTAGTAGGGGGGAGGTAAGAAGAATCGAGAATGAGAATTCTCATAACTCCGCTCCTTCCCAGGTATCTACAAGAGACCGTCGCCCTAGGAGTAACGATAGGAGGGACTTGTGTGACCAATATAGTGAGGAAGATACAGCCCAAAAATACCGAGGAGATACACCCCCATCGAAACCATAGGTAAACTGGCAGAGATAACAGGCCTGCCTCCAATATAAGAAGGGAGGACGGGGATGACTATGGAAGGAGGAGGAGCCCAGAGAGACGTCAAGAAAGGAGCCGCTCTCTAACACCCAGAAGACAACACTGGCAGAGCCCCATAACTGAAGCTGAGAAAATCAAAGAACAAGTCTGAATCCATGAAGCAGCCTTAGACCTTGAAAGGGCAAAATTGGAATCTCTTACACAGGCCAGAGATATCATCAAGTATGGCCGAAATGTGAATCCTCTATGCCGTGAAGTCAGAATAGCAGAATTACCATTATGACGAAACCCCCCTGCATCAAAAGAAACATATGACGGAAATTCATGTCCTGTCGATCATAGAATTCGATTTGAGGCCTCCTTGAGTGGACACGCTGTGCCAGACCATGTAAAAGCTCAATTATTCCCGAACACTCTCTATGGACCAGCAATGAGATGGTGGAAACAACTCCGCCCAGATTCCGTCATATCATGGCAACATCTCATCACTAAATTCACCATAAGATTTGAGAACTTCTTGGAAGTCGCTCGTCCAGTAAGTTACCTGGGAGAAATCATTCAAAAGGACCATGAAAGTCTGAGGTCGTTCCTAAAAAGATTCGAACAAGCAGCGACTTTGGTAGAAAAGCATCCCATCAAGGAACGAATCATGCACCTAGGGGAAAACACCAACAATGCTTCATTTCGTTACAAACTCACCGACGCCGATATAACAACGGAGCGTGAGCTAACTGAAACCATCAAAAAATTATTAAACACCAATGAAACCCTCGATAAGATGGTAGTCAAAGCAGGTGCAAAGAAGGTAAAACCTACCCCGGATAATTCTAGACTGGGAGACCCATACCAAGGATCAAGGAGGACAAAAAATGACCGACGAGGAAGGGTTGAGGAAAGAGGAAGATCCCCTCGAAAGATTCATTACCACGATCTAAAGGCCCTCAAGGAACAAATCCTCACGATCATGCAAAGCGATGGAATCCCTTTCGAATGGCCCGAAAATCATAGAGAAAGCAGGTCTACCAGAAATTCTAACGAATATTGCCATTTCCATAGGTAAGTAGGACACTCAACAGGAAAGTGCACCCACCTCAGACAAGAAATTCAATGGCTAATTGAGTTAGGATACTTACATGATTACATAATCAGAAAACCTGCTAAGAACGTCCAGCAAAACGAGAATTCAAACATGATCCGTAACCAACAAAACCGAATAGATCGGCGAGGCCCTTCCCTGAGAAAAGCAAGCCCCAGGCAAGAGAGAGACGATCTAAGAAGGGAAAAGAGAAGAAGAACCATAAGTCCAAGGAAAACTCCTCCTCCCCCACCAAGGCGGTACAGCCCTAGGGAAAGAAAAGATGACCAAAGATCTCAAAGTCCTAGGGGACAAGAGAACCGAATGGCCCCCGCTCAAGACCGGGAAGCGGCTAGAATAGCGTATATGGACCACCGACCCAGGTATATCCAAGAGAATCCGGTCATTTATGGGAGAATATTGCCTATTGCCGGAGGACCCTCAGGAGGAGATAGTCGGAATGCTAGGGAAGCAACCGCCAACTCTCTACGAAAATCTGACGAGAAATCCGTTAACACAATAGCGCCCGGAACAAATGTCATCACTTTTGATGAATCGGAACCCCCCCCCCCCCCCCCCGACGTGCCAGGGGGAAGGATTGATTCATGATCCCGATGTCCCTCTAGTGATCGAGATAGACATTGCTGGATACGAAATGACCAAGGTACTTATAGATACGGGATCATCTTCGAATCTTCTCTTCATGAGCACTGTGAGAAAGATGCAAATGAGCTTGCGGGGAATGGTGCCTGTAACCACAGATCTTATAGGGTTTGGCGGAAACAGAGTAAGGCCAAGAGGAATCCTTTATCTCTCCGTTTCAATAGGAAGGGAGCCATATCGAGTCACTAAACAAATACCCTTTGTCATAACGGATGTCGACTGCGACTACAACATCATCATGGGAAGACCGGCGATAAATCGGTTCAAGGCAGTCGTCTCCACCTTCCATCTAAAAATGAAGTTCCCAACGGAAGCGGGGATTGGTACAGTCAATGGAGATCAAGATGTGGGTTGAGTGCTTCACCGTCCACTGTAAGAGCTTCGCCAGACGAGAAGAGGAAGAAATTAGAAGGGAAGAGGCTGAAATACGGGGGAAAAAGACAATGTATGTTCCTGCAGGAAAAAGATCGAAGACCCAGGAAAGAACGACCAGTCGCACAAGGTATCAATTGGTTAAAAAGGGGTGTGGACAAACAAAAAACTCCCATCACCATCCATGAAGGCAAAGACAAGATCGCCGAGTACAAAGTCATACCAGACGAATCATCAAAAGATTCGCCCATGGAAAGTTTCCTCCACGAAAACAGAATGGCCCCGAACGAAGAAATCAAAGAAGTCGCAATTAGGGAAGGTTGCCCAGAAAAAGTTGTTAAAATAGGGGCAGAAATGGACGAAGAAACTACGCTCGAAATGGTGGCATTCCTGAGAAGAAACGTCGATGTTTTCGCTTGGGAAACTGAGGACCTAACTGGGATAGATCCATGGATCATGGTACACAAACTCAACATAGATACAAACGTGAGGCCTGTCCGCCAGAAGAAAAGGGATCATGGCCCTGTACAAAACAAATCATCGCCGAGGAGATAGACCGACTCCTAAGAGCTGGGCACATAGAACAAGTCCAAAATTCTGATTGGATATGTAATGTTGTCCTAGTGCAAAAGGCCCCGGGGAAATGGAGGATGTGTAATGATTTTACCAGTGTCAACCGCTTTTGCCCTAAGGATCCATATCCTCTCCCAAGGATTGATCAGTTAGTAGATTCTACCGCAGGATGTGCTTTACTAAGTTTTATGGACGCCTTCCAAGGATTCTACCAAATTAACATGGCCGAGCAGGACATAGTAAAAACCGCCTTCATCACCGCAGGAGGAGTGTACTGCTTCAAGGTCATGCCCTTTGGCCTAAGAAATGCAGGAGCAACCTACCAGCGATTGATGAATCGCATGTTCAAAGAAGAACTGGGCAAGTCAATGGAGGTGTATGTTGATGACATCCTGGTAAAAAGCAAGGAGGCATCAGAACAATTCCCCACCTAGAAAGATGCTTTGCAATCATCGGAAAATATGCCATGAAACTCAACCCTGATAAGTGCACGTTTGGGGTGACAAGAGGAAAATTTATGGGTTACATGGTCACAGAACGAGGCATTGAAGCCAATCCAGAAAAAATCAAAGCAATCCTGGAGCTCCCTCACCCAGAAAAACTCAGAGACGTCCAACGACTCATAGGGAAGGTCATATCCCTAAGTCGATTTATCTCCAGATCCGCCGAGAAGAATCTCCCTTTCTTCAAAATACTCAGGAAATCAGAAGACTTCGAATGGAACCAAGAATGCAAGGAGGCTTTTGAAAACCTGAAGCTCTACCTTTCTTCTCCACCGTTACTTTCCAAACCTGAAGACGGAGAAACCTTGTACATTTATCTGGCAATAACACCTGAAGTCGTAAGTTCAGTTCTCAGGAAGTACTTGGCTGTGAAAGTCGGGGAACAACTCAGGGGGAACATTTGGTTGGGAACCATTTGTTTAAGGAATCTTAGAATAGGATTTTTGTAAGGTGACCTCAATTATCTATTCTAGTGAATTCTAGGTCTTTGGAAGACCGAAATGGATTAGTTGGAGGATTAAGCCACCTCCAGATACCACTATACTTGCTGTGTTATTTACTTTTCTGTACTTACATTTCAGCAACACACACACACACTTTAACTGTTTCTGCACTTATCTATCTTAATTCTTCTGCGCTCTGAATCTAAGTATCAGATATCTACATAGATATCTGAGAAATAGTTTTTATCGACAAAAGTTTTAAAAGACTATTCACCCCCCCCCCCCCTCTAGTCTTTTACTTTGCCGTTATCTTGACCAACAAGTGGTATCAGAGCAGGAGGTTCACAAGCCTTCTGCACTGAACCTGGATCCCCAGACAGGTGGAGGAACTTTGTCCATTTTCGAGGACTATTTAATTTGTGTGTTAAGTGTGCAGGAATGTCTCTGAGTGATGCACCCGTTCTCAAACCAGAGAACTACGAGAAATGGAAAAATAACATGATGCTCCGCCTTGAAGTCATAAGTGACGAAATGATCGAAGTGATAAAGAATGGCCCAATAGTCATTCAACAACTTCAACAAGTCATGGAGGTTTCTAATGGTAGAGACAGAGATCAAAGCGAAGGATCTTCACAAACTGATGCGTCAACAAGTGGGAGATCTACTAGTCAAGTTATTTACGAACCAAAGCCCAGAGAACTCTGGACATCGAAAGATGCCAAGAGAAATCGTCTGGATGGTCAAGCTCGTAATATCATCATCAGATCGACACCTGAGCACATACAGTGTAAACTGTGGGGTGCTAAAACGGCGAAAGTTGCCTGGCAACTGATTGAAGAAATCTATGCCGGAACTGAGAAAACCAAAGAAAACAAGTTCGAAGTTCTCAAGTTGAAATTTCAAAATTTCAAACAAGGACCCACTGAAACTCTGGAAGAACTTGATTTCAGATTTACCACTCTCATGAGTGATATGGAAGCACTTGGGAAAGAACAGATACTCCCAATGTAAAAGATTAAGACTATTGTCAGAAGTCTTAACCACAACTGGGAGCATACTAAATTCTTTTATTTTAACCAAGGAATGCCAAATATCACTCCAGTGGAACTCTTCTCACATCTTGCTACGGTTGATTATGAGACAACACAAAGAGAACAAACAACTGAAAAGTTGCAGAATATTGCTCTAGTTGCTCAAGGAACTTCTGAAAAGAAGAAAAGTAAGGAAGAGACTGAGGATGCTCTTGCTGCAAAGCAAATAAGCAAATATGCCAGTCGAGAAATTGAGAGAAGAAAAGCCAAAGAGAAGCTGAAAAAGCATCTAGGCTCAAACTATCACCAGTACAAAAATATGCAAAGCTCGCTGAACAAGCCAGCTCAGAAAGCATCATGTACTGAGGAAGTAGAAATTGGAAACGATATATGTTTCTATTGTCAGAAACCTGGTCACTTCAAGAAGGATTGTCCTGCCTTCAACAAACTAAGGACAGGTGACAAGAAAGATAGAAGAATCTTCAGAAGAAGCCAGAAAGCTTTATTAACTGAAGAAAGAAAGAAAATCCAAACTCAACTGGATGCTCTAGACGTTGAGACAGATTCTGAAGATGACAATTCAGATGACTCAACCTTACCATCACCAGAATTATGTGGAGTTACTCATGATATAATCGACTTCGGCCTCAAGAAGAATGAAATGTGTGGAGTTGTTGAAATTGACGGTCCAGACATCTCTAACATAGAAATCTGTCTTATGGCTGATGAGGTAATACATACCTCTTGTTATACTTATGAAAGTGATGAAGAAGAAATAAAAGATCTAGAAAATCTCAGGAAAGAACTTGACATCTATGAAAGAGAATTTCTAATGATCCGAGCTAGAGCCGAAAATCTTGAAGAAGAAAAGAATTCTCTTGCAAAGGAAAATTCTCAATTAGTTAAGATATCTGAGAAAAAGGATGCTGAAAATGCATTTCTCAAAGCTCAGATATCTGAGACTGAAAAGTCACATAAAGAAGCAATGGCTGAATTACGAAAGAAATATGAAGATCTTCTTTCTGAGAACAAGGAACTCGAAAAGAAAGAATTATCTTTTCAATCTTATGCCAAAGCTAGTGACACTCTTACTGAAGTACAATCTTACTTAAGAGATCCTTCAGAAAAGAAAGGACTTGGGCTAAATACACAGACAGATTGTTCTATCACTCTGAATAAGAGTGAGGAAAGAAGAACATTTGTAAGTATTCAGCAAGATGGTTCCCATGCAATCTATAGTATCGGTCAGAAGACGAAGATTGTTGACAAAGGAAAGGCAGTTGCGACTAAACCTTTGTGGGAAAAACAAGTCAAAAACAAAACTGTTGGGCACGTCTCTGAAAAGAAACACAACACTGAAAAGTGTAAACACCCACAGTGCTATGTCTCTCAAAAGGGTAGAATTGCAGGAGCTGGCAAATTCTCCCATGTCACTTTTTCTAGAAAGAAATTTGACCAACCAGAGACTAGCAAAGCTGCTGAGAAAATATCTCAGATAGCTTCAAGTGCTCAAAACGGTATTGGCTATAAAGGCATCGGGAAACAACTTGCTCATGAATACAAACAGGAGCAAGAACGATGGCTAAAGGCTAGAATTGCTCAAAGGAATTATCAGAAGTGGAAGTTGAATCAAGCCACTGAAAATCTGAATGCCAGGGCTAGAAGAAATCTGGCAAGGAAAGCTAAGTTTGCTGAAAAGCAAACTCAGAAACCTGACAGGTATCTGAAAGCACCAAATGGAGCACCTAGGAACACACCAAGGAAGAAAATAATTCTTAATAATGATAATCATTCAATTAGAATTCCTCCTTATGTTCCTATCAGACAAAAGAATGTTCCAAGAAAATTCATTCAAAAATGGATTCCTACTGGAAGATTGTTTAGTCCTGATGGTTCCAACTGTAAATTGAGAACCTAATCTCCATTTACATTGTGTGCGAATGCTTCTGGACTAAAGCACAATGGCTATTTGATAGTGGATGCGAAAGCACATGACAGAGACAAAGCAACCGTCGACATTACAAAGCTTGCAAATACGTAACCGGATATCGATTTTGGAGGAGAATTAAATCCCTCTCTGGGATTTGGCAACGTCAAATTGGGAACATTAACAATCACTGACGTATTACATGTTAAGGATTTGAAATATAATCTATTTAGCATGAGCCGCTTTGCGAATAAAGGTTTTATCAGAAAATTCAAAGCAAAATATCGCAAACTAATTGACAATGAGTCAAAGCATACCTTGGTTGCTTTCGCGGAAAGGCGATCTTTATGTTGCCGATTGGGCATCTGCCACAATCAAGAATGTCTCATGGTGAGTCAATCTGGTCACGTAAGAGCACCGTTATGGCACAAAAGAATGAGTCACTTGAACTTCAAAACTCTGAACAAACTTGCCAAGAAAGAGTTAGTGGTTGGCCTTCCCAAAACATCTTTCAGAAAGGATGGTATCTGTTCTGCCTGTCAGATGGGAGAACAATCCAAAATCTCTTTCAAGTCCAAAACTAGACACTCTAAGTTGTAATTAACGCAACTATTACACATGGATCTTTTGAATCATCTGTAACTAGTTATGCAGAAAGAAGTATGGTCCGTTGTAGTAGATGACTTCTCAAGATTCACTGGTTGTCTTTTCGAAACACAAATCGATGCCGTGGTGGAGATACCAAACTTTTAAAAAGCTTGAAGTCATGAAAATGACAAGGTATCTCAATCGTAGCAGACCATGGTAATCGAGTTTGTCAACCAGTACATAAAGGAGTTTTGTACCTGCAAAGCTATACAACACCAACTTTCCTCTGTAAGAACACCTCAACAAAATGGTGTTGCAGAAAGGAAAAACAGAACCCTTAAAGAAGCTGCAAGGACGATGCTAGCTGACACTGAAATAAGTGAAGTTTATTGTGTTGAAGCTGTAAACACAGCCTGCTACACTCGTAATGTATGTTTGATAAACAAACACCATGACAAGACCCTTATGAAATCTTGGTTGGTAGACCCCTAATATCAAACATCCGAGAGTATTGGTTTTAGATGTTTTGTTCTAAACAATGGAAAAGATTATCCGAGAACATTTCAACCAAAGGCGATGAAGGTGTATTTCTTGGTTATTCCACGAATAGCAAAGCCATGAAATTTACAACAAAAGAACAAAGAAAATTGAAGAATCAGTTGATGTTGTATTATATGAAGGAAGTAAGAAAACACCTCCTAATGATGAACTCTCAGAAAGGTTCAAAGAACTAATGTTGAGGGATTCTGAAGAAGAATCCTCAGAAAGGAGAAACATCATTATGGAAAGTGAGGATGACTCTGACGTAGAAAAGCTTGATATGCCTAGTAACAACCAGATGACTCACAAACATGATGAAGAATTTCCTATGAAACTTCCAGAAATGGAAACTGAAGATATTCATCATGAAGCTATCTCTGGAAATAATCTCTCTGAAAGACATGTTCCAGATAGTTCAAACACTGAACAAGTATCAGACATTAATTGCCCTTTTGAGGAGCAAAATGTCTTAGATTCTGAAAAAGTATCAAATCAAAATCCCAGTGATTCACATTCAAATCATTTGGATATTGATCCTACTAGCACTAAACCTATGATGAGATGGATCAAGGATCATCCTGCAAAAGATGTGATTGGACCAATTAATCAAGGTGTTAGGACTAGGAGAGCAATAGCTGAAAATGCTAATTCTCTCTTTGGATGTTTCATCTCAAATATTGAACCTAAAAATATAGAAGAAGCATTAGGAGACCAAGACTGGATCTCTGCAATGCAAGAAGAGTTGGATCAATTTGAGAGAAACAAAGTCTGGAAACTAGTTCCATTTGTGGAAGGAATATCTGTAATTGGAACTAAATTTGGTTTTCAAAAACAAAATGAATGAATCTGGTGAAATAACCAGAAACAAAGCAAGATTGGTTGCCAAGGGATTTACCCAGACTGAAGGCTTAGATTTTGATGAGTCATATGCACCAGTTGCCAGATTGGATGCAAGAAGACTCTTTCTAGCCTTTGCAGCTCATAAAGATTTTAAAGTTTATCAGATGGATGTCAAGAAAAACGAACACCTCCCAGTTTATTACCTAAGAAAAGTACTCGGAACCGCTGAAAGGAACTACAAGGAAATCGAAAAATACGCTTACTGCCTGGTAGAAACCTCTCGGAAACTCAAGCCTTACTTCTGATCTCATAAAATGGTGGTTCTAACAAACCAACCCTTGAAGCATGTCCTGAGAGATGCTTCCAAATCCGGGAGATTAGCCAAGTGGACGATAGAATTGGGAGACCACGCTATCGATTATCAGGCCCCTTCCGCAAAGAAAGCCCAAGTTCTGGCTGATTTTCTAGCAGAATATCCAGGCAAGTCAGGAACCCCCGAGGAAAAGGAGAACGCCCCACTCGCCGAAGAGATCCTCAACCTAGAACTCGAAAGGAACCTAGAAATCGATCCAGTGGCCGATTCGATTCTCAACAAAAATCAGAATAGAAACTTATTGTCCCCTCCTCCAGAATCAAGATCCGAGACCACTCCACAACATAAACCTACCCAACAAGCTCAACATATAGCTAAAGAGCTTGGTCCGGAAGAAGAGGACATATGGGAACTTTATGTGGATGGATCATCAGCCTCTCATGCAGGAGGAATGGGAATCTTGCTTATTAGCCCAGAAAGAGCACAAATGGAGTATGCTATAAGATTGACCTTCAGAGTTACAAATAATGAAGCCGAAAATGAGGCCATAATAGCCGGTATGAGAATGGCGAAGTCTGTTATGGTAAAGAAACTTCGTGCTTATTCAGATTCCCAACTCGTTACTGAACAATATTCAGGAAAATTCACAACCAAGAGCACGTCCATGATAAAATACTTAAAGATATTGAAGGAATGGGAAAAGAAGTTCGATCTCTTCACACTATCCAAAATCAGTCGAACCAAGAATACAATAGCAGATGGGTTATCCAAATGGGCTACCGCGTCAGGGGCTATCGACACCAGGTCCGTTGTACTTATGACGACAAACGAATCAGCAATTGCTGCCTCAGAAGAGGTTGCTTTCATTGGAGTGCTCGACAGAGTTGGCACATGGATGGAGGACGTGATACGATATTTACGTGACAACATACTACGAAGTAACCACGTAGAAGCAAGGAGAACCCAGCGCTACTTCTTATCCGAAAATGATTTGTACCGTAAATCCTATGATGGAACCCACCTAAGATGTCTGGGACCATCCGAAGCGGACATGGTAATGAAAGCAATTCATCTGGGAAGTTGCGGTAATCATTAGGGAGGAAGAGCCCTAGAACATAAGATTCTGAGAAATGGATATTACTGGCCAGGAATGCAGAAGGAAGCCAGCAAATTCTCTAGGTCCTGTACCGAATGCCAAAAGTTCGCACGTATTCCACAACAGCCATCCATTCTTATGATTCCCTCAACCATCCCTTGCCCCTTCGATTAGTGGGGCATCGACATAGTTGGACCTTTCCCCACGGGCATAGGAGGAAAGAAATTCCTAATTGTGGTAGTAGAATACTTCTCCAAATGGGTAGAAGCCGAAGCCACCGCATCCATTTCAGAGAAGCGGATGATGGAATTCGTGTGGAAGATATCATGTCGTTTTGGCTTACCAAGAATCCAAGTTGCTGATAACGGACGTCAATTCTCCGGACACAAGTTAAAAGATTGGTGTAAAGAGATGGGAATCGAACAACGCTTCACCTCGGTCGGCTACACGCAAGCCAATGGACAGACAGAGGTCACCAATCGCACCATAGTCGATAACCTTCAGAAACGACTTGGAGATGCTAGGGGAGATTAGGTCGATGAGTTAGAAGGAGTCCTCTGGGCATACCGGACCACCGAAAGGACAGCCACCCAAGAGACCCCGTTCAGCATGGTGTATGGATCTGAGGCAGTAATCCCTGCAGAGATCGCCATCAACACTTACAGAATCCAAGGGTAAAAGCCATTCGATAATCATACTAAAAGAATCTACGACCTATACATGTTGGAGACCAAGAGAAGCACGGCTCTAGCCAGGATCTTGGGATATCAAGCCACTATGGCAAGGGCATACAACAAAAATGTCAAAAGCAGGGATTTCAAATAGGAGATTTAGTATTACGCAAAAAGGAGATTCTAAAGTCAATCGGTAAACTTGAACCAAATTGGGAAGGGCCGTACAAAGTAATCAGCTCCAGCATCAATGGAAGCCATGGTTTGGAAATCATGAGTGGAACTCCCCTCAAACGGACATGGAATGCGAGGAACCTTCAGAAGTATTTTCCTTAAAAGCATCTCTTAAATAGGCCCGACATGGGCATAGGTCTTTTGTAATAAACTCCTACCAGTTTATGAATTCGGTTTAAGTCATAAAAATCAAAGAAGAACCGAGACTCACAGAGTCCGGTACCACGTTGAAAGTGTCAAGGACTTGAAAAGTCCGACACTCCTTCACTACAAGCCAAAGCCTTGAGTGAAAGAAGAACCGAGACTCACAGAATCCGGTACCACGTTGAAAGTGTCAAGGACTTGAAAAGTCCGACACTCCTTCACTACAAGCCAAAGCCTTGAGTGAAAGAAGAACCGAGACTCACAGAGTCCGGTACCACGTTGAAAGTGTCAAGCACTTGAAAAGTCCGACACTCCTTCACTAGAAGCGAAGGCCTTGAGTGAAAGAAGAACCGAGACTCACAGAGTCCGGTACCACGTTGAAAGTGTCAAGGACTTGAAAAGTCCTACACTCCTTCACTACAAGCCAAAGCCTTGAGTGAAAGAAGAACCGAGACTCACAAAGTCCGGTACCACGTTGAAAGTGTCAAAGACTTGAAAAGTCCGACACTCCTTCACTACGAGCCAAAGACTTGAGTGAAAGAAAAACCGAGACTCACAGAGTCCGGTACCACGTTGAAAGTGTCAAGGACTTGAAAATTCCAACACTCCTTCACTACGAGCCAAAGCCTTGAGTGAAAGAAGAACCGAGACTCACAAAGTCCGGTACCACGTTGAAAGTGTCAAGGACATGAAAAGTCCGACACTCCTTCACTACGAACCAAAGCCTTGAGTGAAAGAAGAACCGAGACTCACAAAGTCCGGTACCACGTTGAAAGTGTCAAGGACTTGAAAAGTCCGACACTCCTTCACTACAAGCCAAAGCCTTGAGTGAAAGAAGAACCGAGACTCACAAAGTCCGGTACCACGTTGAAAGGGTCAAGTACTTGAAAAGTCCGACACTCCTTCACTACGAGCCAAAGCCTTGAGTGAAAGAAGAACCGAGACTCACAGAGTCCAGTACCACGTTGAAAGTGTCAAGGACTTGAAAAGTGCGACACTCCTTCACTACGAGCCAAAGCCTTGAGTGAAAGAAGAACCGAGACTCACAGAGTCTGGTACCACGTTGAAAGTGTCAAGGACTTGAAAAGTCCGACACTCCTTCACTACAAGCCAAAGCCTTCAGTGAAAGAAGAACCGAGACTCACAGAGTCCGGTACCATGTTGAAAGTGTCAAGGACTTGAAAAGTCCGACACTCCTTGTTCGGAAATTTGTTAGATATTTTGTTAGAAATATCTGTTTAGATTTTGATCAGCAACATGATGACTTATCTTAGTCTCAGAAAGGTGATTAGTACTCTTGGTTCACTTGAACATTGTAAAAGAGGAAACCCACTAAGTATGATAGTCTAGCTAATCTTGTATAGGATGTTAGGTCTCAAAATGTAATTTTTATTTTATGAAGAGAAGATCAACAAGAAGACATCCAAGCAGAACAAGTTCAACGACATTGAAGATTTGAAGACTGCACAAGATTACTGAAACAGTTTTACAGATACCTTGGCCAGATATCTTGAAGAAACGAATAGTTTTAAACAAACTGTGTCACAAGAGATATCTGAGAAATAAAAGGTCTATCTGAAAACAAGGAAAGTGTCCACAGATATCTATTCTTAGATACCTTGAGCTTTAACCACATTTCTGAAAAAGAAATATATATATTGCAAACAAAGTTGTTTCAATAAAAGTGGTATCTGAAGTTAAAGATAAGAACGTGCAAACAATCAGAGAAATCTGATCAAGGTTATCTCTGATACAAAGAATAGTTCCGTTGGAACTACAGGACAAAAGTATAGTATAATGCATTAAATGCACGGACAGAGATGTCTGAACAAAAGCAATGGTTGCTTCTGAAGAAGAAGACAAACCTGCTACAGTACTAAACACAGATATCAATAGTTTGAATTTGATTTAAGCCTAACGGATACTATTCAAACGGCACTCAAATTCATCTATAAATATCAACACTTAGACTGCTTGAAAAGACACGCTGAACTGAACACATATCTTAATCTCTCAAGCAAACTACTTACTCTCAAGCTTTCTGTTGCGACCAAAGCTCTTGATCTTAAGTAGCACTGAAGTTCTAAGTGTCCTGATCCTAAAAAAGCACAGCTATCTGTGAAATAGTTGAATTGAAAGATCAAGTATCTGAGATTCATTCTCTAGAACATTTATCTAAGACTTGGGTCAGTAAAAAGAACAAGATACCATACATTGCAAAGTGTATTAAGTATACTTGATTCATAGAGCTATCTGATTAACTGAAAAGTTATTAAAGAAGCTCATCTGACAACTCAAACCAAAACCAACACCATCACTGGCGTGGAGTACAGGAAGTACTTAGTTTGAGAAGCTATGGAATAACTCCAAGGTTATTGAGCACAGGAAGTACTTAGCTTGGGAAGCTAGGGAATAGCTCAAAAGGTTTCGAGCACAGAAGTACTTGTGGAAAGCCGGGGAACAACTCAGGGGGAACATTTGGTTGGGAACCATTTGTTTAAAGGAATCTTAGAATAGGATTTTTGTAAGGTGACCTCAATTATCTATTCTAGTGAATTCTAGGTCTTTGGAAGACCGAAGTGGATTAGTTGGAGGATTACGCCACCTCCAGATACCACTATACTTGCTGTGTTATTTACTTTTCTGTACTTACATTTCAGCAACACACACACACATTTTAACTGTTTCTGCACTTATCTATCTTAAGTCTTCCGCGCTCTAAATCTAAGTATCAGATATCTACACAGGTATCTGAGAAATAGTTTTTATCGACAAAAGTTTTAAAAGACCATTCACCCCCCCCCCCTATAGTCTTTTACTTTGCCGTTATCTTGACCAACAAGTGGTATCAGAGCAGGAGGTTCACAAGCCTTCTGCACTGAACCTAGATCCCCAGATAGGTGAAGGAACTTTGTCCATTTTCGAGGACTATTTAATTTGTGTGTTAAGTGTGCAGGAATGTCTCTGAGTGATGCACCCGTTCTCAAACCAGAGAACTACGAGAAATGGAAAAATAACATGATGCTCCACCTTGAAGCCCTAAGTGACGAAATGATCGAAGTGATAAAGAATGGCCCAATAGTCATTCAACAACTTAAACAAGTCATGGAGGTTTCTAATGGCAGAGACAGAGATCAAAGCGAAGGATCTTCACAAACTGATGCGTCAACAAGTGGGAGATCTACTAGTCAAGTTATTTACGAACCAAAGCCCAGAGAACTCTGGACATCGGAAGATGCCAAGAGAAATCGTCTGGATGGTCAAGCTCGTAATATCATCATCAGATCGACACCTGAGCACATACAGTGTAAACTGTGGTGTGCTAAAACGGCGAAAGTTGCTTGGCAACTGATTGAAGAAATCTGTGCCGGAACTGAGAAAACCAAAGAAAACATGTTCGAAGTTCTCAAGTTGAAATTTCAAAATTTCAAACAACGACCCACTGAAACTCTGGAAGAACTTGATTTCAGATTTACCACTCTCATGAGTGATATGACAGCACTTGGGGAAAGCAACAGATACTCCCAGTCAGAAAAGATTAAGACTATTGTCAGAAGTCTTAACCACAACTGGGAGCATACTAAATTCTTTTATTTTAACCAAGGAATGCCAAATATCACTCCAGTGAAACTCTTCTCACATCTTGCTACGGTTGATTATGAGACAACACAAAGAGAACAAACAACTGAAAAGTTGCAGAATATTGCTCTAGTTGCTCAAGGAACTTCTAAATAGAAGAAAAGGAAGGAAGGGACTGAGGATGCTCTTGCTGCAAAGCAAATGAGCAAATATGTCAGTCGAGAAATTGAGAGAAGAAAAGCCAAAGAGAAGCTGAAAAAGCATCTAGGCTCAAACTATCACCAGTACAAAAATATGCAAAGCTCGCTGAACAAGCCAGCTCAGAAAGCATCATGTACTGAGGAAGCAGAAATTGGAAACGATATCTGTTTCTATTGTCAGAAACCTGGTCACTTCAAGAAGGATTGCCCTTGTTGGTCTAGATAATGGCAAAGTAAAAGACTAGAGGGGGGGGGGGGGTGAATAGTCTTTTAAAACTTTTGTCGATAAAAACTATTTCTCAGATATCTGTGTAGATATCTGATACTTAGATTCAGAGCGCGGAAGACTTATGATAGATAAGTGCAGAAACAGTTAAAGTGTGTGTGTGTGTGTGTTGGTGAAAAGTAAGTACAGAGAAGTAACTAACACAGCAAGTATAGTGGTATCTGTA
The DNA here is from genome assembly GCA_026545765.1 of Plantago major. Classification (NCBI taxonomy): domain Eukaryota; kingdom Viridiplantae; phylum Streptophyta; class Magnoliopsida; order Lamiales; family Plantaginaceae; genus Plantago; species Plantago major. The sequence continues at coordinate 52,985,429 of CM048843.1, read as the reverse complement.
GGTGGCGTAATCCTCCAACTAATCCACTTCGGTCTTCCGAAGAACTAGAATTCACTAGAATAGATACTTGAGGTCACCTTACAAAAATCCTATTCTAAGATTCCTTAAACAAATGGTTCCCAACCAAATGTTCCCCCTGAGTTGTTCCCCGGCTTTCACAGCCAAGTACTTCAGATTTAAACCTTTTGAGCTATTCCTAGCTTCCCAAGCTAAGTACTTCCTGTGCTCAATAACCTTGGAGTTATTCCTTAGTTTCTCAAACTAAGTACTTCACATACTCCAAACGATGATGGTGTTGTTTTGGTTTGAGTTGTCGATGAGCTTCTTTAATAACTTTTCAATTAATCGAGATAGCTCGTGAATCAAGTATACTTAATACACTTTTCAATGTATGGTATCTTGTTCTTTTATCGACCCAAGTCTTAGATAAATGTTCAAGAGAATGAATCTTTATACTTGATCTTTCAATTCAACTCTTTCACGATAAGCGTTTGTTTAGGATCGTGACACTTAGAACTTTAGTGCTACTTAAGATCGTGAGCTTTGGTCAAATGTAAAGCTTTGAGGATAAGTAGTTTGCTTGAGAGAATATGTTGTTCACGTGTTTATGGAGTTCAAGGTGTCTTCTCAAGTAGTCTAAGTATTGATATTTATAGATGAATTTGAATGCCGTTGAATAGTATCCGTTGAGCTTAAATCAAATTCAAACTATTGATATCTCGTATAGTAATCTTAAGAGGTTTGTCTTCTTCGAGGTACCGCTGCTTTTATTCGTACATCTCCGCCCATGCATTAAATGCATTGTCTTTTACTTTTGTCCTCAGAGTGCCAACGAACTATGCTCGAGACGAGACTAGTATTATCCGATTCTTTGCACGTCCTTATCTTTAATCTTGGATACCACTTTATTGAAACAACTTTGTTGCAATATATTTCTTTTCGTAAATGTGGTTAAGGCTCAAGGTATCCGAGAGTAGATATCTGGGCACTTTCCCGGTTTACGTAAAACCTTCTAGTTCTCGAGATATCTCTTGTGTGACACCTTGTTTAAAACTATTCGTGTCTTCAAGATATCCACAAGGTATCTGCAAAACTATTTCAGAATCTTGTGCGCTTCTTCAAATCTTCAATGTCGTTGAACTTGTTCTGCTTGGATGTCTTCTTCTTGGTCTTCTCTTCATAAAATAAAAATTACATTTTGAAACCTAACATCCTATACAAGATTAGCTAGACTATCATACTTAGTGGGTTTCCTCTTTTACAATGTTCAAGTGAACCAAGAGTACTAATCACCTTTCTGAGACTAAGATAAGTCATCATGTTGCTGATCAAAATCTAAACAGATATTTCTAACAAAATATCTAACAAATTTTCTAACAAATTTCCCCCTTTTTGATCAGTCAACGATGACTATCTGACCTATTACAAATCTGGATGAGTGAACAATCCAACACTTAATCATTTCTTAAGATTTTTCAAATCATTCAATTAAGTGCAGAAAGTAAACATCAACCAAATCACAAGGTGTGATCTTTGCTGACAAGTTATCTTTTATAAAATACTATCTGAGAGTAAGTTCTTCAGATAAGTTACATAGAAGGATTACAAATAACTTTAGTACATAAAACAAGTTTAGCTAAGTCAGCAAAAATACAACAAAAAATACATAGTAAATTAGGACAACAGGAGTAACCAAGCTCCAAGTAAACATCCTAATAGACTAGTCTTCAAGTCTTCAACTCTTCAAGTCTTCAACAGTTGTTCTATGGATCAGTCTGCAAATTTCCTATCTCCAAACCTTTGGATGTCATCAGAATAATCATAGAGAAGTGTTCTGACGAGCATCTCAGTGTCTCTGGCAAATCCACAGACCTCTTTGTAGGTTTTGGTAGGATTTTTCTTGACAAAATGTTTGACCCACATATACTTTCCCCACTTCCAGGCATGCTCTATTCTGATATCTGAAAGCTTGAAGTATTCGTAGATAATCCTCAGATATCTGATGTCACCCTTGTATTGATCTTCAGTTAGATAGAACAACTCATAGGGTTCCACAGCGAGTCTTGCTCTTGTGCCTGTTCCGGTGATATTCAGAATTCTGTGCACATCATCTGGCTTTCCATATGGACATTCATCAGAGAGGTCCTTTCTCATGGCTTCAGTTCTCTTGACAACTTCAAAATCCAACCAGGCTTTAATGTGATTGGTGTTGATCAAGGTTGGCTTATCTTTTCTCCATGCCATAAGTTGTTTATGGATTGGTTCTGGAAATTTTGAATTTACCAGTAGATACTTAAGTTCCAGAATCCAATAGCCATTTTTCTGATTGATGCACTCAGACAGAGGAATCATTGTCATTCTTCACATACTCTATTTTGGCTTCTTCTGGCCTGAGTGGAAGTTGACTTTGTCTTTGCTCAGCTCTCAGTCTGTTCCTTCTTTGTCTTGAATTCTCTTTGGGTTTGTTGCTTGAAGAACCACCCTAGATAGACTTGGTATTTCCAGATGGTGTTTTAGCTGCTAGGGGCTTTGCAGCTATGGGCTCAGTTAGGCTTTCAATTTTCCTTTTTCTGTGAAGAGGAGCTTCATCTTCATCAGTTTCCTCATCATCATCAAGATTAGATCTTGTGAGAGTTTTACAGCCTTCTTCATTGCCCAAGGACTTGATTTGACCTTCTTCTTCTTCAGAAGATTCATCAATCCCTTTAACTTGTCTTCTCCTTGGAGGTTTTTGTGCCATGGCCCTTGTTATCATTGTAGTTCCTTCAGAAGGTTTCTGGGAAGCAGCTACTATTTGCAAAGCAGCTTGGCTTGAGGAGGGTTCGTTGATTCTGAGTGGTGGCTGGGAAGTTTTCATGTCTCTTCTTCCTCTCTGAGCCACACCAGCTCCAGATTTCTTCTTGTTTTCTTCTCCTTCTTCCCATTCCCCCTGACTTTGAGGTCCAGATTTGTACACTCTTTCCCCCTTAGTCATTGTTGGCTGACTCAGTCTCATAAAAGAATCTGAGAGAGAGTTAAAATGCCCTTGTAAATAATTTTAGGCAGTGACCAACTTCTGAAGTTCGGCTTTGAGCTCCTGATTTTGCTTAATAAGTCCATTGTCCTTATCAGTGAGCTCTGCCAATGGGCCTAGGATGGCATCTGCTTTTCCAGCAGTGTAACTTGCCTCTTGCAAAGCTTTTTCAGCTAAAGACGCATCATCGTCCCTTATCATTCCCAGATCTTTCTGAGCAATGACTATGCTAGTTGTTCTCTGAGTAACGAGCTCAGTGAACTTTTTCATTTCGTAAGGCAATTACTTCCTTGTTTTGTGAAGACATCTCCTTTTTCAGATGAGCCAGTACTTGGTATCTGTTCATGTATTCATGGGAGTGGACATTTGGCAGTTTGCTGAAAGTTTCAGGCGCAATCAGTTTCCTTTTCAAGTGTGAAACAGTTAGATGTTCATTGCGATGTTTTGCCAAAGTCTTGTCTTCTTCATCATCTGAGTAATCAGCCCAATGATCTTCATCCTCTTGGACATTCTCATCGATTGTGTCGAGTCCAGCAACCATCTGAGAGATTGGTTTCTTCCCTTTTTGGGAGGAGGATGGTACTTCTTTTGAAGATGATGCAGCCTTAGCATCATGCTTAATTTCAGATACTTCTTCTGTATCGAGTTCTTTGGTGATGGCAATTACAGCATCCTGTAGCTCTTTAACCTCAGAGTAAGCAATCATCTCTTGCAGATATTGATCTTGTAGTTGGTCAAGCTTGTCTCTGGATTTGGCTATCTGGTCTTCCAGTTGAAGATGGAGCTGTTGTTCTTCTTCCAACAATTGTCTGAGTTGAGCAGTTCTGGATTGAGTATTCAACAATTTCTGAGTGATTTCCTCAGAATCCTCAACTACTTGTTAAGTATTAATCTTTTGTTGGGAAGATGGATGAGTTGACTTTTGAGGAGATGGAGACGGAGATTTCTGTGCTTTCCTCTCAGTTTGCTTTTCAGCAGTTGAGGCATGATTTCTTTGTGAAATTCCTCCGGTCCCTGGTGCAGGGGCATCATCATCATCCTTTTTGTCTGTGTCATCCTTTTGGTGATGATCAGTGGGAGGTTCATCGAAGTCGTTTTCGTTTATCCCTTCCTCCTCATCATCTTCAGATACAAGATTGATCACTTCAGGAATAGTGATCTTCTGCCCATTAACCTCTTCTTGTTCAGAAGGTATAAATTGCAGAGTCTGGAGCAGAACTGGCTTAAATGCCATCTGTAATCTTGTCTGACCATCTGCCTGTTCAAAGGCTTGTATCAAATTGTGCGCCACTTCTCTGGAGAAATACTTATGCAATAAAGTCGCAACTGTGTACTGTTCGGTAGGGAACATTGCATGGATATATGTCTCCAAGTCAAGAGCTCGTACTCGTCTGGTTGGTTGATCTGTGATTCTCGATATTTCAGAGAGATCAGAGCACCTTAACCTTTGCCATTTCTTGAAGCATTGTATATGCTTTGGCAGGGTTTGAGCTTTGAAGAAGGGAAGTAGGTCCCTTTTCTCATCATTGGGAGCCTGCTTTGCACTTGTTTGAGCCTGATAGAAAGAGTTTTGAGTGAGCTTCAAAACTTTTATAGATATCTAAGTAGAAGTGTAGTTTAGTTTCTGAGTTACCTGAGTAAGTACTTCAGGCTCAGAGACTTGTGCTACTGAGACAATTGGTGTCTCAGATATCTTGTTGTGAGGCGAAGACTGGGAAGTCTGGTCCTCATCAACCTTTCTTTCTTGAACCTGAGAATTAAAATTATCACAATACTTAGGAAATTTTATCAAGAAAACTTTAAGTGACAAATCAGATATCTGAGAGGTCAATTACCTCCATGGGAGGCTCAGATACTTGTCGCTCAGAGACTTGTGCAGTCTCTGGAATCTTTTCTTGTGATGAAGGCCTTGATCCTCATCAATTTCCATAGGTGCAGGGGATGTCGCAACTCTGTCCCCTTGCACTTCTACTTCTGAGTGAGCCTGTGAGTAGAAAGTATTAAGTAATTTAGAAGAAGTTTGAGATAACCCAAGGTGAAGAATTTTTATCAGATTATATTTATATAAATATATATATATATATATATGTATTTTTATATATATATATATACATATATATATATATATATATATATATATATATATACCTTCATATGGGAAGGCTCAATGATGTGTTCTTCAGAAACCTTGTTGGTTTCTGGGTTCTTTCTGGCATTTACGCCTTATCTTCCTCTTTTCTCTGGAGCTGTTAGAAACATTTACTTTAAGCACATGAACATATGACTGAAAAGTGTTATCTTAAGAATCAATTTATCACCTATGGCACAGGTGCAGATTTCTTAAGAGGTGAGGTTGGGGGAACCTCCTTCTCAGTTTCTGAGGCAAGCTTCCTTCCTCTTGTTTACGTGTTTCTAACTCATTTATAACAAAGAAATTTTATAAGTAACAAGATATATATAAGCATAAAGTTTCACAAGATGAGAGTTAAACCATTCACTACCGATCCATGTCAGTCGATTGGTCTCTCAAACTCGTGACCTTCTATACTTTGGTCTTCTTGTTCCAAAGAACACTTCTTTGTTTGAAGTTTCAGGTACTTCACACCTTTCCTGAGTGTGCAACTCAGTTGCATCCCCTGGTTGATCATTCTGAGTAGATATCTCAGTTTGATCCCTCTCATTGAGTTGGGGAACCTGCTCTTTTGCAGGATTTTCTTCAGCATACAACATTGCTGGTAATTCAAAATGGAGTTCATTTACCATTTCATCAACCACTTGTGGCTGTTGTGGTTGTTGTTGTTGTGGTTGTCTGGAAGCAGAAGATTGGTCAGTAGAGTGTTCTTCCAGATTTTTAGATGTGGCGTTTCCATCAAGATTCGCCAAGATTAAAATACCGATCATCGTGGCTTTTTGAAGTTGTGCAGAAAGCGTTCTCGATGATGTGTTTGCACCAACAACCTTTGCAATAGGTGCTTGTTCAGCAACCTGAGGTGTAGGTTCTTCTTCAGAAACCTTTTCACTAGTTACTATTTTAGTAACCTTAGCCCTTTTTGTTCTTTCTAGGACTTGAGAGATGACTAGCTTCTCATCTTCATCGTCAGAGCTCTCATCAGCATTAGGAACTGATTGGTCCATTACTCCTGCGGTTTCTGCAGATAGGGCTTGGTGTTTTCACCACTTTGGCGATTTATGAGTTCATCGGCAAGGCTTCGCAATAGTCTTCACATTTCTGAAAGCACTTTCTCTTGCTGAGTCTACTTGTTCAGTAGTTGATAACTCTTTTGCAGCATTGATGAGTTCATCAGCCTTTATCAGTTCATCGACAATGCCTGCAGATATCTGAGAATCGACAACCTCAATGGGTATGTCTTCTGATTTGCCAGCAGACTTCTTTCTTGAAGTTCTGGGCTTCTTGGTCGCAACCTTTTCTTCAGATACCTTTTCAGACTTTCGCTTCTTAGAACCTTCCGAGACCCAAGAACCTTTTTCAACAAGTTTGTATACTCATATTTGTAGAGTAGGTTCTTTGTGGCTATTTCAAATTGTCTCTCGAGCTCAATGCCAAGCTTCTCCAAAGAAGTAGCATATCTTCGCACCATAGCCATCGTGGCCTTTGGCTCAGCTAGTCCTTTGGCGATTTTAGGCTCGAAGCCTTGAATCTTCTTCACAAACTTCATGAAGGCGTACTTTCCCAGTTAAAAGGGTTTTCTAGCCGTTTTTCTTGTTGATTCAGCAAGAACATCATGATCCATCGTTCTTGGCTTATCTGGTCAGCACCTCCTTGTAGACCATCAAAGCATCTGTGAAGAATGCAAGCCATACATCCCAAATGAACCATCGATGTCCGTTCGGATGTCGCAAGCTTGAATTCAAAGGGTGTATCTGATTTTCAAGATCACACACGCCATCGTCTGATTCTTTAACACCTTCAAGGAGATCATCGTCCTTGGTGTTTATTTCAAAATCCTTTCCAAGATTTTGAAACTCAAACAACTTACAGAAAGTTGTTAAGTCCAGAAGGATTTCCTTTCCTTGGACTGAGGTTTTGACAGACACTATTGCAGTGCCTTCAGAAACACAGGAAATTATCCTGGAGTTGTTGTAGAATTCCAACACATCGAGTGATGAAATTCCACTTGGGCGAGCAGATAGAAAACCCTTGATTTGTGCCTTTTCAAGCATGTCAAGAATCAGTTTTCTGTCGGTTTGGTTTTCAATTGCAGCCGTGAGGTATTCCTCAACCATGGCACCACCCCAAATCATTCTGTGATTTGAAGTCCAATGGTCAGGATTAAAATCTCCTACCAGTCGGTTGCTCACAATAACCAACTCTGGTGCTTGCTTTTCAGCAGTACCAGTGGAGGATTGAGATTTCAGTGTAGAAGAATTCTTTGGGGCCATCTCTTTATATAGTGTAGATTTGGATTGGTGTTTGAAAGAGATTTGATTTAGTAATTCTTTGCAGAAAAACTTAATCTTGGTTTGCAGAGATTGTAGAAGATTTGCAGAGAATCAAGAGAAGGTTTTGCTATTTTTGTGCAAGTCTGAATTTTGGATTAGGCGAAAGTGATTTCTTTTGCCAAAATCCTATATATATAGCAATAGAATCTCAACAGACAAATACATACAAATTGATTTTGTGTGTACGTATCTGTGATTTGCAAGCAGGCGTGAGCAAAAGCTAGTTCGACATTAAATGCAAAGTGGGCTTTGTCAGAATTTTTTTACAGTCCACTATATACTGTGAATTAATTTCCACCGTATAGATCAATCGCTTAATTTCATCAAGGGTCACCATTGCTTCTTCAGCAATGATCACAATCAACAAGTGTAATTGTGCCCATTTAATGAATTTTGGCTATTAGCTATCTGAATCATGTTTGTGTATGACCAAGTACACTGTTTGCATCTGAATCTGTCTTATACTTAGCATTTTTCCAAGTTTTTCATCTAGATAGAAATAATGCGAATTTCAAGAGAGTTGTTGACTGCTGATAGTTGTACTATTCTCCTTTGTGTTCACTGTTTATAGAGTGATTCAGATATCTGAGTTCCGTTCGTAGATCTTAAGTCGCCTTTTGTTCTTTAGCCTTTTTGACTTCTGGATACCCATTCCAGATTTCTCTTTTCTCTTCCCTGGATGCCCGTTCCAGATACCTCTTCTCTGGATGCCCGTTCCAGATTCCTGAACTCTTTCAGTTCATTGGTAGTTCCATTAGTCCAAGACTATGTCTTAAGGCTAAGAATCTACTTTCTTGTAGTGGCTTAGTGAAGATATCTGCAAGTTGGTCTTCAGTGCCAATCTTGAGTATCTCTATATTGCCTCTTTCAACATGGTCTCTGATGAAGTGATGTCTGACATCAATATGCTTTGTTCTGGCATGAAATTTAGGATTCTGTGTAATTGCAATAGCACTTGTGTTGTCACAGAAAATGGGAGTTTTCTCTTCAATGAGTCCATAGTCTTTAAGTTGTTGTATCCACAGAATTTGTGTTGCACAACAACCAGCAGCAATATATTCAGCCTCTGTGGTAGAAGTTGCAATTGAGTTGTGCTTCTTGCTAAACCAGGAGATAAGTCTAGTACCCGTAAACGACAAGTTCACGAGGTGTTTTCCTATCAAGCGTGATCCAAAGATAATCGCCCGAGTACCCAAATAAACTCAATCCGCTTTCTTTAGGATACCACAATCCTACATCTATCGTATTTTACATACCTTAATATTTTCATAGCAATGTTGTAGTGTGTTTGCATCGGATTTGTCTGAAATCTAGCACACACTCCAACGGCGTATTGAATATCAGGTCTACTTGCAGTGAGGTAAAGTAGTGAACCTATCAATTTCCTATACTTATGTTCTTCAACACTCTTGTCTGATTCAGTATAGGTCATTTTGGTCCAATGGTCATAGGTATCTTAGCATTCTTTTCAGAAGGCTTAAGATTGAATTTTGTGAGCATATCTTTTACATACTTTGTTTGACTAGTGAATATTCCATCATTGAGTTGCTTGACTTGCAATCCTAGAAAATAATTCATTTCTCCCATCATACTCATCTCAAACTTACTTTTCATGAGATTTGCAAAGTCATTACAAAGTTGCTTGTCCTTAGATCCAAATATGATGTCATCAACATATACTTGAACTAAGAGTAGTTTCCCATCATGGTTTAAGGTAAATAAAGTTTTATCAACTTCACCTTTCTTGAAACCACTTTCCAGAAGGTATTTGGCCAAAGTGTCATACCATGCTCTTGGAGCCTGTTTCAGTCCATACAGAGCTTTCTGTAGTTTATAGACCATTCTACTTTCTGAGAAAACTTCAAAGCCAGGTGGTTGCTCAACATAAACTTCTTCTGCAAGTTCACCGTTCAAGAATGCACTTTTGACATCCATCTGATAAACTTTAAAATCTTTATGAGCTGCAAAGGCTAGAAAGAGTCTTATTGCATCCAATCTGGCAACTGGTGTATATGACTCATCAAAATCTAAGCCTTTAGTCTGGGTAAATCCCTTGGCAACCAATCTTGCTTTGTTTCTGGTTATTTCACCAGATTCATTCATTTTGTTTCTGAAAACCCATTTAGTTCCAATCACAGATATTCCTTCCATGAATGGAACTAATTTCCAGACTTTGTTTCTCTCAAATTGATCCAGCTCTTCTTGCATTGCAGATATCCAGTCTTGGTCTCCTAATGCTTCTTCTATATTTTTGGGTTCAATATTTGAGATGAAACATCCAAAGAGAGAATTAGCATTTTCAGCTATTGCTCTCCTAGTCCTAACACCTTGATTAATTGGTCCAATCACATCTTTTGCAGGATGATCCTTGATCCATCTCATCATAGGTTTAGTGCTATTCAAACAGATAATTAGCATTTTCAGCTATTGCTCTCCTAGTCCTAACACCTTGATTAATTGGTCCAATCACATCTTTTGCAGGATGATCCTTGATCCATCTCATCATAGGTTTAATGCTAGTAGGATCAATATCCAAATGATTTGAATGAGAATCACTGGGATTTTGATTTGATACTTTTCGATTCAAGACATTTTGCTCCTCAGAAGGGCAATTAATGTCTGACACTTGTTCAGCGTTTGAGCTATCTGGAACATGTCTTTCAGAGAGATTATTTCCAGAGATAGCTTCATGATGAACATCTTCAGTTTCCATTTCTGGAAGTTTCATAGGAAATTCTTCATCATGTTTGTCAGTCATCTTGTTGTTACTAGGCACTTCATGCTTTTCTACGTCAGAGTCATCCTCACTTTCCGTAATGATGTTTCTCCTTTCTGAGGATTCTTCTTCAGGATCCCTCAACATTAGTTCTTTGAACCTTTCTGAGAGTTCATCATTAGGAGGTGTTTTCTTGCTTCCTTCATAGAATACAACATGAACTGATTCTTCAATTTTCTTTGTTCTTTTGTTGTAAATTCTGTAGGCTTTGCTATTCGTGGAATAGCCAAGAAATACACTTTCATCTGCCTTTGGTTGAAATATTCTCAGATAATCTTTTCCATTGTTTAGAACAAAGCATCTACAACCAAATACTCTCAGATGTTTGATATTAGGGGATCTACCAACCAAGATTTCATAAGAGGTCTTGTCATGGTGTTTGTTTATCAAACATCTGTTCTGAGTGTAGAAGGCTGTGTTTACAGCTTCAACCCAATAAATTTCACTTATTTCAGTGTCAGCTAGCATCGTCCTTGCAGCTTCTTTAAGGGTTCTGTTTTTCCTTTCTGCAATACCATTTTGTTGAGGTGTTCTTACAGAGGAAAGTTGGTGTTGAATACCTTTGCAGGTACAAAACTCCTTTATGTACTAGTTGACAAACTCAGTACCATGGTCTGTTCTGATTGCAGATACCTTGTCATTTTTCATGACTTCAAGCTTTTTCAGCAAGTTTGGTATCTCCACCCTGGCGTCAGATTTGTGTTTCTGAAAGACAACCCAAGTGAATCTTGAGAAGTCATCTACAACACAGACCATACTTCTTTCCTGCATAACTAGTTAAAGATGATTCAAAAAGATCCATATGTAGTAGTTGTAGTGGTCTAACACTAGAGTGTCTAGTTTTGGACTTGAAAGAGATTTTGGATTGTTTCCCCATCTGACATGCAGAACAGATGTCATCCTTTCTGAAAGACGTTTTGGGAAGGCCAACCACTAACTCTTTCTGGGCGAGTTTGTTCAGAGTTTTGAAGTTCAAGTGACTCATTCTTTTGTGCCATAACCAGTGCTCTTCTGTGTGACCAGATTGACTCACCATGAGACATTCTTCAGTTGTGGCAGATGCCCAATCGGCAACATAAAGACTGCCTTTCACGAAAGCAACCAAGACTGCTCGCTTTGACTCATTGTCAATTAGTTTGCAGTATTTTGCTTTGAATTTTATAGTAAAACCTTTGTCTGCAAACTGGCTCATGCTAAATAGATTGTATTTCAAATCCTTAACATGTAATACGTCAGTGATTGTTAATGTTCCCAATTTGACGTTGCCAAATCCCAGAGAGGGATTTAATTCTCCTCCAGCAAATCTGATATCTTGTCCTGTGTTGCAAGCTTTGTAATCGACCAGATTTGCTTTGTCTCCTGTCATGTGCTTTCCGCATCCACTATCAAACAGCCATTGTGCTTTAGTCCAGGAAGCATTCTGCACATAACAGGGAACAGGAGATTAGGTTCTCAATTTACAGTTGGAACCATCAGGACTAAACAATCTTCCATTTTTTAATGAATTTCCTTGGAACATTCTTTTGTCTGATAGGAACACAAGGAGGAATTCTGATTGAATGATTATCATTATTAAGAATTATTTTCTTCCTTGGTGTGTTCCTAGGTGCTCCATTTGGTGCTTTCAGAAACCTGTCAGGTTTCTAAGTTTGCTTTTCAGCAAACTTAGCTTTCCTTGCCAGATTTCTTCTAGCCCTGGCATTCAGATTTTTAGTGGCTTGATTCAACTTCCACTTCTGATAATTGCTTTGAGCAATTCTAGCCTTTAGCCATCGTTCTTGCTCTTGTTTGTATTCATGAGCAAGTTGTTTCCCGATGCCTTTATAGCCAATACCGTTTCGAGCACTTGAAGCTATCTGAGATCTTTTCTCAGCAGCTTTGCTAGTCTCTGGTTGATCCAATTTCTTGACATGAGAGAAATTGCTAGCTCCTGCAATTTTACCCTTTTGAGAGACATAGCACTGTGGGTGTTTACACTTTTCAGTGTTGTGTTTCTTTTCAGAGACGTGCCCATCAGTTTTATTTTTGACTTGTTTTTCCCACAAAGGTTTAGTCGCAACTGCTTTTCCTTTGTCAACAATCTTCGTCTTCTGACCGATACTATAGATTGCATGGGAACCATCTTGCTGAGTACTTATAAATGTTCTTCTTTCCTCACTCTTATTCAGAGTGATAGAACACTCTGTCTGTGTATTCAGCCCAAGTCCTTTCTTTTCTGAAGGATCTCTTAAGTAAGATTGTACTTCAGTAAGAGTGTCACTAGCTTTGGCATAAGATTGAAAAGATAATTCTTTCTTTTTGAGTTCCTTGTTCTCAGAAAGAAGATCTTCATATTTCTTTCGTAATTCAGCCATTGCTTCTTTATGTGACTTTTCAGTCTCAGATATCTGAGCTTTGAGAAATGCATTTTCAGCATCCTTTTTCTCAGATATCTTAACTAATTGAGAATTTTCCTTTGCAAGAGAATTCTTTTCTTCTTCAAGATTTTCGGCTCTAGCTCGGATCATTAGAAATTCCCTTTCATAGATGTCAAGATCTTTCCTGAGATTTTCTAGATCTTTTATTTCTTCTTCATCACTTTCATAAGTATAACAAGAAGTATGTGTTACCTCATCAGCCATAAGACAGATTTCTATGTTAGAGATGTCTGGACCGTCAATCTCAGCAACTCCACACATTTCATTCTTCTTGAGGCCGAAGTCGATTATATCATGAGTAACTCCACATAATTCTGGTGATGGTAAGATTGAGTCATCTGAATTGTCATCTTCTGAATCTTTTTCATAGTCTAGAGCATCCAGTTGAGTTTGGATTTCCTTTCTTTCTTCAGTTAATAAAGCTTTCTGGCTTCTTCTGAAGATTCTTCTATCTTTCTTGTCACCTGTCCTTAGTTTGTTGAAGGCAGGACGAAGAATCCTCAGAAAGGAGAAACATCATTATGGAAAGGAGAAACATCATTATGGAAACATCATGATGAAGAATTTCCTATGAAACTTCCAGAAATGGAAACTGAAGATATTCATCATGAAGCTATCTCTGGAAATAATCTCTCTGAAAGACATGTTCCAGATAGCTCAAACATTGAACAAGTGTTAGACATTAATTGCCCTTCTGAGGAGCAAAATGTCTTAGATACTGAAAAAGTATCAAATCAAAATCCCAGTGATTCACATTCAAATCATTTGGATATTGATCCTACTAACACTAAACCTATGATGAGATGGATCAATGATCATCCTGCAAAAGATGTGATTGGACCAATTAATCAAGGTGTTAGGACTAGGAGAGCAATAGCTCAAAATGCTAATTCTCTCTTTGGATGTTTCATCTTAAATATTGAACCTAAAAATATAGAAGAAGCATTAGGAGACCAAGACTGGATCTCTGCAATGCAAGAAGAGTTGGATCAATTTGAGAGAAACAAAGTCTGGAAACTAGTTCCATTTGTGGAAGGAATATCTGTGATTGGAACTAAATGGGTTTTCAGAAACAAAATGAATGAATCTGGTGAAATAACGTAAACAAAGCAAGATTGGTTGCGAGGATTTACCTGTCAAGGCTTAGATTTTGATGAGTCATATGCACTAGTTGCCAGATTGGATGCAATAAGACTCTTTCTAGCCTTTGCAGGTCATAAAGATTTTAAAGTTTATCAGATGGATGTCAAAAGTGCATTCTTGAACGGTGAACTTGCAGAAGAAGTTTATGTTGAGCAACCACCTGGCTTTGAAGTTTCCTCATAAAGTAGAATGGTCTATAAACTACAGAAAGCTCTGTATGGACTGAAACAGGCTCCAAGAGCATGGTATGACACTTTGGCCAAATACCTTCTGGAAAGTGGTTTCAAGAAAGGTGAAGTTGATAAAACTTTATTTACCTTAAATCATGATGGAAACTACTCTTAGTTCAAGTATATGTTGATGACATCATATTTGGATCTAAGGACAAGCAACTTTGTAATGACTTTGCAAATCTCATGAAAAGTAAGTTTGAGATGAGTATGATGGGAGAAATGAATTATTTTCTAGGATTGCAAGTCAAGCAACTCAATGATGGAATATTCATTAGTCAAACAAAGTATGCAAAAGATATGCTCACAAAATTCAATCTTAAGCCTTACGAAAGAATGCTAAGATACCTATGAGCATTGGAACCAAAATGACCTATACTGAATCAGATAAGAGTGTTGAAGAACATAAGTATAGGAAATTGATAGGTTCACTACTTTACCTCACTGCAAGTAGACCTGATATTCAATACGCCGTTGGAGTGTGTGCTGGATTTCAGACAAATCCGATGCAAACACACTACAACATTGCTATGAAAATATTAAGGTATGTAAAAGGTACAGTAGATGTAGGATTGTGGTATCCTAAAGAAAGCGGATTGAGTTTAATTGGGTACTCGAATATGATTATCTTTGGATCAACGCTTGATAGGAAAAGCACCTCGGGAACTTGTCGGTTTAAGGTACTAGACTTATCTCATGGTTTAGCAAGAAGCAAAACTCAATTGCAACTTCTACCACAGAGGCTGAATATATTGCTGCTGGTTGTTGTGCAACACAAATTCTGTGGATACAACAACAACTTAAAGACTATGGACTCGATGAAGAGAAAACTCCCATTTTCTGTGACAACACAAGTGCTATTGCGATTACACAGAATCCTAAATTTCATGCCAGAACAAAGCATATTGATGCTAGACATCACTTCATCAGAGACCATGTTGAAAAAAGCAATATAGAGATACTCAAGATTGGCACTGAAGACCAACTTGCAGATATCTTCACTAAGCCACTACAAGAAAGTAGATTCCTAGCCTTAAGACATATTCTTGGACTAATGGAACTACTAATAAACTGAAAAAGTTCAGGAATCTGGAACGGACACCCAGAGAAAAGGTATCTGGAACGGGCATCCAGAGAAGAGAAATGCAGGCAGGTATCCGTAAGTCAAAAGGCTAAGAAGCGGAAAGCGACTTAAGATCTACGAGGCGGAACTCAGATATCTGAATCATTCTATAAACGGGGAACACAAAAGAGAATAGTACAACTATCTGCAGTCAACTACTCTCTTGAAATTCGCATTATTTCTATCTTGATGAAAAACTTGGAAAAATACTAAGAATAAGACAGATTCAGATGCAAACAGTGTTCTTGGTCATACAAAAACGTGATTCAGATAGCTAATAGCCAAAATTCATTAAATGGGCACAATTACACTTGTTGATTGTGATCATTGCTGAAGAAGCAATGGTGACCCTTGATGAAATTAAGCGTTTGATCTATACGGTGGAAATTAATTCACAGTAAATAGTGGACTGTAAAAATTCTGAACAAAGCCCACTTTGCATTTAATGCCTAACTAGTTTTTGCTCACGCACCTTGCAAATCACGAATCGTACACAAAATCAATTTGTATGTATTTGTCTGTTGAGATTCTATTGCTATATATAGAGGATTTTGCCAAAAGAAATCACTTTCGCCTAATCCAAAATTCCGACTTACACAAAAATAGCAAAACCTTCTCTTAATTCTCTGCAAACCTCCTACAATCTCTGCAAATCAAGATTAAGTTTTTCTGCAAAGAATTACTGAATCAAATCTCTTTCAAACACCAATCCAAATTCCCTACACTATATAAAGAGATGGCCCCGAAGAATTCTTCCACGTAAATCTCAATCCTCCATGCTGCTGAAAAGCAAACACCAGAGTTGGTTATTGTGAACAACCGACCGGTAGGAGATTTTAATCGACCATTGGACTTCAAATCACGTAATGATTTGGGGTGGTGCCATGGTTGAGGAATACCTCACCGCAATAGAAAACCAAGCCGACAGAAAGCTGATTCTTGACATGCTTGAAAAGGCACAAATCAAGGGTTTTCTATCTGCTCGCCCAAGTGGAATTTCATCACTCGATGTGTTGGAATTATACAACAACTCCAGGATAATTTCCTGTGTTTACAAGGCACTTTGCAATATAGTGTTAAAACCTCGATCAAGGAAAGGAAATCCTACGGACTTGACAACTTTCGTAAGTTGTTTGAGTTTCAAAATCTTGGAAAGGATTTTGAAATAAACACCAAGGATGATGATCTCCTTGAAGGTGTTAAACAATTGTCAGATGGCGTGTGTGATCTTGAAAAATCGGATACACCGAGTTCAAGCTTGTTGACATCCGAACCGGACATCCGATGGTTCATTGGGATGTATTCTTGCATTCTTCATAGATGCTTTGATGGTCTACAAGGAGGTCTTGACCGGATAAGCCAAGAACGATGGATCATGATGTTCTTCTTTGAATCAACAAGACAAAATTTGGAAAACCCTTTTAAGCTGGGAAAATCGCCTTCATGAAGTTTGTGATTAAGATTCAAGGCTTGAGCCAAAGATCGCCAAAGGACTAGCGAGCCAAAGGCCCACGATGAGCTATGGTCTCAAGATATGCTACTTCTTTGGAGAAGCTTGGCATTGAGCTCGGAGAGGCATTTGAAATAGCCAAAGAACCTACTCTACAAATATGAGTATACAAACTTGATGAAAAAGGTTACTGGGTCTCAGAAAGGTTCTAAGAAGCGAAAGTCTGAAAAGGTATTTGAAGAAAAGGTTGCGACCAAGAAGCCCAGAACTTCAAGAAAGAAGTCTGCTGGCAAATCAGAAGACACACCCATTGAGGTTGTCGATTCTCAGATATCTGCAGGCCTTGCCGATGAACTGATAAAGGCAGATCAACTCATACTGAACAAGTAGACTCAGCAAGAGAAAGTGCGTTCAGTAATGTTGCGACTAATGCAGAATGCCTTGCTGATGAACTCATTAATGCTGCCAAAACAGGTGAAAAGCACCAAGCCCCATCTGCAGAAATCGCAGGAGTAATGGACCAATCAGTTCCCAATGCTGATGAGAGCTCTGACGATGAAGAAGATGAACTAGTCATCTCTCAAGTCCTAGAAAGAACAAAGAGGGCTAAGGTTACTATAACAGTAAGTGGTGATAAGGTTTCTGAAAAAGAACCTAAATCTCAGATTGCTGAACAAGCACCTATAGCAAAGGTTGTTGGTGCAAACACATCATCAGGGAACGTTTCTTACGCACAACTTCAAAAAGCCCTGATGAGTGGTATTTTAGTCTTTGGCGAATCTTGATGGAAATGCCACATCTAAAAATCTGGAAGAACACTCTACTGACCGATCCTCTGCTTCCAGACAACCACAACAACCACAACAACCACAAGTGGTTGATGAAATGGTAAATGAACTCCATTTCGAATTACCAGCATTAAAACACGCTGAAGAAAATCCTGCAAAAGAGCAGGTTCCCCAACTCGACAAGAGGGATCAAACTGAGACATCCACTCAATATGATCAACCAGGGGAGGCAACTGAGTTGCACACTCAGGAAAGGTGTGAAGTACCTAAAACTTCAAACAAAGAAGCTGTACTGAAACAAGAAGACCAAAGTATAAAAGGGTCACAAGTTCCAGAGACCAATCAGCCTGACAATGCTCAGGTAGCTGAATGGTTTAACTCCTCCCTTGTGAAAAATTTTATGCTTGTATATCTTGTTACTTATATAAAAATTCTTTATTCTGGTGAGTTAGAAACACGTAAACAAGAGGAAGTGGAAAGCTTGCCTCGAAGCGAGAAGGAGGTTACCCTGACCTCGCCTCTTAAGAAATCGAGCTGTACCACGGTGATAATTGATTCTTAAGATAACACTTTTCAGTCATTTGTCTATGTGCTTAATCATTTAAAGTAAATGTTTCTAACAGGCTCCAACTGAGAAAGAGGAAGATAAGGCAGAAATGCCAGAGACGAACCCAGAGACCGACAAGGTGTCAGAAGAACATATCATTGAGCCTTCTAGCATGAAGGTACATGAAAAATCAGTGATAAGTATTCTTCATCATGGGTTATCTTAAACTTCTTCTAAAATGTTCAATACTTTCTACTTACAGGCTCATTCAGAAGTAGAAATGCAAAGGGAAAATGTTGCGACATCCCCTGCATCAATGGAAATTGATGAAGCTCCCAAGGCAACATCACATGAAAGAATACCAGAAACTGAGAAAGTTTCTGAGAAAAATGACTCTGAGCTTCCTATTGAGGAAGTAAGTCCAAAACTCAGAACTCATTAAAGCATTTTTGCACAGAATTCTTTCAAATAATTTCCTAAGTATTGTATTAATCTTAATTCTCAGGTTCAAGAAAGAAAGGTTGATGAGGACCAGACTTCCAAGTCTCCACCTCACAACAAGATATCTGAGACACCAATTGTCTTAGTAGCACAAGTCTCTGAGCCTGACGTACCTACTCAGGTAACTTAGACACTAAACTACACTTCTACTCAGATATCTACAAAAGTTTTGAAGCACACTCAAAACTCTTTCTTTCAGGCTCAAACGAGTGCAAAGCAGGCTCCCAATGATGAGAAAAGGGACCTACTTCCCTTCTTCAAAGCTCAAACCCTGCCAAAGCATATTCAATGCTTCAAGAAATGGCAAAGGTTAAGGTGCTCTGATCTCTCTGAAATATTGAGAATCACAGATCAACCAACCAGACGAGCACGAGCTCTTAACTTGGAGACGTATATCCATGCAATGTTCCCTACCGAACAATACACAGTTGCGACTCTATTGCATAAGGATTTCTCCAGAGAAGTGGCGCACAGTTTGATACAAGCCTTTGAACAGGCAGATGGTCAGACAAGATTACAGATGGAATTCAAACCGATTTGCCCTGACTCGCAATTTATACCTTCTGAACAAGAAGAGGTTAATGGGCAGAAGATCACTATTCCTGAAGTGATCAATCTTGTATCTGAAGATGATGAGGAGGAAGAAATAAACGAAAACGACTTCGATGAACCTCCCACTGACCATCACCAAAAGGATGACACATACAAAAAGGATGATGACGATGCCCTTGCACCAGGGACCGGAGGAATTTCACAAAGAAATCATGCCTCAACTGCTGAAAAGCAAACTGAGAGGAAAGCACAGAAATCTCCGTCTCCATCTCCTCAAAAGTCAACTCATCCATCTTCCTAACAAAAGGTTATTACTGAACAAGTAGTTAAGGATTCTGAGGAAATCACTCAGACATTGTTGAATACTCAATCCAGAACTGCTCAACTCAGACAACTGTTAGAAGAAGAACAACAACTCCATCTTCATTTGGAAGACCAGATAGCTAAATCCGGAGACAAGCTTGACCAACTACAAGATCAATATCTGCAAGAGATGATAGCTTACTCTGAGGTTAAAGAGCTACAGGATGCTGTAAATGCCATCACCAAAGTACTCGAAATCATGTAGATTCTCGAAATTAAGCATGATGCTAAGGCTGCATCATCTTCAAAAGAAGTACCATCCTCCTCCCAAAACGGGAAGAAACCAATCTCTGAGATGGTTGCTGGACTCGACACAATCGATGAGAATGTCCAAGAGGATGAAGATCACTGGGCTGATTACTCAGATGATGAAGAAGACAAGACTTTGGCAGAGCACCGCAATGAACATCTAGCGGTTTCACACTTGAAAAGGAAACTGATTGCTCCTGAAACTTTCAGCAAACTGCCAAATGTCCACTCCCATGAATACATGAACAGATACCAAGTACTGGCTCATCTGAAAAAGGAGATGTCTTCACAGAACAAGGAAGTAATTGCCTCCGTCCCCTCTGAAATGAAAAAGTTCATCGAGCTCATACTCGGAGAACAACTAGCATAGTCATTGCTCGTAAAGATCTGGAATGATAAGGGACGATGATGCGTCTTTAGTCAAAAAGCTTTCCAAGAGGCAAGTTACACTTTGAAAAGCAGATGCCATCCTAGGCCCATCAAGAGCTCACCGATAAGGACAATGGACTTATCAAGCAAAATCAGAGCTCAAAGCCAACTTCGAAGTTGGTCACGCCACAATTATTTGCAAGGGCATTTCAACTCTCTCTCAGATTCTTTTATGAGACTGAGTCAGCCAACAATGACTACGGGGAAAGAGTGTACAAATCTGGACCTCAAAGTCAGGGGGAATGGGAAGAAGGAGAAGAAAACAAGAAGAAATGCTGAGTCAAAGCGGCTCGAGAGGAAGAAGAAACATGAAAACTTCCCACCACCACTCGTAATCAATGAACCCTCCTCAAGCCAAGCTTTGCAAATAGTAGCTTTCCGTAAACCCATCAAGGAACTACAATGATAACAAGGGCCATGGCACGTAAACCTCCAAGGAGTACTAAGGCTCCAAGGAGAAGACAAAGTTAAAGGGATTGATGAATCTTACGAAGAAAAGAAGAAGGCCAAATCAAGTCCCCAGGCAATGAAGAAGGTCAGAAACTCTCACAAGATTTAATCTTGATGATGATGAGGAAACCGATGAAGATGAAGCTCCTCTTCACGTAAAAAGGAAAATTGAAAGCCTAATCGAGCCCTTAGCGCAAAGCCCTAGCAACTAAAACACCCTCCGAAATACCAAGTCTATCCAGGGTGGTTCTTCAAGCAACAACCCCAAAGAGAATTCAAGACAGAGAAGGAACAGACTGAGAGCTGAGCAAAGACAAAGTCAACTTCCACTCAGGCCAGAAGAAGCCAAAATAGAGTATGTGAAGAATGACAATGATTCTTCTGTCTACAGGTGCATCAATCTGAAAAATGGCTATTGGATTCTGGAACTTAAGCATCTACTGGTAAATTCAAGATTTCCAGAACCTATCCATAAACAACTTATGGCATGGAGAAAAGATAAGACAACCTTGATCAACACCAATCACATAAAAGCCTGGTTGGATTTTGAAGTTGTCAAGAGAACTGAAGCCATGAGAAAGGACCTCTCCGATGAATGTCCATATGGAAAGCCAGATGATGTGCACAGAATTCTGAATATCACTGGAACAGGCACAAGAGCAAGACTCATTGTGGAACCTATGAGTCGTTCAATCTAACTGAAGATCAATACAAGGGTGACATCAGATATCTGAGGATTATCTACGAATACTTCAAGCTTTCAGATATCAGAATAGAGCATGCCTGGAAGTGGGGAAAGTATCTGTGGGTCAAACATTTTGTCAAGAAAAATCCTACCAAAACCTACAAAGAGGTCTGTGGATTTGCCAGAGACACTGAGATGCTCGTCAGAACACTTCTCTATGATTATTCTGATGACATCAAAAGGTTTGGAGACAGAAAATTTGCAGACTGATCCATAGAACTACTGTTGAAGACTTGAAGAGTTGAAGACTTGAAGACTAGTCTATTAGGATGTTTACTTGGAGCTTGGCTACTCCTGTTGTCCTAATTTACTATTTTTTTGTTGTATTTTTGCTGACTGAGCTAAACTTGTTTTATGTATTGAAGTTATCTGTAATCTTTCTTTGTAACATATCTGAAGAACTTACTCTCAGATAGTATTCTATAAAAGATAACTTGTCAGCAAAGATCAAACCTTGTGATTTGGTTGATGTTTACTTTCTGCACTTAATTGAATGAATTGAAAAATCTTAAGAAATGATTAAGTGTTGGATTGTTCACTCATCCAGATTTGTAATAGGTCAGATAGTCACCGTTGACTGATCAAAAAGGGGGAAATTTGTTAGGAAATTTGTTAGATATTTTGTTAGAAATATCTGTTTAGATTTTGATCAGCAACATGATGACTTATCTTAGTCTCAGAAAGGTGATTAGTACTCTTGGTTTACTTGAACATTGTAAAAGAGGATACCCACTAAGTATGATAGTCTAGCTAATCATGTATAGGATGTTAGGTCTCAAAATGTAATTTTTATTTTATGAAGAGAAGACCAAGAAGAAGACATCCAAGCAGAACAAGTTCAACGACATTGAAGATTTGAAGACTACACAAGATTACTGAAACAGTTTTACAGATACCTTGGCCAGATATCTTGAAGACACGAATAGTTTTAAACAAACTGTGTCACAAGAGATATCTGAGAAATAAAAGGTCTATCTGAAAACAAGGAAAGTGTCCATAGATATCTATTCTCAGATACCTTGAGCTTTAACCACATTTCTGAAAAAGAAATATATATATTGCAAACAAAGTTGTTTCAATAAAAGTGGTATCTAAAGTTAAAGATAAGAACGTGCAAAGAATCAGAGAAATCTGATCAAGGTTATCTCTGATACAAAGCATAGTTCCGTTGGCACTACAGGACAAAAGTATAGTACAATGTATTAAATGCACGGACAGAAATGTCTGAACAAAAGCAACGGTAGCTTCTGAAGAAGAAGACAAACCTGCTACAATACTATACACAGATATCAATAGTTTGAATTTGATTTAAGCCTAACGGGTACTATTCAAACGGCACTCAAATTCATCTATAAATATCAACACTTAGACTGCTTGAAAAGACACGCTGAACTGAACACATATCTTAATCTCTCAAGCAAACTACTTACTCTCAAGCTTTCTGTTGCGACCAAAGCTCTTGATCTTAAGTAGCACTGAAGTTCTAAGTGCCCTGATCCTAAACAAGCACAACTATCTGTGAAAGAGTTGAATTGAAAGATCAAGTATCTGAGATTCATTCTCTAGAACATTTATCTAAGACTTGGGTCAGTAAAAAGAACAAGATACCATACATTGCAAAGTGTATTAAGTATACTTGATTCATAGAGCTATCTGATTAACTGAAAAGTTATTAAAGAAGCTCATCTGAAAACTCAAACCAAAACCAACACCATCACTGGCATGGAGTACAGGAAGTACTTAGTTTGAGAAACTAAGGAATAACTCCAAGGTTATTGAGCGTAGGAAGTACTTAGCTTGGGAAGCTAGGGAATAGCTCAAAAAGGTTTCTGAGTACAGGAAGTACTTGGCTGTGAAAGCCGGGGAACAACTCAGGGGGAACATTTGGTTGGGAACCATTTGTTTAAAGGAATCTTAGAATAGGATTTTTGTAAGGTGACCTCAATTATCTATTCTAGTGAATTCTAGGTCTTTGGAAGACCGAAGTGGATTAGTTGGAGGATTACGCCACCTCCAGATACCACTATACTTGCTGTGTTATTTACTTTTCTGTACTTACATTTCAGCAACACACACACACACTTTAAGCTTTTACGCACTTATCTATCTTAAGTCTTCCGCGCTCTGAATCTAAGTATCAGATATCTACACAGATATTTGAGAAATAGTTTTTATCGATAAAAGTTTTAAAAGACTATTCACCCCCCCCCCCCCCTCTAGTCTTTTACTTTGCCGTTATCTGGACCAACACTCCTTCACTACAAGCCAAAGCCTTGAGTGAAAGAAGAACCGAGACTCACAAAGTCCGGTACCACGTTGAACGTGTCAAAGACTTGAAAAGTCCGACACTCCTTCACTGCGAGCCAAAGCCTTGAGTGAAAGAAGAACCGAGACTCACAGAGTCCGGTACCACATTGAAAGTGTCAAGGACTTGAAAAGTCCAACACTCCTTCACTACGAGCCAAAGCCTTGAGTGAAAGAAGAACCGAGACTCACAAAGTCCGGTACCACATTGAAAGTGTCAAGGACTTGAAAAGTCCGACACTCCTTCACTACGAGCCAAAGTCTTGAGTCAAAGAAGAACAGAGACTCACAAAGTCCGGTACCACATTGAAAGTGTCAAGGACTTGAAAAGTCCGACACTCCTTCACTACAAGCCAAAGCCTTGAGTGAAAGAAGAACCGAGACTCACAAAGTCCGGTACCACGTTGAAAGGGTCAAGGACTTGAAAAGTCCGACACTCCTTCACTACAAGCCAAAGCCTTGAGTGAAAGAAGAACCGAGACTCACAAAGTCCGGTACCACATTGAAAGGGTCAAGGACTTGAAAAGTCCGACACTCCTTCACTACGAGCCAAAGCCTTGAGTGAAAGAAGAACCGAGACTCACAGAGTCCGGTACCACGTTGAAAGTGTCAAGGACTTGAAAAGTCCGACACTCCTTCACTACGAGCCAAAGCCTTGAGTGAAAGAAGAACCGAGATTCACAGAGTCCGGTACCATGTTGAAAGTGTTAAGGACTTGAAAAGTCCGACACTCCTTCACTACAAGCCAAAGCCTTGAGTGAAAGAAGAACTGAGACTCACAAAGTCCGGTACCACGTTGAAAGTGCCAAGAACTTGAAAAGTACAACACTCCACTACAAGCCAAAGCCTTGAGTGAAATAAGAACCGAGACTCACAGAGTTCGGTAT
Source organism: Plantago major (assembly GCA_026545765.1). Classification (NCBI taxonomy): domain Eukaryota; kingdom Viridiplantae; phylum Streptophyta; class Magnoliopsida; order Lamiales; family Plantaginaceae; genus Plantago; species Plantago major. The sequence goes on along the minus strand of CM048843.1, from coordinate 52,961,001 downwards.
CACGTTGAAAGTGTCAAGGACTTGAAAAGTCCGACATTTCTTCACCTCAAGCCAAAGCCTTGAGCAAAAGAAGCGTCGAAGACCCAGTAAGTCCGGTACCTAGTTCGAAATATCACCAAAATGGGAAATTTTACAAGAACTTGGCAAAAGAAATTATTCGGGAAAATTGATCGGGAAAGATTCATTTCATTTCATCAAATGGTCCGGTCATTTCAAGATCTACAAAAATACAATTCCTAACGAGGTAAGATCTAGGAATGACCGACATTACAACACTTGCAAAAGGTAGGCTAAAACCAAGAACCCTCCACAGGCCAGAGGAATAACCTAAAATAGAAGACATACAGCCTACAAGTGTTTGACAAAAATACTTAAACCTACTACCTAAGATCCCGGAGTGTGGGGATTTTCACGATCACCAAAATTCCCCTTACCAGAAGGACCCCCCTCGGTCGAGTTACCACCTTCAGTTGCGGGGGGAGGGACCGGCTTCTCAACCCTTCTCCAAAACCTCTTGGTGATCATCTTTCCACCTTCAATCTCCGCCTCGGCCTCAACATGCTCGTGATCCTTGATAGGACCGGGAATATCAAGGAACCTGGCGTTATTTCCCCTAAAGTTCCTATGATCAAGGATCCCGGCCTCCATCACCTCTAGTAGCCAGGCCGGATAGACAGGAGCAGGAGTATTCTCCATGTCCAAGTACGAAGCCACAACGGGCCAAAATTCATCCCCGCCCATCTCCTCGGGCGACCTAAGCTTGGGGTCGTCCACAAAAATTCCGGCATGATTGGCCTGGATGTCCAACCTCTCGTCCGTGACTTCAAGATTCTCATCCACCAGAATCCTTGTGTTCTCAGATATCTTTTGCAAAACTTGTTTATTGAGAAACACTTGTTTCTTTAAGATATCTGGACATAGGTGTCTGATGAGACCAATTTCCTTCGTCTTTAGCAATCTTTTGCAGTCTTCAAATCTTGAAATTTGTTGAACTCTCCTGCCAGTTGCCTTCTTCTTGGTCTTCTTCAAAGATATAAAAGTTACATTCAGAGACCTAACATCCTATACAAGTTTTGCTAGACTAACATACTTAGTGATTTTCCTCTTTTACAGTGTTCAAGTGAACCAAGAGTACTAACAACCTTTCTGAGCTAAGATAAGTCATTAGGTTGCTGATCAAAATCTAAACATATATTCCTAACAGTAATACTTACCACATATGTCATATATATATTTAATTAATATCCTATAAACATAGTTTTTCCTCAAATTTAATAAAGTTTCGAGTTTCCACTTAAATGCTCCCGACCCCTCGCTTAAATGTTAGCCTTTTCAAAATTAGTTTCAATTCTAAAGATACTACTACAACTTATTATACGAGAGGAAAAGAACAAATATAATAACGTATTTACTTATGAATAAAATACATGTAATAAAGATAACAAAAGTTACGAATAAGTGTAAAAATTGGAAGAAATAACGGCTCATATCAATCAAAATCACTCTATGATCATGATTCATCATGTTGATGATAATAAATCGGTAAACTTTAGTGCTCGTTTTAATCTTTAATAAATCATAGAGATTATTACATACACCACCCATGTTAGATAGCCTCTTCTCATTCAAGTACCAGTTAGTTGAACCATTACATTCAAGTCCATTAAATTAGTTTTTTGTTGACCAACTTATAAGTTCGGGCGAATTACCTATGGTTCCCCTTAAATTTGGCCTAATTACAGATTCGTCCCTAGATTGGCAAAATTACAGATAGGTCCAAATTTCCATATTTGAGTTGACCAAACAAAAAATAAAGGAAAATTAAATTAAATGAACTCAGTTGCAATTTACAAGTTTTATTTTATTACATACTTGACTCTAATATTTTATAACTTACAAAAATAACCCAAAATATTTTTAAACAATCCCCAAAACTTATTAACTAATATAAATAACCCACCCATCTTCTTCCCCACCACCAACACCACCACCACCCCACCATTGCCAGAAAACACACCACTGCTGAAAAAAGGAGCTTCCATGGCGGAAGCTTGTGCTTCCGCCATGGAAGCATTGGTGGTGTGGTGGTTTTGAAGGTGTTGTGGTGGTGTTGGTGGTGGGGAAGAAGATGGGTGGTGGAGAAGAGGGTTAAAATTTTAATAATTAAAATTTTTGGGAATCTTTTTATAAAAATTAAAAACTACTAAAACTTATTAAAAGTAGTATATAATCAACAACTCAGGGCGTGGAGAGTCCTGGTTCATCCAATCTCATGTAGTACTACTTTTTAGCTTTTGAATATTTGGAGACTTTGAGTCTGACACAAAGCAGACTTTACTTTACCCCTTTTTTTACCATCTCTATCTTCTAAACGAAAAATTCGATCCCGGTCTTACCCCGATGGTCTCACGTTCTCACTGTAGCAGTGGGACCTACAAATCAAGAGCTAAAAGAGGTGGTTTTGATGTCTTGAAGAATGAAAGAATTTAGAAAGGTTTGTTAGACTCCGGTATTAACTCCGGTGGTCTCACTTTATCACTGTAGCAGTGGGACCCAACAATTATATGGACAACAAAATTTATGTTATCAAATTTAGAGAACATTGGCTGGCCTGGCCATAATTTAAGAGGCGAATTACCTGATGATTTGGACTCTTTTATGTCCATGCAGATGTGAGTAAATTAAGCATTGTCTTATTCTCTTGGTCTAATCTGCATGGTTATGATTTTATATACTATGGTGGGTATGCTAAACTGGTTATAGTATGTTTATTCTAAATATTTCTGGTCCAATTCGTTATTATTTAGAAGAAGATAAGATGAAGTTTTTTTTTTTATCAATAATTAGGTTGTTGCTGTACAAGGTTTTTAAATATGAACAAGATGTGCGGGTTTGGTCGGGCTTTGCTCCGAGACTTGGCACCTATGCAAAGAGGAATTTTATTTACTGTATTGGCTTTGACTCATGGTTTTGTATGAATAGATTTTGTTTCTCAAATAGTCCGTGTCCATGTAACCCATTCTCCTCTACCGGTGAAGTAAGTCTTGTTTCAGTTTTGCTACATAAGTCAAATTGTAATGATTCGTGTTTCAAGTATGATTCTAGCTCTGCCTGCATTCTGTTGGTGATTTTAGTGTCATCAACTCATTTTAGTAGTAATGTGATTTACTAGAGACCGACGCGATCTCACGTTAAGGCTCGGGACGAGTTCGGGTAGTGCGGAGTGCACGCTTGTTGAGCTAACGAGTTATCGACCGCAAATACGAAGCAGGGGTCGAGGGGCGGAGCCCTTCACGGGGTGCGGGGCAGCGCCCCGACACGGAGTTGCAAGGGGCGGAGCCCCTGGCTAAGTTTAGAAACCCCTCAACCGCCCCGACTTTTTTGGATAACAGTTAATTATGGATAAGTTTAGAAACCCCTCAACCGCCGGACTGCTTCGACTTTGTACTTTAAAAATTGGAGGATTCGGTCTCCAAAACGAACATACGAAAATCTTACATCCTCTCTATTTTCTGATCGAAATTCATATAGCCTGAATTAGATTGCCTTCTTGGATTATCCCCGCAAGGAATTCGTGTAACCCAGGCTGTAAATTGGGTCGAATTATCTTGTTCGGAAAGTGACTACACGATCCATAGAAGATTTCCAGGATTATCACCACCCAAATTTTTCCAACAAACGAACAAGATAATCTGTTGATAATCATGGCTGGAGGAAGCGGAAGCACTGTCAGGGAGATGACAAACAATTTCGGGAAACTGGAGAAGTTCCAGGGCCACGACTTCAGACGCTGGCAAAAGAAGATGCACTTCATGCTTACGGCCTTGAAGGTGGTGTACGTCCTGTCTACACCAATGCCAGAAGTGGAGGATGATGGACCGGTTGAAGCATTCAGGCGCAAATCCAAGTGGGAAAACGATGACTATATTTGCAGAGGACACATCTTGAACGGTATGTCTGATTCTTTGTTCGATATTTACCAAACTGTGGAGTCTGCGAAGGAACTGTGGGATTCCCTCGAAGCCAAATATATGGCAGAGGATTCTTCAAGCAGGAAATTCCTGGTTAGCGATTTCAACAACTACAAGATGGTTGATTCATGTCGTCATGGAAACGATTCAATGAAATTCTCCGGATTCTCGGACAATTTGCACAACACGGTTTGAAGATGGATGAATCCATCTCTGTCTCAAGTATCATTGATAAGTTGCCTCCTTCCTGGAAAGAGTTCAAGCATACTCTGAAACATGGTAAAGAGGAACTATCTCTGGTTCAACTTGGAAGCCATCTTCACATAGAAGAATCTCTGAAGGCTTCGGAAGATAAGGGCAAGGGCAAGAAGTTCTTTGGACCTCGGTCAACATGATCGAAGAGGGTGGTAAGAACAATAACAACAAGAACAAAGGAAAGAAGCGTGCTTCTAACTACAACAAAGGCAGTTCCGGTTCTAAAAAGAAACCGAAACTAGAGTGTTGGAATTGTGGCAAACCTGGCCACTTCAAGAAGGATTGCCGATCTGGCAAGAAGCACAACAACGCGAACTAAAGTGGTTCGGGAAAGGGGTCTACGGACCAATCTTGAAACCAAGGTCAGAATCTAAAAAGTGATTTGAATAATTTGATTGAATATTCAGTTTCACTTATTTCTGAAGCATACTATGTGCAGGATGATGCTATCGCGTGGTGGATAGATTCTGGCGCCACAACTCACGTTTGCAAGGACCGTTGGTGGTTCAAGACACTTGTACCAGTGGATGACGGTTTTGTCCTCTATATGGGAGATGATCACTTCTCTCCCGTGGAAGACAAAGGAGACGTGGTGCTAGAATTTAGTTCTGGAAAAACAATGTCTTTGTGTAATGTTTTATATGTTCCTAAGTTACGTAAGAACTTAATTTTAGGCCCTGTTTTAAATAAGCTTGGTTACAAGCAGGTTTGTGAATCAGACAAGTATATCTTGTCAAAGTGTGGTGTGTATATTGGATCTTATTATTATGATAATGGAATGTTTATGATGAATCTGAATGGAGTTTCGCATGATTCTGGTTCTGTATTTATGTCCTCTTCGAATGTGATTGATTCATCTCTTTGGCATGCTCGTCTAGGACATGTGCATTATAAAAGGATGCTTGAAATGTCTAAAGATGATTTGATTCCTGTTTTTTATGGAAATATAAGAAAATGTAATACTTGCATGTTAACTAAGATCACTAGAAAACCTTTTAAGAATATAATCAGGAAATCTGTCATACTTGATTTAATTCATAGTGATCTATGTGATTTGCATGCTACTCCATCTTTAGGGAACAAGAAGTATGTTGTCACTTTCATAGATGATGCATCTAGGTTCTGTTATGTTTATATGCTGCATACAAAGGATGAAGCTTTAGATAAATTCAGAATTTATAAAACTGAGGTTGAATTACAACAAAATGGCTTGATTAAAACCTTACGCACGGATAGAGGTGGTGAATATTATGATCCTGTATTTTTCCAATCCGTAGGAATCATTCATGAGACTACGGCTCCTTATCGCCTACAAATGTAATGGTGTGGTGAAGGAAAAATAGAGCTCTTAAGGAAATGGTGAAAGCCATGTTGTCTTACTCTGGTTTAAGTGAGGGATTCTGGGGAGAAGCCATGTTAACGGCTTGCTATTTGTTAAATAGGGTTCCTAACAAAAGGAACAAGACTACCCCATATGAACTTTGGTATAAGAAACGACCCAACTTGACATTTTTGCGAGTTTGGGGTTGTAGGGCCGTGGTTAGACTCCCGGACTCTAAGAGGAAAACTTTGGGTGAAAAGAGGATTGATTGCATCTTTGTTGGATATGCTGAGCATTCCAAGGCTTATAGGTTTTATGTCATAGAACCTAATGATTCGGTTTCTATTAACACAATTATAGAATCGAGAGATGCTATCTTTGATGAGAATCGTTTCTCCTCAATACCTAGACCAAGGTATACTATACCAAGTTCGGATGATACTCTAAGGGATGATCATTCAAATGATGTACCAAGGAGACTCCACGAACCCGTAGAAGCAAAAGAGCTAGGAAACCTAAATCTTATGGTTCTGATTTTCAACTATACTTAGTTGAGGGATCAAAGGATCAGATTGAATCCCAATACTCTTACTGTTATAGTATTGAGGAGGATCCAAAAACATATGATGAAGCTATTAAATCTCGAGATTCAGCTTTTTGGAAAGAAGCGATTGATGAAGAGATTGGCTCTATCATGGAAAATAATACTTGGATCTTATCTGATTTACCACCAGGTTGTAAACCACTGGGCTGCAAATGGATCTTTAAAAGGAAGATGAAAGTCGATGGTACAATTGACAAGTTTAAGGCTCGATTGGTTATCCAAGGCTTTAGACAAAGGGAAGGGATCGATTACTTCGATACCTACGCTCTGTTCTCGTATCACTACTATTAGATTGTTGATTGCCTTGGCGGCTATTCACAATTTAGTGATCCATCAAATGGATGTCAAAACAGCATTTCTAAATGGTGTTTTGGAAGAAGAAGTGTACATGAAGCAACCGGAAGGATTTGTAATGCCCGGTAATGAGAATAAAGTGTGTGAGCTGATTAAGTCATTGTATGGGCTGAAACAAGCACCAAAACAGTGGCATCAAAAATTTGATGAGGTTGTTTTGTCTAGTGGTTTCATTCTGAACCAAGCGGACAAGTGTGTATATAGCAAATTTGATGCATCTCCGGAAAGGTGTAATCATTTGCCTATATGTGGATGACATGTTGATATTTAGTGACCAAAATCGAGTTGATAAAACCAAGAAATTTTTGTCATCAAAGTTCTCCATGAAAGATATGGGAGAAGCGGACGTTATTCTTGGTATCAAGATTAAACGGGAGAATAATGGGATTGTTATCACACAATCTCATTACATTGAGAAGATACTCAAGAAGTTCAATCATGAAGGTTGTTCTCCGGTAAGTACCCCCATGGATCCGGAAGAAAAGCTTATGCCGAATACAGGTAAACCTGTGGATCAGCTCGAATACTCAAAAGCCATAGGCTGTTTGATGTATGCTATGACTAGCACTAGACCGGATATTGCTTATGCAGTTGGTAAATTGAGCAGATTTACTAGTAATCCTAGTAGACATCATTGGCATGCAATAACAAGGGTATTCAAGTACTTGAAAGGTACTATGAAACTTGGTTTGTCCTATGTGGGATTTCCTTCGGTGTTAGAAGGTTATACGGATGCTAGTTGGATAAATAATGTTGAAGACTCATCTTCTACAAGTGGATGGGTGTTTTTGCTTGGGGGAGGTGCCATTTCATGGGCTTCCAAGAAGCAAACATGTATAACTAGCTCCACAATGGAATCTGAATTTGTAGCCTTAGCCGCCGTAGGTAAAGAAGCGGAATGGCTAAGAAACTTAGTGTATGAGATTCCCTTATGGCCTAAACCTATATCACCTATTTCTATCCGTTGTGATAGTGCTGACACGTTGGCTAGAGCTTATAGTCAAATTTACAATGGCAAGTCTAGACACTTGGGTGTTAGACATAGTATGATTAGGGAGTTAATCATGAATGGGGTGATATCCATTGAGTTTGTTCGATCGCAACAAAACTTGGCTGACCACTTGACGAAGGGGTTGGCTAGGGACTTAGTGAATAAGTCGGTGATTGGGATGGGATTAAAGTCCATCTAAATCTACTAGCTGTGGTATACCCAATTCCCTTCTAATACAACGTTAGAAGCAGAATTCAATGTGGAAAGACCATAGTTAGAGATTGGAGCACATGTGTTTATCTTCCCAAGGTATGTGCTCAGACCTGCAAGTGATGTTAGGTTGAAGTATATCTTCTTAATGGTTCTTTTGACAAATTGCAAATGCAGGTGCAAGACTAAAAGGACCACCTATGTAAGCATGAAGTTTTGCCGCTTCAAGAAGCTTGGACTTGGCTTCCTATATGCTTATTAATGGATAAGGACACATGGCTTGTATAGTGTCAAGTATGAACAATAGAGTTTTGTAGAAACATTTGTGTATGATATCTTCAGGTATTCAAATGGGTTGACGGGTTCAATCGTTACGACACCCCGATTCTCAAATATTTGGAATGTGTATTGTACTAAGATGGAAATTCAATCGCAAGACATTTTCATCTATGCATTTGTTTGATCGTAATGTTTGTGTTTATACACTTGTATATATTTTTATATATACCAAGTAGATCAAGGATTACACTAAAATGGGGGGGATATGTTGGTGATTTTAGTGTCATCAACTCATTTTAGTAGTAATGTGATTTACTAGAGGCGATGATCTCACGTTAAGGCTCGGGACGAGTTCGGTAGTAGTGGAGTGCACGCTTGTTGAGTTATCGACCGCAAATCTGAGTCGAGGGGGTCGCGCCTGCGCTTAGTCGAGGCGGAGCCTCGAGTCTTGCGCCCACGGGTTGCAGGCGGAGCCTGCTAAAGTCCAAGCGAGCCCACTAAGTTTAGAAACCCCTCAACCGCCCCGACTTTATTGGATAACAGTTAATTCTGGATAAGTTTAGAAACCCCTCAACCGCCGGACTACTTCGACTTTGTACTTTAAAAATTGGAGGATTCGGTCTCCAAAACGAACATACGAAAATCTTATATCCTCTCTATTTTCTGATCGAAATTCATATAGCCTGAATTAGATTGCCTTCTTGGATTATCCCCTCAAGGAATTCGTGTAACCCAGGCTGTAAATTGGGTCGAATTATCTTGTTCGGAAAGTGACTACACGATCCATAGAAGATTTTCAGGATTATCACCACCCAAATTTTTCCAACACATTCTCCTTTTGCATCAGGATCAAGAGTGCAACCTTTCTAAGAGTGACTCATGTTGAAGTGGGACATGATATATAGTAGAGGCTCTGCATATTATAATCTTTAGATTTCTTATGTTATGACTGTTCCAATTAATAGCATAATTATTACTATGACTCTGTTATGAGTCCTGGATTGCTTTAGAAGATGAGTTTCTCTACATATCCATTGCTTTAGAAGATGAGTTTCTATAAATGTGGAGAAAGTTAAAAATATTTTGTAGGCGTGTAGCGTGTTAGCGAATTTTAGTTTTGTAATAAACTAAAACTAATATAATTATGGAATTATAAAGAAAAGAAAAAATAAGAGAAAAAGTTGACTTTGGAGCTGGTTGTAATTGTTGAATTTGGCCGTTGTAAAAAATGGGTCTATCTGTAATTTAAATCAATCTGGGGGTGAATCTGAAATGAGGGTCAATTTAAGCAGTATTATCTGCAGTAATTTTCCCTATAAGTTCAATCCAAACAGACAAGTCCTTAATTAACCCTTAGTTCATTTTGCAACTGTTTCGATTTTAACTCACTATTTGTCCCAATAATAAATATAAACTGACTAATGATTTAAATTTTTTATCAATTAAGAAAAATAAAAAAAAACTGAAAAATAATTTAAAAATAAAAAATTATGAAAAATAAATAAATAACAGAAAAATTATTTAAAAACTAGAAATTGCATGTGAAACTTATTCTTTTCTTGAAATCCAAAGATAATATCATACTCGCTATACATGTGAAACCATGTGATACGCCAACCCTGCTTAGAGACCATTGCAACTCAAATTGAAGAGCCATAGCCTATTCAACTTCATGATTAACTTTCTGATGGGTAGTTATCTGAAATGGCCAACAAACCATTGCTATCAAATACTACAATGCCATAGCCACACCAACGAACCATCTTGGAAAAAAGCAGGATCTACAAAGATACATATCCGATCAGACACCATAACGTATACATTTGCGCAACACCCATCATAATAAACGCAGCAACATCAGTGATCAATCCCTTCACCTGATTGCGCCTCCCTTATACATGCAGCAGCAAACTGCAACAACAACCGGTAATAAAAATATTTCAGCTTCACGGTAGACTGATCATAAAAATATTAATTGCAAGAAATTGTTGAAGCTCCTGGATCATTCTAGCTTGGCGGTAAGAATTAGATAGAGCAAGCAGCTTAGAAGTATCTCAAACCTTCTAGTATGGCGGTGGAAATAAGTGGCTCATATTTATCCACTTGAGGACTAAGTAGCAAGAAGGTAGCAACACGTCAAGATAATCTTGGTCCTTCTAGAATGGCAGTTAAGAGAAATGAAGAAGCAGCAGACCGACATAGCACAACTATAAATAGGCCTTACTAGTTTCTCTTGTAATGTATCAATCAAATCCTTCTCACTAGCAAAAGAGAAGCATAATAAAAATAGATAGGCATAGCAAGGCCTTGTAAAATTATCGAATAGCTTCAACAAGCATTCGAAAAATCCTTGTAATACCGAAACTCAACAAAAATATATTTTCGAGCCTCCAATGAAATTTCATTTTCGTTTATACTATCCCGTGTGTCCCAACATATTTGTGGTATCAGAGCCACCCCTTGGCCTGATAACCCTTCGCAACAGAAAAAATGAATCCGTCAAATATTGGTGACCAAGCATTCCAATATTCCCAACAAGGAGTTCCTATCATTGTTGACCAAAATTATGAGCAACGGAGCGTACTTATGCGGACGTTGTTTCAGTCCCATGAACTCTGGGACGTTGTCGAAGGAGGGTACACTAAACCTACGCCTGAGGAGGAAGTTGCGCTATATGCTACCGAGAAAAAGACGCATAAGGAGAACAAGAAGAAAGATGCAAAAGCCTTGTCCTTTATGCACCAAGGGGTAAGTCGATCTATACTTCCGTGTATAATTAGTGCTGATGTTTCTAAAGATGCATGGGAGATTTTCAAAAAGCAATTTGGAGGACATGATGGAGTTATCTCAATTAAGTTGCAAAATTTATGGCGTGATTTTGATTACATTTATATGATTGATAACGAGAATATGGAAGATTTCTTTGTTCGTGTCTCAGTCATTGTAAATCAAATTTGAGGATATGGTGATACCTTCAAAGACAAGAGAATTGTCGAGAAGGTGCTACGGAGCCTGCCAGCAAAATTTGAAAATATTGTTGCTGCTATAGAAGAGTCTAAAGATTTTAAAAAACTTTCTTTAGACGAACTTATGGGATCACTTGAAGCCCATGAGAAAAGAATGAACAGGTTCACGGAGTCGAATTTGGAGCAAGCTTTTCAAGCAAAGGTTAATATCACCAATTGAAATAGCAACTTAAAGGAGAAAGTTAACACGTCAACGCAAAGTATATCCATGGGAAGAGGACGCGGTAGAAATCAGAACTTTCAAAGACGTGGCCAAGGACGAACAGGTAACTTTAATCAAGGAAGTTCTACTCAGTATTCAGATTTATATTGTCGTAAACGCAAGAAAAATAATCACGCCATCGAAGATTGTTGGTTTAAATTCAAAAGATGCTGAAATCCTAATCATTCAGAAAGAGATTGTTGGCACAAGAATAAAGGGGGAACAAATGAAGCAATTTATGCCCAAAAAATTGGGAAGAGCCAGGTGATGTTTTCTTGTTCTCAATATCCAAGTAATTCTAAAAATATTTGGTATGTTGATAGTGGATGCAGTAGCCATATGTGTGTTAACAAAGAAATGTTTGTGGAGCTTGACGAGACATACTCGTCTAAAGTAACACTTGGAGATCGCAACGAGCACAAAATCATCGGAAAAGGAACAATTGCAATCCAGGCGGAAAATGGTGGAACAAATTACATCCAGGACGTTTACTATGTGCCCAGTCTGACTCAAAATTTGTTGAGCGTGGGACAAATGTTGCAGAAAGGATAGAAACTGGATTTCGATAATGGGCAGGGTTTCATCATTAATAAGAAAAACAACCAGTTGATCTCAAGGGTAATTAAAGATGAGTACGAATAGAGTATTCCCTCTCAGTTTGCCACTGTCAACAAAAGTGATACTGAAGAGCACAACCGAAGAAAATCACAAGACATGGCATCTGAGGTATGGTCATTTAAATTTTCGAGGCCTTAATTTATTAAAACAAAAGAATATGGTATTTGGCCTGCCTAACATTCCAGATAAGGATGCAACATGTGAAGGATGCGTTTATGGAAAGATGCATCGTCTACCGTTCCTGAAGACATCATATAGAGCAAAATCTACACTTGAGTTAGTCCATGCAGATATTTGTGGTCCAGAACAAACACCATCTCTCAACGACAACATGTATTTTCTCTTGTTCGTTGATGATTATACAAGAATGATGTGGGTTTATATTTTGAAGAACAAGTCAGGTGCATTCCCGTAATTCCTTGAGTTTAAAGCAAAGGTCGAAAATCAAAGTGGTAGAAAATTCCAAACTCTCCGAATAGATCGAGGAGGTGAGTTTATCGAAAAAGCAATCCTGGATTATTGCAAAGAAAATGGCATCCATCAACAACTTACAGTAAGATATATCCCCCAACAAAATGGCGTAGCGGAGCGAAAGAACCGCACTATCGTCGAAATGGCAAGAAGCATGATAGCCGGAAAAGGCCTTCCAAAAAACATTTGGCCAGAAGCTGTAAATACTGCGGTTTATTTTCTAAACCGTTCAACAAAAGCGATTCCCAATAAAACTCCTTATGAAGCATGGCACCGCAGAAAGCCACAAGTTGATCACTTCAGAATCTTCGGAAGCATAGCTTATTCACATATTCCGTCCCAACGGCGAGAAAAGTTTGACGAGAATGGCGAGAAACTCATATTCACTGGCTACAGTAATGAATCCAAGGGATATCGCCTACTGGATCAGAAGACAAACAAGTTAATCATATCTCGTGACATTATTTTTTACGAAAAGCAAACATGGAATTGGGAAGAAAATATGAAGTTGAAGAATATATGCGATCCTGAGCCACTGTCATATCAAGACAATGATCTAAGTATGAGTGCAAGCCCAAGCTCAAGCCCGAGCTCAAGCTCAAGTCCAAGTCCTAGTTCAAGCTTGAGTTCCAGTCCACCTGAATCTTCTGGTTCAGAATCAGAAAGTCCAGTTAGAAAAGTACGCAGTTTACGAGATATTTATGAACGTTGTGAATTAGCATTCTTTACTTGTGAGCCAGAAACATTCAAAGAAGCAGCAAAAGATGATAAATGGACGAAAGCCATGGTTGAAGAAATGGCAAGCATCGAAGAATAACACATGGGAACATGTAGATCTTCCCGAAGATAAAAGTGTGATCGGATTGAAATGGGTCTACAAGACAAAGTATAAAGAAGATGGAACTATTCAGAAGCACAAAGCTCAACTTGTTGCAAAAGGTTATTCTCAGAAACCCGGAGTGGATTTCAATGAGACGTTTGCACCAGTTGCTCGAGTGGAGACGATCAGAATCGTCTTAGCTCTAGCCGCACAATTGGAGTTGCTAGTATATCAATTGGATTTTAGATCTGCCTTTCTCAATGGAGAACTGAAAGAAGAAGTATATGTCGAACAGCCGGAAGGATACATAGTCGAAGGCAAAGAAGACAAAGTCTATCGACTCAGAAAGGCTTTATATGGCTTGAAGCAAGCACCACAAGCCTGGAATAGCAAAATCGATGGATATTTCCAGAACAACGACTTCCAAAGGAGTTAGAGTGAATCGTCATTATACGTAAAGAAAGAAGGTGCGCAAGATTTTCTTATTGTGTCTTTACGTTGATGACTTGATATATGCAGGAACGGATCCCAGATTAGTGGAGAAATTCAAAGAAGCAATGATGCACGAATACGAGATGACTGATTTGGGTCTCATGAATTACTTTCTTGGGATTCAAGTTCGCCAATCCAAAGGGGATATATTTATTTCTTTAGAAAAATATATTGAAGAAATATTGAAGAAGTTCCATATGCAAAACTGCAAGCCGATATCAACTCCACTTGCAGTCAATGAAGAGTTGAAGAAAGAAGATGGTGCTGATAAGTTCGATTCAAGCATATACAGATGTCTAGTCGGCTCTCTGATATATCTCACGAATACAAGGCCAGATATTGTCTATCCAGTTAGCCTGATCTCGAGATTTATGCAAGATCCGAGTAAGTTACACTATGCTGCTGCAAAAAGAATTCTATGCTACCTACATGGTACGCTGAAATTCGGCATCCGTTACATTAAAGAAAAAGATAAAAAGCTTGTCGGCTACACATATAGTGATTGGGCCTGAGCACTTAATGATAGCAAAAGCACTTCAGGATATGTGTTTTGCATGGGCACGAAGATAATTGCGTGGACCTCTAAAAAGTAGAAATCAATATCGCTTTCATCAGCATAAGCAGAATATATTGCAGCTACAGAAGCAGCATGTGAAGCAGTATGGCTAAGAAGAGTTCTGGAAGACGTTCAGCAAAAACAAGAAGCCCCAACTACAATTTTCTGCGACAATTTGTCGACTATAGCAATGACGAGAAATCTTGTCTTTCATGCAAGGACGAAGCACATCGCAATTCGACATCACTTTATCAGAGATCTAGCGCAGATGCAAGAAATTCAATTAGAGTTTGTGAATACGAAAGAGCAACTTGCGGATAGCTTTACAAAAGCAGTTAGCTCGAAAAAGATCTCACAGCTCAAAGACATCGTTCGAATTGCAAATTAAGAGAGGGTGATCAAATAATAATTTGCAATTTCTCAAATATTCTCAAAGTTAACAGAATATTCCAGTATGACGGTAGACTGATCATAAAAATATTAATTGCAAGAAATTGTTGAAGATCCTGAATCATTCTAGCTTGGCGGTAAGAATTAGATAGAGCAAGAAGCTTAGAAGTAGCTCAAAGCTTCTCGTATGGCGGTGGAAATAAGTGGCTCATATTTATCCACTTGAGGATTAAGTAACAAGAAGGCGACAACACTTGAAGATAATCTTGATTAATCTTGGCCCTTCTAGAATGGCGGTAATTAAGAGAATGAAGAAGCAGCAGACCGACATAGCATAACTATAAATAGGCCTTACAAGTTTCTCTAGTAATGTATCAATCAAATCCTTCTCACTAGCAAAAGAGAAGCATAATAAAAATAGATAGGCATAGCAAAGCCTTGTAAAATTATCGAATAGCTTCAGCAAGCATTCGAAATATCCTTGTAATACCGAAACTCTATAAAAATATATTTTCGAGCCTCCAACGAAATTTCATTTTCGTTTATACTATCCGTGTGTCCCAACATAATACCCATTAGCAGAAAACTCATAAAAGTTGAAAATCTAGTTATTATAGTTCAAAGAGATGGTTTTAGCTGAAAGTGCTTCGCTGTCGTCGAAGTGTTACAATGCCAGAAACTTTCGTGCTTCATCACCCGAAAACAGCTAGACCTATGTGTGTACTCTTCTTGAATGTTGAGTGATGAAGATCTAATATCTTGTTTCTTGAGAGTCCTTCAAAAATATTCTACTGCTACTTTGGTGTGTATCTAAATGCAGTGACAAGCCTCATTAATTAATCCCTAGAATCAGATTTACATATGTATTTGTATGGAGACATAGGTAACAAAAAAGTGAGTGACTCGAGGCCTGTTTCAAAATGATCAGTCATTGGAACTAAAGACATAGTTAAGGATTCATATGCGATGCTCATGAAATCCCAGGTTCTTCTAAGTAGCACTACCACGAATAATCGAAAGTTTCCCAAGCGGATTTAGGGATTCTCGAATCAGCTGCGCCCATACTTTGAATCCTGAATCTTAAGGTGGAGATCGATTCAATTTCGGGTAGTTTAGAAGAGATAAGATGAGGACTGAAAGACCTGAGCGTTAAAAATGGCGAACATTTCTCTGTAAATGATGTATTTAGCGAAATGAAATACTAAGAGGATAGATAGATATATACATACAAGACAGGAGAACGGCGGAAGATGGACTCTCCACATGCCTTGCCACGTGCCAAGTTGTGGGTTATATACTACCTTTAATTATTTTAACTTTTCTCATAAAACTGTACGTTAACTCCAGCAATGTTAAACGCAGCGCATTTTCGGCTAAACGCAACACAAATATTTTGTAAGTTGACGAAAATGCCCCTAGCTAAAAAAAAATTATGAAATATGAAAAAATTTAAAAAACTCGTATATACATACGAAAGCATTATACGAACATGTACGGACAGTAAATAACAACAGTAAACACAAATCGGAAAAAATTTCGAATTTTTTTTTTTTCGAAAAATATACGAACATGTACGGACAGTAAATAACAACATTAAACACAAATCGGAAAAAATTTCGAATTTTTTTTTTCGAAAAATATTTCGGTTATAAAAATATTTACAAAAAACTTGAAGTAATTTCGAAAAAAATTTTTTTTTTTTTTTTAAAAAATAAAGGTTATGAACTGGCCGGTTTTAAAACCGGCCAAATGGTGAACTGGCCGGTTCAGTTCATAATCTTTTTTTTTTTTTTTTTTTTTGTAAAAATTGAAAGTAATTTGAAAATTTAAAAAAAAAATTAAAAAAAATACGAAATGGGATGTGGCCGGCCAAAGGGTGATTTCGTATTTTTTTTTAATTTTTTTTTTTAAATTTCCAAATTACTTTCAATTTTTACAAAAAAAAAAAAAAAAAGATTATGAACTGGCCGGTTTTAAAATCGGCCATTTCATAACCTTTATTTTAAAAAAAAAAAATTTCGAAATTACTTCAAGTCTTTTGTAAATATTTTTATAACCGAAATATTTTTCGCAAAAAAAAAATTCAAAATTTTTTTCGATTTGTGTTCTTGTTATCTTATTATGTTCAGATAATGTTTTCGTATGTATATCTGAAGTTTTTAAATTTTTAGTATTTCATAAGTTTTTTTTAGCTAGGGCATTTTCAACTTACAAAATATTTGTTGCGTTAAAAACAATTCGTTTAACAACCCCCGTTAACTCTAATCTATGAAGTTCTCGGTACGGATGGAGTACTAGTTTTACAAAAGTACAGAAACTCTAAACAAAAAAATAATGAAATCACAAACATTAACAATTTACAGATAAACATACACCATTTACGTAAAAACTCAAAAAATAAAAAATTATGAAAAATAAATAAAAATACAAATAAATATGAAAAACAATATCAATTAACCCATATCAATTTTTAAATATTTTTTTCTCCCTTTCACGTTCTTGGAAGCTGCATCACTATTGATGGAGCTTCCATGGCAAGAAGGAAAGCTCCGTCCTACCATTGAAGCTCCGATCTGGAGCTTTCACATGGCTCCAGATCTGGCTTCCAGCCATGGAAGTTCATCCATGGAGTTTCCAAGAAACTAAGTTAAATAAAAAATTAAAAAATAAATAAATATTATTATTTGAAGTATATAGGAAGAATTATCATGATTGGACTGATCTCTCTACATGCCTCCTAAGCGCAAGAATGATTATGTCATTTTGGAATTTTACAAAGTTTTAGAAACTTTTGGGAAGTTACATGATCTTAATTGAGATTTTTGAAAATTGAAAGGGCTATTCTTTAAGAATTAGATGAGCCCTAGGAACATGTAATGTAATTTAGAAGTTCTCACTATATTGTAAATTTAGAAGGGCTATTCATAAATGCCACCCAAGCTTCAAAACAAGTATGAAGTTCCATAAATTGTAAATTGTCCTTTAACCTTTTCATATTTATATGTTTGCTAGGTGAAAATTGAAATGAAACCTCCAAAATGTTTAAAAATCAAAATGGGACCCTCCTGACATTTACATGCAACCCCTAATTAAGGTATTTTAAAATACAAGTTAATTAATAAAAGGTTTAAATATATGGTGATTTTCATCCGGACCCCTTCTTAGAATTCACAATTACATCTGAATCCATGTTAGTCGAACAATAACATATGAGTACCTTGTTCGATGAATTTAATTACATCTAAACCCACGAATTTGACTTTTTGTGAATTAAAACAAGGAAAAGTCAATTTTAACCCTGATGATTGAATTTCAGAATTGTCCAAACAGTTTTAATTCTTTATTTTCTAAAACCTACACAGAACTTTCCGAAAGTTCAATTTAGCCCCTGAAACTTTCCAAAGTTTTCATTTAGGTGAAAACTAATTTCTATTTAATAAATTAATTAATTAAACAAAAATTAAAAAAAAAACTTCAAATTTTGAAGGATTAATCTACCTAATTATTACTAGGGTGAATTAAATCCAGTACCCCTCTTAGATATTCTAATTACACTTGGGTACCAGTTAGTTCAACAATTACATAAAGGTCCATTTCGTTGACCAAATGATGGATGCCAAACATGGCCTTATTTTGTCAATTTGAAAAGATATCCCTCATGTCTTTCTAATTCAACTTAAGTACTTTATCTTCCAATATTTTTTTGAGTACCTAATTTATTGTTTAATAACATGAATTAAACTTTCTAAATAATTTATGGACTTAATTTCAAAATCAGAAACAAATTTAGGGCCAAATTGAACGTAACTGGAAGTTTATTAAAAATTAAAAAAAAAAGAAAAAATATGATCGAGGCGGCTCGGTCGGCTACTCCTGACTCCGATCAGGCTATCTGACTCTGATCGAATGCTGACTCCGATCGGGCTGATAAGCTCAGATGGATCGAGCTGTCTTGCTCCGTCTGGAGCTATTTACTGACTCGAGCCGATGCTCGATCACCGGAGTATTAATTTATCTTTTTTTCTTTGTTTAAAAATTTCTAATTAGCCCATAAGTTGTAAATTAATTTGGCCCAGGGGTTGTAAATTAATTTAATTTTTGGGAAAATATATAATTTGTTATAAGTGAGGGTCAAATTTGTAATTTCCAGTAAAAACTTGTGAAGGGTTATGTTTGGCAACACTTTAAATTTGTTTGACTATTGGACTTACATGTAATAGAAATACTCTAATTGTCATTTGTTTGTTATTATTGAACTAACTGGTGCTTAAATGCAATGACCTTATCTAACAGGGGGTATATGAAATTGTTGATACGGATATATGTCCAATCCGTTAAGGGCACCATAGGGCGTGTCCTAGAGCGTATCAAGGCCAAAGCAGCCAATTCAGTACTTACCCAACCTTGGCTAGTCCGCCTTAAGGAAATCCTTTCGGGTCAACAAGTACACTCAAGTCAATACACCTTTTTAGCTGGTCCGACCTAGCTAGGTGTGCAACTTCCAAACCTGACAAGAGGTCACATGGTCTCACCAAGTACCACACACTGCAGTCCTAGGATGCCAAACGTACCGGACAAGATAAACTCGGACGCCACCTAAACAATAAGACCAAACGTATAAATTGGAACCTCCAAGATACTCCGAGCAGCTTGTGTCTCTGACCGTCACTGAGTTACCTAGGAACAGACCAACTCGACAGAGCTCGGTTCATTCTAACGATCTCACACGGACCCATCAGCGAGAATAGTACTCTGAGAGGTAAAAGGACCAATCTACCCTCCCATGCCCATCTTATGGTGTTGGACTTTCACATACTATTGGGCCATGGGCTAAGGGAGCATTGTTGTCCAAATCCTGAACATACACTTGGCATCATCTTATGAACCACTTGATAAGTACATCATAACTATAAATATAGCACAAAGTCCCATACATTAAGGTAAGTCTTAAGTGATAAGTCAACTCATATGATAACTTCCCTCATAACTACTACATTAAGAGCTTTCTTCTCTCTCTTGAGTAATGTCTCTTCCCGATTTGACACTAGCAAACCGGGTTACCCTTCTAACCCCCCCCCCCCCCCCCCTACTTAGTCCTTTTCGGTGCTCTAGCTCGGACAAAGCTCTCAGGACGGACATCACGTTGGACGTGGATCTTAGATTAGGGATTTGTAGTAGTTTAGTTAGTGTTTGAGGCTCAACCCCTCAACATTTGGCGCCTTCTATGGGAACCCTTACAAAAGGTTCCGTGTTTCAATCGAGCGGATGGCAAGAACGAGATGGACAGCACGGACCAGTGTTGCTGACATCGGAACTCTATCACCCCGTCCTCGCGGACGTCCACACAACAGAGGACGGAGGGCCACTGCAGCGGAAAGGAACACGGAGGGAAGGAGATACCCGAGCAATGGTCACACAGCCAGCCCATCGTCCAATGAAGGAAGACCATTTTGTCCAGGGGAGTCTGTAATATTCCTGAGAATGCCGCACTTGAGAATCACGGAGAAGAGGCCGCGCAAGTTCCTCCGGCAGGAACACAAGGTCCTCCTCCAGCTCAGCACTTTACCGTGCCTAATGGTCGTATAGTCCGCACTAGTGATTTTGGATTAAGTGAGAATCAATTTGGTCGACTGCTTACGATAATCCAACGTTGTCTTGGGTCTAACAATGTCCAACCCCAACAAGTCACTCCGCCAGTGGCTAATCCGCGGCAAGTAGAGCCCGCTCTATCAAGGAACGAACATCGTCCGATCCAGCAGAGGTTGGGGAATCAGCTACCACATGAGGACTTGCGGAATCTCCTAGACAGGAGAGCCTCTGCTTCCCAGGTTCGACGAGAAGGAAGTACGGATGGGCATAGAGCATATCAGGAAGACGGAAACAGGCAGCCTAAAGCTCCGCAGCAGGTACCTCCGCGGGCTAGAGATCACGTAGCAGAAACCATTCATGTGGTCCACTTAGAGGAACTCCTCGCGGATGTAGCAGTTCATCCAAGGACTGGAGAGATGATGAATGTGGAAGAAATTTATGCTCAACAAAAGGCCTTGGAAGCTCAGATTCTCAATCTCGGATGCTTGGTGAAAGATCATGAGCGGATTACTAGTGCACCAAATCCTTTATGTGATGATATCATGAAAGAAAAGGAAAGAAACAAGAACTTGGATCAAGTGATTCCGAACTTGGAATACTACTACGGAGATGCTTGTCCTGTGGGCCACTTGACAAGGTACAACAGCAAGATGGATTCCAAAGGGATGAGTGATAATACAAAAGCTCTCACTTTCTCATCCACTCTCTTCGGAATATCCATGGATTGGTACACTGCATTGCCAAACAAATCAGTAAGATCCTATGCGGACCTCTCTTCAAGTTCCTGAGACGATTTGGAAAATCGAAAAGAAGGAAACGGACTGTGGAGCACCTGGCAGAAGTTATACAAAGAGAACAGGAGGATCCTAGGACTTTCCTAGATCGCTTCAATATATACGGAGGTCCTCCGAGTTGAGTCTCACAGTATTAAGGAACGAGTCCGCCACCTGTATGCTAATACTTACAATGGAGAGCTCCGCAGGAAACTCTCTAGCCAGGAAGTGAGAGGTGAGAAGCATTTGGATGATATTTGTGAAGAGGTAATGTACGGAGAGGATTACCGAAGGAATGTTCCAGTGAGAGCTGGATCCAAGAAAGGAAAAGAGCCAATGAAGCAAGAGCAACGCCATGGAAAGTTCGATCTGAAGAAGGAATACAAAGATAAAGGTTTCAACAGGGAAAGGAGTCCGCCAAGAAGATATGCGGATTATACCCGTCTCAATAGACCAAGATCAAACATCTTGGCCACCATTATGGAGAAAAAGTTAGATGTTCAATGGCCAAGGCCATCTCACAATAATCGGAAGAAGAAGAATGCAAAAGGGTATTGCAAGTTTCATAAGAGCCGTGGTCATGAGACGGACGATTGCATTCAACTGAAAACTGAGGTTGAGCACTTAATAAGAGAGGAAAAGTTGAAAGAGAACGTCTATACGGACGAACCTTCTAGGCATGATAGGACGGAACGGAGGAGAGAAGACAGAACAGCAGAACCGCAACCATGTCCGCTATCCCTGCCTCCTCCGCCGACCAATCATCCATCTCAGACAGATCATCACCAGTACAAGTACGATGATGGTATTGAAATGGAGAATCTTCCATACAGTGGAGTGATCAACACCATAGTAGGAGGTCCGACTGGGGGCGATAGAAGGAACGCAAGAGAACGGATGGCTCAGAATCTGCGGAACAATGATAGATAGATCCTATGCTGCTCCGGCGATCCGTGGAACCAACACTATATCCTTTGATGACAGTGAGATTCCTCCTCCTACGGCAGGAGGCAAGGACATAGATGATCCGGATGTTCAACTGGTGGTTTCCTTAACCATAACAACTTATCGAGTAAACAAGATCCTGGTAGATACAGGGAGTTCCTCGAACATCATTGCCAAAAGAACAATCGATCAGATGAATCTGGGAAGAATTCCATATGAGAGAGTCAATACCTCCATATTAGGGTTCGGAGGAGGAACTGTCCATCCTTTAGGAAGCATCATGCTTCATGTATCGTTGGGAACACATCCCGCGAGAGTGACACAGCTAGTCCATTTTGTAGTGGTGGATCGGACCTTTGATTACAATGCCATCTTTGGTCGTCCGGGGCTCAATCAGTTCCAAGCTATATCTTCTACCCTCCATAACAGGATGAAGTTTCCAACTCCCTGCGGGATTGAAGAAGAAGTAGGAAACATCCGAGAAGCTTGGGAGTGTTACATCATGTCTACCAGGAGAGCATCTGCTCCTGTGTTAGCAGTCTCTTTGACTTCCGATCCGCAGATTGTTCTCCCTCCGAAAAAGGAGAATCCCAACATTGGAATAGGGAGTCAGAAGGACAAGTTTCCCAAAACCGCACGGATCTAACCTCATGAAACTCTCAAGGATGTTGAACTTGTCGTTGGAAGCCCGGACAAGAAGACTAGAATCGGAACGGAGATGAATGCAGAAGTAGAGATGAAGCTCATCGCTTGTCTCCGAGATAATAGGGATGTCTTCGCTTGGAGTACTGATGATCTCAAGGGGATAGATCCGAGGGTCGCCGTTCACCGTCTGAACATGGAGCCATTGATTAAGTATATCCGCCATCAATTGTGTTTGCAACGTTGTCTTAGTTGAGAAATCACCGGGTAAATGGCGGATGTGCAATGATTTCACAAGGCTGAATAAGTTTTGCCCAAAGGATCCATACCCGTTGCCACGGATTGACCAATTGGTTGACTCCACAGCCGGATGTGCATTACTGAGTTTTATGGACGCATATCAAAGCTTTTACCAGATTCGGATGGCCAAGGAGGATATTAAGAAAACAGCTTTCTTTGCTGCGGGAGGGGTGTATTTCTTTAAAGTGATGCCCTTCGGATTGAAAAATGCAGGAGCTACTTACCAACGGCTGGTAAATCAAATGTTCAAGGAGGAAATCGGCAAAACCATGGAGGCGTACGTGGATGAAATGCTTGTTAAAAGCAAAACTGAGGAACAACATATAGAGCACTTGAACAAATTGTTAGGAATATCTGTTTCGTTTTTTATCAGCAACCTAATGACTTATCTTAGCTCAGAAAGGTGGTTAGTACTCTTGGTTCACTTGAGCACTGTAAAAGAGGAAACTCACTAAGTATGATAGTCTAGCAAATCTTGTATAGGATGTTAGGTCTCGAAATGTAATTTTTATTTTCTAAAGAAGACCAAGAAGAAGACTTCCAGCAGGAAAAGTTCATCGGATTTGAAGATTTGAAGACTGCACAAGATTACTGAAGACAAAGGTTTTTTCAGATACCTATGTTCAGATATCTTGAAGAAACAAGTGTTTCGAAACACAAGTGTTGCAAAAGATATCTGAGAATAAAAGGTTTCTGAGATGAGGAAAGTGCACACAGATATCTACAGTCAGATACCTTGGATATAAACTATGTTTCTGAAAAAGAAATATTTTATAACAAAGTTGTTTCAACAAATGGTATCTGGCGTTGTGATAATCGATGGAAAATGGAAAGTTTCATAAAACTCTGATTGTATAAAGATCTCTGATACCATGCATAGTTTCGTTGGCACTACAGGACAAAATATAGTACAGTGCATTAAATGCGCAGACAGAAATGTCTGAACAAAAATGGTAGCTTCTGAAGAAGAAGACAAACCTACTACAGTACTATATTCAAATACAATAGTTTGAATTTGATTTAAGCCTAACGGATACTATTCAAACGGCACTCAAATTCATCTATAAATATCAACACTTAGACTGCTTGAGAAAAAAAAACACACATAACACTGAACTTACATTGAATACTCACACACAAGCTCTCCCAAACAAACTACTTACCTTCAAGCTTTCTGTTGCGACCAAAGCTCTTGATTCTAAGTAGCACAAAAGTTCTAAGTGTCCTGATCCTTAACAAGCATTGTTATCTGTGAAGGAGTTGAACTAAGATTTCATATCTGAGATTCATTGTCTGGAACACTTACAATAGACTAGGGTCAGTATAGAACAAGATACCATACATTGAAAAGTGTATTAAGTATACTTGATTCATAGAGCTATCTGCATAACTGAATAAGTTATTTAAGAAGCTCACCTGACAAACAAACCTAAAACCAACACCATATTCGCCATGGAGTATAGGAAGTACTTAGTTTGGGAAACTAAGGAATAACTCCAAGGTTGCTGAGCACATGAGGTACTTAGCTTGGGAAGCTAAGGAATAGCTCAAAAAGGTTTCTGAGTATAGGAAGTACTTGGCTGTGAAAGCCGGGGAATAACTCAGGGGGAACACTTGGTTGGGAACCTAGTGGGAATCAAGAGAAGATATTTGTAAGGTTAACTCATTTATCTGTCTTAGTGGATTCTAGGTCTAAGAAAGGCCGAAGTGGATTAGTTGAAGGATTAAGCCACCTTCAGATACGACTATAAAAAGACTTGTGTTATTTACTTTCTGCAGTTTATTACTTGCTTTACTTATCTTGCAAAGTACTTACACACATCTTGCTGAGCACGTGCACTTATCACATAAATGTCTTCCGCTCTCTGAAATTAAGTAGATATCTGAGAAACTGTGTTTATCAATAAAAGTTTTAAAAGACTATTCACCCCCCCCCCCCACCCCACCCGCTAGTCTTTTACTTTGCCGTTATCTGGACCAACAAGTGGTATCAGAGCAGGAGGTTCCCAAACCTTCAGCACTGAACCTAGATCCCAGATAAGTGCCCACTAACTGCTTTTCACCTACACTTGATTCGTTTGTTTAGTGTGTTTGCTGCAGGATGTCTTTAAGTGACGCCCCAATTCTCAAGCCAGAGAATTATGAAAAATGGAAGAACAACATGATGCTCCATCTAGAAGCCATCAGTGACGAAATGATCGAAGTAATAAAGAATAGCCCAATATTCATTCAACAACTCAAGCTAGTCATAGAGGTTTCTAATGGTAGAGACAGAGAACAAAGCGATTGGTCTTGACAGACAGATGCGTCAACTAGTGGGAGACCTACCAGTCAAGTTATTTACGAACCAAAGCCCAGAGAGCTCTGGACATCGAAAGATGCCAAGAGAAATCGACTGGATGGTCAGGCTCATAATATCATCATACATTCTACTCCAGAGCACATACAGTGTAAACTGTGGGGTGCAAAAACGGTGAAAGTGGCCTGGCAACTGATTGAAGAAATCTGTGCCGGCACTGAGAAAACGAAGGAAAACAAGTTCGAAGTTTTGAAGCTCAAATTCCAAAACTTTAAACAAGGTCCCACAGAGACTCTTGAAGAACTAGATTTCCGGTTTACAACACTTATGAGTGACATGGCTGCACTTTGTGAAAGTAATAGATATACCCAGTCAGAAAAGATTAAGACTATTGTGAGAAGTCTAAATCATAACTGGGAACACACAAAGTTTTTCTACTTTAACCAAGGAATGCCAGATATCACTCCTGTAGAACTTTTCTCTCATCTTGCCACTGTTGACTATGATACAACTCAAAGAGAACAAACAACTGAGAAGTTGCAGAATGTTGCTTTAGTTGCTCAAGGAACTTCTGAAAAGAAGAAAGGCAAGGAAGTGACTGAGGATGCTCTTGCTGTAAAGCAAATGGGAAAATATGTCAGTCGAGAAATTGAGAGAAGAAAAGCCAAAGAAAAGGCATCTAGGCTCAAACTACCAAAGACAAAAATATGCAAAGCTCGCTGAACAAGTCGGCTCAGAAAGCATCAAGTACTGAGGAAGCAGAAATAGGAAACGATATCTGTTTCTATTGTCAGAAACCTGGTCATTTCAAGAAGGATTGCCCTGTCCTCAACAAACTAAAGACAGGTGACAAGAAAGACAGAAGAATCTTCAAAAGAAGTCAGAGAGCTATACTCACTGAAGAAAGGAAAAAGATTCAAATCCAACTGGATGCTCTAGATATTGAATCTGATTCTGAGGATGAGGATTCAGATGATTCCACACTGCCTTCCCGTAAATGTGCGGTGTCTCTCATGAAGTAATTGACTTTGGTCAAAAGAAAAAAGAAGTGTGTGGAATGGCTGAAGAAATCTTTCCAGATATCTCCAACATTGAACCTTGTCTAATGGCTGATGAGGTAACACATACTTCCTATTATACTTATGAAAGTGATGAAGAGGGAATCAAAGATCTGGAAAAACTCAAAAGAGAACTTGATCTCTACGAAAGAGAATTTCTAATGATCCGAGCTAGAGCCGAAAGTTTTGAAGAAGAAAAGAATTCTCTTGAAAAGGAAAATTCTCAATTAATCAAGATATCTGAGAAAAGGATCTTTGAAAATGCATTTTCAAGGCTCGGATATCGAGACGAAAAAAGTCACGTAAAGAAGCAATGGCCAATCTTCAAAAGAAATGTGAAGATCTTCTTTCTGAGAATAAGGAACTCAAAAAGAAAGAACTATCTTTTCAATCTTATGCCAAAGCTAGTGACACTCTTACTGAAGTACAATCTTATTTAAGAGATCCTTCATAAAAGAGAGGACTTGGGATGGACACACACACAGACAGTTCCACCACTCTGAATAAGAGTAATGAAGGACGAACATTTGTCAGTGCTTAGCCAGGTGATTCCCAAACAATCTACAGTATCGGTCAGAAAGCTAAGATTGTCGACAAAGGAAAGGCAGTTGCGACCAAGCCTTTGTGGGAAAAACAAGTCCAAAGGAAAAATGTGGGAAATGTCTCTGAAAAGAAACATAACACTGAAAAGTATAATCACCACGATTATGTCTCTCAAAAAGGAAAAATTGCAGGAGCTGACAAATTCTCCTATGTCACGTTTTCTGGAAAGAAAATAGATTATCCAGAGACTAGCAAAGCTGCTGAGAAGAGATCTCAGATAGCGCCAGGTGCTCGGAACGGTATTGGCTATAAAGCCATCGGGAAACAACTTGCTCGTGAATACAAACAAGAGCAAGAACGATGGTTAAAAGCTATAATTGCTCACATCAATTATCAGAAGTGGAAGATAAATCAAGCCACTGAAAATCTGAATGCCAGGGCTAGAAGAAATCTGGCTAGGAAAGCTAAGTTTTCTGAGAAGCACACTCAGAAACCTGACAGGTATCTGAAAGCACCAGATGGAGCACCAAGGAACACACCAAGGAAGAAAATAGTTCTTAACAACAATGATACAAATCATTTAACTAGGATTCCTCCATATGTTCCTGTTAGACAAAAGAATGTTCCTAAGAAATTCATTCAAAAATGGATTCCTACTGGAAGATTCTTTAGTCCAGATGGTTCCATTGTTGGTATGAGAACCTAATCTCCTGTTTCCTGTTTTGTGCAGAATACTCTAAAGACTAATTCAAAGTGGCATTTTGATAGTGGATGTGGGAAGCACATGACAGGAGACAAAGCAAATCTGATTGACTACAAAAATTGCAATGATGGACCAATTATCAGGTTTGCTGGAGGAGATGAAAATCCAACCATAGGTTTTGGCAATTTGAAGTTTGGAGCCCTTAAAATCTCTGAAGTACTTCATGTAAAGGGATTGAAATATAATCTCCTAAGCATGAGTCAACTAGTGGACAAAGGGTACACTGTCAAGATCAAGTCAAAACTATGTAAAGTGATTGACAATGAGTCAAAGCAGACAGTCTTGGTTGCAGGACGTAAAGGAAATCTTTATGTTGCTGATTGGGCATCCGCCACCACCGAACAATGTCTCATGGTGAGTCAATCTGGCCACACTGAAGAAAATTGGCTATGGCATAAAAGAATGAGTCACTTGAATTTCAAAACTCTGAATAAGCTAGCCAAGAAAGAGTTGGTGGTTAGTTTACCCAAAATGGCATATAGAAAAGAAGGTGTATGCTCAGCTTGCCAAATGGGAAAACAATCCAAAACATCTTTCAAGTCTAAAACTAGACATTCGGTGAAAGGAAGGCCAAATGTTACATATGGATCTGTTTGAATCCTCTGTAACTAGTTATGCAGGAAAGAAGTATGGTCTGGTTGTTGTTGATGATTACTCAATATTTACTTGGGTTGTCTTTCTCAAACACAAATCTGATGCAAGGGTTGAGATACCTAACTTGTTGAATAAGCTCGAAGACATGAAAAATGACAAGGTATCTCAGAATCGTAATGACCATGGTAATTGAGTTTGTGAACCAAGACATCAAAGAGTTTTGTACCCAAAGGTATACAACATCAACTATCTTCTGTAAGGACACCACAACAAAATGGTGTTCTTTGAAAGAAAGAATAGGACCACGAAAAGCAAAGCAAGAACAATGCTTGCTGACACTGAAATAAGTGAAATCTATTGGGTTGAAGCTGTAAACACAGCATGCTACACTCAAAATAGATGTCTGATTAACAAACACCATGACAAAACTCCTTACGAGCTTTTCATTGGTAGACCCCCAAGTATCAAGCATCTAAGGGTGTTTGGTTGCAGATGTTTCGTTCTCAACAATGGAAAAGAATACTTGAGAACATTTCAACCAAAGACAGATGAAGGAGTATTTCTTGGTTATTCTCTGAATAGTAAAGCTTACAGAATCTACAACAAAAGAACGCAAAAGATCGAAGAATCTGTTCATGTAGTGTTCTACGAAGGAAACAAGAAAGTACTCTTAAATGATGATCTCTCAGGTAGGTTCAAAGAACTAATGATTAAAGATTCTGAAAAAGGATCCTCAGAAGGAAACAATTCTATCATTCAAAACGAGGATGAGTCTGACGATGAAAAGCAACCTATGCTTAGTAACAACCAGATGACTCTAAGACATGATGAAGAATTTCCTATGAGAACTCCAGAAATGGAATAGGTTACTGAGAACCTTCATCATGGAGAGGTATCTGAAAATGAGATTGCTGAAATACAAGTCCAAGATATCTCTAACACTGAAAAAGTGTCAGATATCCATGGCATTTCCCATGCGTCAGATATCTTAGATACTACGCAAGTATCTCATCAAAATCATATTGATTCACATTCAAATCAAAATGGTATTGATCCTATTAGTTCAAAACCCATTATGAAATGGATAAGAAATCATCCTGCAAAGGATGTGATTGGTCCCATAGACCAAGGAGTTAGAACTAGAAGAGCAATTGCTGAAAAAGTGAATTGTCTCTATGGATGTTTCATCTCAAACATTGAACCAAAGACTATAGAAGAAGCATTAAAGGATCAAGATTGGATCTCTGCAATGCAAGAAGAGTTGGATCAATTTGAGAGAAATAAATTCTGGAAACTGGTTCCATTTGATGACGGAATGTCTGTAATCGGAACCAAATGAGTTTTCAGAAACAAAATGAATGAGTCTGGTGAAATAACCAGAAACAAAGCAAGGTTGGTTGCCAATGGATTCACCCAGACTGAAGGACTAGATTTTGATGAATCTTATGCACCAGTTGCAAGATTGGATGTAATAAGACTTTTTCTAGCCTTTGCAGCTCATAATGACTTTACGGTTTATCAGATGGATGTCAAGAGTGCATTCCTAAATGGTGAACTTGCTGAAGAAGTTTATGTTGAGCAACCACTAGGTTTTGAAGTTTCATCAGAAAGTAGGATGGTCTATAAGCTTCAGAACGCTCTGTATGGGCTGAAACAAGCTCCAAGAGCATGGTAAGATACATTGGCCAGATACCTACTCGAAAGTGGTTTCAAGAAAGGAGATGTTGATAAAACACTCTTCACATTGAACCATGATGGGAAACTACTTTTAGTTCAAGTATACATTGATGACATTATATTTGGATCTAAAGAGAAGCAACTTTGTGAAGACTTTGCTGAACTCATGAAATGTAAATTTGAGATGAGCATGATGGGAGAATTGAATTACTTCCTTGGGCTACAAGTCAAGCAACTCAATGATGGAATATTCATAAGTCAAACAAAGTATGCAAAGGATATGCTCAACAAGTTTAATCTAAAGCCTTCTGAAAAGAATGCTAAGATACCAATGAGCATTGGAACCAAGATGACATATACTGAATCTGACAAGAGTATTGAAGAACACAAGTATAGGAAATTGATTGGGTCTCTACTGTACCTCACTGCAAGTAGACCTGATATTCAATATGCAGTTGGAGTGTGTGCTAGATTTCAGACAAATCCAATGCAATCACACTACAACATTGCCATGAAAATATTGAGGTATGTAAAGGGTACTGTAGAAGTTGGATTGTGGTATCCAAAAGATAGTGGATTGAGTTTGGTTGGCTATTCAGATGCCGACTATGCTGGATCATTGCTTGATAGAAAAAGCACCTCAGGAACTTGTCAATTTCTTGGTGCTAGATTGATATCTTGGTTCAGCAAGAAACAGAACTCAATTGCCACATCTACCACAGAGGTTGAATATATTGCTGCGGGATGTTGCGCTTCACAAATATTGTGGATACAACAACAACTCAGAGACTATGGACTCAGTGAAGAGAAAACTTCCATTTTCTGTGACGACACAAGTGCTATTGCCATAACTCAGAATCCTAAGTTTCATGCTAGAACAAAGCCCATTGATGTTAGACACCACTTCATCAGAGACCACGTTGAAAAAGGCAATTTAGAGATACTCAAGATTGGCACTGAAGACCAACTTGCAGATATCTTCACTAAGCCACTACAAGAAAGTAGATTCTTAGCCTTAAGACACAGTCTTGGACTAATGGAGCTACCAAAGAACTGAAAAAAGTTCAGATATCTGAAGAAGATATCAAAGGAGCGAGAAAAGGAATCTGAAACGGGTATCCAGACAAGAGAAGAGGTATCTGGAACGGTTATCCAGAAACCAAAGGCTAAAGGGTAAAATGACTATTTGAAGATCTCTGAGACGGGTACTCAGATATCTAGGTCATTCAGTGAGGGGGGACACAAAAGAGAATAGTACAATTGTCTGCAGTCAACTACTCTCTTGAAATTTGTATTATTTCTATCTTTGTAAAACTGTGAAAAGACAACAAGTATAAGATAAACTCAGATACAAACAGTGTTCTCATTCACGCAGAAACGTGACTCAGATAGCTAACAGCCAACATTCATTAAATGGGCACAATTACATTTGTTGATTGTGATCATTGCTGAAGAAGCAATGGTGACCCTTGATGAAATGGGCGATTGATCTTTACAGCGGAATTTAATTCTCGGTAAATAGTGGACTGTTGAAATCCCAGCATGGCCCACTATGCATTTAATGTCGAACAAGCTTTTACCCACGCCTGTCTACAATTCACAGATACATATATACAAAACCAATTTGTATGTATATGTTTGTCTAAATTTCGTTGCTATATATATAGGACTTTGGCAAAAGAAATCACTTTCGCCTAATCCAACATTCCGACTTGCACAAGAATAGCAAAAACCATTCTATTTTCTCTGCAAATCTCTGCTCCCAAATTAGTTTTTCTGCAAAGAATCACTAATCTTACACCTTAATCTCTTTCAAACTTCGAAAAACTTACGATATATAAAGAGATGGCCCCCAAACGATCAACTACCCAGAAATCCCAAAATACTACTACTGGTACTGCTGAAAAGCAAACACCAGAGTTGGTAGTTATTAACAATCGATTGGTAGGGAATTTTAATCCCGATCATTGGACTTCAAATCACAGAATGATTTTGGGTGGTTCCATGATTGAGGAATACCTCACGGCTGCTATTGAAAGTCAAGCCGATAGGAAGTTAATCCTTGACATGCTTGAAATGGCACAAATCAAGGGTTTTCTATCTCCTGTTCCCAGTGGAATCTCTTCACTGGATGTACTGGAATTTTACAACAACTCCAGGATTATATCCTGTGTTACAGAAGGCACTGCAATAGTGTCTATAATAACAAAGGTCCAAGGAAAGGAAATCCTTCTGGACTTAACAACTTTCTGCAAGTTGTTTAACCTTCAAGATCTTGGAAAGGATTTTAAAATAGACACCAAGGATGATGATCTCCTTGAAGGTGTAAAACAATTGTACAGTAATGTGTGTAATCTTGAAAAATCAGATACACCCACTGACTTCAAGCTTGCTAACATCAGAACCAGACATCTGTTGGTTCACTGGGATGTGTTGGCATGCATTCTTCACAGATGCTTTGATGGTCTACAAAGGAGTCTTGACCAAATAAGCCAAGAACGCTGGATAATGATGTTCTTGTTGCAACAACAAGACAAAAGGCTGGAAAACCCTTTCAATTGGGAAAAGTACGCCTTTATGAAATTTGTGAAGAAGATTCAAGGCTTTGAGCCTACAATCGCTAAGGGACTTGCTGAGCCAAAGGCCACAGTAAGCTATGGTCTAAAGATATGTTACTTGCTGGAGAAGCTTGGCATTGAGCTCAGAGAGAAGGCAGACATTGCTAACAGTAACCTACTCTACAAATATGAGTATATGAACTTGATGAAAAAGGTTACTGGATCTCAGAAATATTCCAAGAAATGAAAGACTGAAGAGGTATCTGAGGGAAAAGTTTCGACCAAGAAGCCCAGAACTTCACGAAAGAAGTCTGCTGGCAAATCAGAAGGCACACCCATTGAGGTTGTCGATTCCCAGATACCTGCCGTAGCTGCCGATGAACACATAAATGCAGATGAACTCATCAATGCTTCAAAAGAGGTATCGGTTACTGAACAAGTAGACTCAGCAAGAGAAAGTGCTTTGAGAAATGTGAAGACTGTTGCCGAAAGCCTTGCTGATGAACTTATCAATGCTGCTAAAGAAAGTAGTTATAGATGCCAAGCACTATCTGCAGAAATTGTAAGGATTATGGACCAATCAGTTCCTAATGCTGATGAGAGCTCTGACGATGAAGATGATGAACTAGTCATCTCTCAAGTCCTAGAAAAATCGAAAAGGGCTAAGGTTACTGAAAAAGTAACTGGTGTAGAGGTATCTGAAGAAGAACTTACACCACAGTTCTTTGAACAAGCACTGCTTTAAAGGTTCTTGAAGCAACAGAGTCCAAGGTCACTGGACAAATTACACCATCAGAGCAAGAAAGACTAAAGCATATTGAAGATGCTTTGATGAGTGATAGCTTAGTGTTGGAGGATACTGCCATTGCCTCAACACTCAACAGTCTGTCTCAAGCACAACAACCACAACAGCCAGATATGGATACTGCTGAAATGGTACTTGAGTTGCAGATACCAGCATCTTTCACTGCTGAAGAAAATCCTGCAAAAGAGCAGGTTCCCCAACTGAAAGAAAGGGATCAAACTGAGACATCCACTCAGAATGATCAACCAGGGGAGGCAACTGAGTTGCATACTCAGGAAAGGTCTGAAGTACCTGAAACTTCAAACAAAGAAGCTTAAATGGAACAACAAGACCAAAACATTGAAGAGTCATAAGTTCCAGAGACCAATCAGCTTGACACTGCTCAGGTAGCTGAATTGTTTAACTCTCTACTTGTGAAATCTTATGTTTATAAATCTTGTTACTTATAAAAATTTCTTTGTTACAGGCTGAATTAGAAACAAAAGGGCAAGAGGAAGCTGCAAAGCTTCTCTCAGAGACTGAAAAGGAGGCTCCCATAGCCTCACCACTTAAGGAACCTGAGCATGTATTCCAGGTGAAACATAGTTTCTTAAGACATAACTTTTCAGAAATCTTTAATACACACGACTAACTCTTTGTTTCTAATAGGCTCCAACTAAGAAGGAAAATGATGAGGCTGAGAAGCCTAACTCATCCGAGAATCAACCAGAGACTCACAAAGTCTCTGAGGAACAAATATCTGAGCCTTCTATTAAGAAGGTATATATCTCAGATATCTATATTCTTTACGATATTACTCTGATCATTTTTTCTAAATACTTAACACTTTCTACTCATAGGCTCAAACAGAAGTAGAAGTTGCTGGGGAATTGCCCACTCAATCCCCTCAACCAATGGAAATTGATGAGGCCACCAAACCTTCATCACCCGAGAGAATACCAGAGACTGTACAAGTTTCTGAGAGACAAGTATCTGAGCCTCCTACTGTGGAGGTGATTGACATCTCAGATATCAATTTGTCTAAGTGTTTCTCTCCTGATAAATTTCTAAGTGTTTTGTTGTATTTTATTCTCAGGATCAAAAAGAAAGAGAGGATGCTGAGGATTAAACTTACCAAGTCTCCTCCTCGCACCAAGATATCTGAGGCACCTGGAACCTCAGTAGTCCAACCTTCTGAGCATGTTGTTGTTGCACAGGTAACACAGATACTTGACTACTCTAAAACCCAGATAACTACACAAGTTTTGAAACTAACTCAAAACTCTCTCTTTCAGGCTCAAAATAGTGCCAAGAAGGAGTCAAATGATGACTATGAGAACCTTCTTCCCTTCTTCAAGACTCATACCTTGCCAAAGCATATTCAATGCTTCAAGAAATGGAAGAGGTTAAGGTGCTCTGATCTCTCTGAAATACTGAGAATCACAGATCAACCAACAAGACGAGCACGAGCTCTTGATCTGGAAAACTATATCCACGCAATGTTCCCCACGGAACAGTATCAAGTTGCGACCTTATTGCATAAGGATTTCTCCAGAGAAGTGGCACACAAGTTGGTGCAAGCCTTCAATCAGGCTAATGGCCAGACAAGATTACAAATGGCATTCAAGCCAGTCCTACCCCAAACTCTACAATTTATTCCTTCTGAACAAGAGGAGGTTAATGGGCAGAAGATCACTATTTTTGAAGTGATTAATCTTGTATCTGAAGACGATGAGGAGGAAGAAATAGATGAGAATAACTTTGATGAATCTCCCTCTGACCATCACAAAAAGGATGATGATGATGATGATAAGGATGATGATGATGCCCCTGCACTAGGGACAGGAGGGATTTCACAAGGACACATTGCCTCAGCTGCTGAAAAGCACACTGAGAGGACTTCATAGCAATCCCCTTCTCCATCTCCTCAGAAATCTACTCATCCAACTTCCCAACACAAAGTTACTACTGAACAAGTGGTTGAGCACTCTGAGGGAACAACTCAGAAAATAACAGATGCACAAGCCAGAGTTGCTCAATTCAAACAACTGTTGGAAGAAGAACAACAGCTACATCTTCAACTGGAAGAAAAGATAGCTGAATCAAGAGCAAAGCTCCAGAAGATTGAAGATCAAACAATCAAGGAAATGGAAGCTTATGCTGGAATGAAAGAACTCCAGCTTCTTGTTCAAGCAATTGCTGAGGAATTAGATACTGAACAAGTATCTAATGACAAGCATGATGCTAAGGCTGCATTCCAAGAAGATGTTCTATCCTCCTCACTGAAAGGAAAGAAACCCATCTCTGAGATTGTTGCTGGACTAGAGAACATTGATGAAAATGTCCAAGAGGATGAAGATCACTGGGCTGATAACTCAGATGATGAAGAAGACAAGACTTTGGTAGAACACCGCAATGAACACTTGGCGGTTTCACAGTTGAAAAGGAAGTTGATTGCTCCTGACATATTCAGCAAGCTGCCAAATGTCAACTCCAATGAATACTTGAACAGATATCAAGTACTGGCTAAATTGAAAAAGGAGTTATCTTCTCAAAACAAAGCCGCCATTGCATCAGTCCCTGCAGAACTAAAGTCATTCACTGAGCTCATCACTCAGAGAACAACCAGTTTGGTCATTTCTCAAAAAGATCTAGGCATGGTTAGGGATGATGACCAAAACATGGCTGCAAAAGCTTTTGAAGAGGTGTGCTATGCTGCTGGAAAAGTAGATGATGTTCAAGGCCCACTGGCAGAGCTTACTGATAAGGATACTGGTCTTATCAGACAAAATCAGGAGCTCAAGGCTGATCTGGAAAAGTTGGTTGCTGCTTACAACTATCTGCAAGGGAACTTTAACTCCCTTTCGGAATCATTTGTGATTCTTAGTCAGTCAACAATGACTAAGGGGGAAGAATATCAAGAGGCTCAGAGAGGAAGAGGAAGAGGAAACAAAAGAAAATCTGAACAACCACCTCTCAGAATAAATGAGCCCTCCTCCAGTTAGACTGCTCTACAGATAGTGGCCACCACTCAACTTCCTGAACAAGGAATGACAACAAGGGCCAGAGCACAGAAACCTCCAAGGAATACCAAGGCTCCCAAGAGAAGACAAGTAAGAGGGATTGATGAATCTCCTGAAGAAGAAGAAGGCCAAATCAAATCCCTGGGCAATGAAGAAGGCTGCAAAAGTCTCACAAGAATTGATCTTGATGATGATGATGAAGAGACTGATGAAGATGAAGCTCCTCTTCACAGAAAAAAGAAAAATTGAAAGCCTAACTGAGCCCATAGCTGCAAAGCCTTTGGCAGCTAAAATACCCTCTGGAAATACCAAGTCTATCCAGGGTGGTTCTTCAAGCATTACCCCAAGGGAAAATTCAAGACAAAGGAGGAACAGGCTGAGAGCTGAACAAAGACAAAGTCAACTTCCACTCAGGCCAGAAGAAGCCAAAATTGAGTATATGAAGAATGACAACAACTCCTCTGTCTACAGGTGCATAAATCAGAAAAATGGCTACTGGATTCTGGAACTCAGGCATCTACAGCTAAATTCAAGGTTTCCAGAACCAATCCATAAACAGCTCATGGTATGGAGAAAAGACAAGCCAATCTTGATTAACACTAACCACATCAAAGCATGGTTGGATTTTGAAGTAATCAAGAGAACAGAAGCCATGAAGAAGGACCTCTCTGATGAATGTCCTTATGGAAAGCCAGATGATGTGCACAGAATTCCCAACATTACTGGAACAGGCACAAGAGCAAGACTTGCTATGGAACCCTATGAGTCCTTTTACTTAACTGAAGATCAATACAAGGGTGACATCAGATATTTGAAGATCATTTATGAATACTTCAAGCTATCAGATATCAGAATCGAGCATGGCTGGAAGTGGGGAAAGTATCTGTGGGTCAAGCACTTTGTCAAGAAAAATCCTACCAAAACCTACAAGGAAGTCTGTGGATTTTCCAGAGACACAGAGATGATTGTCAGAACACTTCTCTATGACTACTCTGATGATATCAAAAGATTTGGTGATAGGAAATTTGCAGATTGATCCATGGAGCTGTTCTGAAGACTTGAAGACTAGTTTATTAGGATGTCTACTTGGAGCTTGGTTACTCCTGTTGTCCTAATTTACTATGTATTTTTGTATCTTGCTGATTGAGCTAAATTGCATTATGTACTAAAGTTATCTGAACTTTCTTTCTAACATATCTGATGAACTTACTCTCAGATATCACTTTCTATAAAAGATAACTTGTCAGCAAAGATCACACCTTGTGATTTGGTTGATGTTTACTTTCTGCACTTAATTATATGAATTGAAAGATCATAAGAAATGATTAAGTGATGGATTGTTTCCTCATCCAAATTTGTAATAGGTCGGATAGTCATCGTTGACTGATCAAAATGGGGGATATTTGTTAGGAATATCTGTTTAGATTTTGATCAGCAACCTAATGACTTATCTTAGCTCAGAAAGGTGGTTAGTACTCTTGGTTCACTTGAACACTGTAAAAGAGGAAACTCACTAAGTATGATAGTCTAGCAAATCTTGTATAGGATGTTAGGTCTCAAAATGTAATTTTTATTTTCTAAAGAAGACCAAGAAGAAGACTTCCAGCAGGAAAAGTTCAATGGATTTGAAGATTTGAAGACTGTACAAGATAGCTGAAGACAAAGGTTTTTCAGATACCTATGTTCAGATATCTTGAAGAAACAAGTGTTTCGAAACACAAGTGTTGCAAAAGATATCTGAGAATAAAAGGTTTCTGAGATGAGGAAAGTGCCCACAGATATCTACACTCAGATACCTTGGATATAAACTATGTTTCTGAAAAAGAAATACTCCCTCCA
This sequence comes from Plantago major, assembly GCA_026545765.1. Taxonomy (NCBI): domain Eukaryota; kingdom Viridiplantae; phylum Streptophyta; class Magnoliopsida; order Lamiales; family Plantaginaceae; genus Plantago; species Plantago major. The sequence continues at coordinate 52,923,054 of CM048843.1, read as the reverse complement.
TTCCACCAATTTCTTTCCATTTTGTTTTTGCACAAATTTTAAGAAATTTGAGTAAAAAATGGGTTTATATAGATGAAGTAGTAAGTGTATAGTAAAAAGTAAGAAAGAGAATTGAAAAAGTATGAAAGAAAGAGATTAAGATATTAATAATGGAGATAGTGGGTTTCCATAAAAGGAAATGGAAAGTTTTTAATGGAACGCCCAAAATGGAAAAATGGAAAGAAATCTATGGAATGGAGGGAGTATTTTATAACAAAGTTGTTTCAACAAATGGTATCTGGAGTTGTGATAATCGATGAAAAATGCAAAGTTTCAGAAAACTCTGATTGTATAAAGATCTCTGATACCATGCATAGTTTCGTTGGCACTACAGGACAAAATACAGTACAGTGCATTAAATGCGCAGATAGAAATGTCTGAACAAAAACGGTAGCTTCTGAAGAAGAAGACAAACCTGCTACAGTACTATATTCAGATATCAATAGTTTGAATTTGATTTAAGCCTAACGGATACTATTCAAACGGCACTCAAATTCATCTATAAATATCAACACTTAGACTGCTTGAGAAAAAAAACACACATAACACTGAACTTACATTGAATACTCACACACAAGCTCTCTCAAGCAAACTACTTACCTTCAAGCTTCCTGTTGCGACCAAAGCTCTTGATTCTAAGTAGCACAAAAGTTCTAAGTGACCTGATCCTTAACAAGCATTGTTATCTGTGAAGGAGTTGAACTAAGATTTCATATCTGAGATTCGTTCTCTGGAACACTTACAATAGACTTGGGTCAGTAAAGAACAAGATACCATACATTGAAAAGTATATTAAGTATACTTGATTCATAGAGCTATCTGAATAACTGAATAAGTTATTTAAGAAGCTCACCTGACAAACAAACCTAAAACCAACACCATATTCGGCGTGGAGTATAGGAAGTACTTAGTTTGGGAAACTAAGGAATAACTCCAAGGTTGCTGAGCACAGGAAGTACATAGCTTGGGAAGCTAAGGAATAGCTCAAAAAGGTTTCTGAGTATAAGAAGTACTTGGCTGTGAAAGCCGGGGAATAACTCAGGGGAACACTTAGTTGGGAACCTAGTGTATTTAGGAATCAAGAGAAGATATCTGTAAGGTTAACTCATTTATCTGTCTTAGTGGATTCTAGGTCTAAGAAAGGCCGAAGTGGATTAGTTGAAGGATTACGCCACCTTCAGATACCACTATAAAAAGACTTGTGTTATTTACTTTCTGCAGTTTATTACTTGCTTTACTTATCTTGCAAAGTACTTACACACATCTTGCTGAGCACGTGCACTTATCACATAAAAGTCTTCCGCCTTCTGAAATTAAGTATCAGATATCTACACAGATATCTGAGAAACTTTGTTTATCGATAAAAGTTTTAAAAGACTATTCACCCCCCCCCCCCCAGTCTTTTACTTTGCCGTTATCTGGACCAACACAAATGCTTTGTTATCCTTAGGAAGTACGGAATGAAACTCAATCCGGAAAAGTGCACATTCGGAGTAAAGGGCGGAAAGTTCTTAGGCTACATGTTCACATAAAGGGGAATAAGTGCTAATCCTGAGAAGATAAAAGCCATCCTAGACCTTCCCCAACCGAAGAACATCAATGAGGTCCTTGGAAAGCCTGACCAATCCGGACGACTTTCTAAGTGGGCAATTGAGCTGAGCGAATACGACATTAGCTATCAGGCTCTGACAGCCAAGAAAGCTCAAGTTATTGCTGACTTCCTAGCGGAGTACCCTGAAGCAGAGTCAGGAAAAGTCTCGGATAAGCAGGCGTTCGAGTGCTTGATTACCAAGCAGATCAAACATAAGTCATATCCGCCAAAGATCAACCCGGACAACTTTGAAGCTCAATTCATTAATCAATCTCGGACTCCATCATGGGAGGAAACTCGGGTCAACCACATGTTCCTCCTTGATAATATCTCAAACGAATCAAAAATTGATAACTCCGACCAGGATACTCAGAAAGAGGAGGAACAAAGGTTAAAAATTCAGGAGCCCATAAAAGATCCCCAAGCCAAGGAATAGCCCACCGATGTTTGGACATTGGAAGTGGATAGTTCATCCACCGGAAAAGTGGGAGGCATTGGAATCTACCTTAAAAGCCCTGATGGAGCGGAACACGACTATACAATATCCTTGGACTTCAAAGTTACAAACAATGAAGTTGAATATGAAGCACTGTTAGTCGGACTATGTATAGCCAAGTCTCTACAAGTCCGGAAACTCAGAGCTTATACGGATTCACAGTTGGTTGAAGCCCAGTTTTCTGGTGATTTTGCCACAAAAGGCCCAACAATGATTAAGTATCTTGAGCTACTAAAGCAGGAAGTAAGTCCCTTTGAGGAGTTTACCCTGGAGAAATTTGATAGGGAATGGAATGAAATAGCGGACATTCTGGCAAAATATGTGTCCGCAACAGCTGCTGTGGACACAAGAAGAGTTATTCTACTCACAATTAGGAACACATATGTCCTGAGCCCTACTCTGACCATTGTGGTCATTGGAACAGGAAGAAACTGGATGACTGATATCTTTAATTACCTCAAGGACGGATCATTACCTGCTGATCTGAAGGAGTCAAGGAGCGTACAGTGCCGAGCAAACATGTAATTCATACTTGGAGAGGATTTGTATAAGAAATCCTTCACTGGAACCCATATGAGATGTGTGGATCCACAAGAAGCAAAGACGGTGCTTGAAGAAATTCACAGTGGAAGTTGCGGAAGTCATTCTGGTGGGCGGACTCTTGCTCAAAAGAGCGTCCGACAAGGTTACTATTGGCCTACCATTTACAAGGATTCCGCGAGCTTCACCCGGAACTGTCCTGATTGTCAGTATTATGCAAACATCCCCCATCGTCCGACACACCCAATGATTCCGTCAGTAATAGCATGTATGTTTGATCAGTTGGGCATTGATATTGTCGGACCATTCCCGATAAGCACTCAACAGAAGAAATTCTTAATTGTAGCTGTGGAATATTTCACCAAACGGGTAGAGGCAAAGGCCGTTACCACTATCACGGAAAGTCGTGTGCGGACCTTCATTTGGAAGAACATCATCTGTCGCTTTGGCTTACCGAGAATTCTTATCTCGGATAATGGTGCTCAATTTTCGGGCAGCAGACTTAAGGAGTGGTTGTCTTCCTTCAAAATTGAGCAACGTTTCACATCTGTCGGATATTCACAGGCTAATGGACAAGCTAAATCCACGAACAAAATAATTGTCAAGATCCTGGAGAAGCAGCTAAGGACCTCTCAGGATAGTTGGGCGGATGACCTAGATGGTGTACTCTGGGCTCATCACACCACAGGACGGACTACAACTAGGGAGACTCCTTTTGCCCTGGTTTATGGCACAGAAGCAGTCATACCAGCAGAGATTGCGGTCGAAACAATGAGGATCCAAGAGTTTCATGATTCTGCCAATCAGGAAGCTCGGATCTATGACCTAGACATGCTAGATCAGAATTGGACCGAGGCATTGGCTAATATCCATAGATATCAAGCAACTGCAGCCCGGGCCTACAACAAGAATATTCAAGCTAAAGATTTACAGGTCGGAGACCTAGTGCTCCGCAAAGCTGACATCTTGAGCAAGGTTGGGAAACTCAAACCCAAGTGGGAGGGACCTTACAAGATCATCGGAGCTAGAGTGAATGAAAGTTATGAGTTGGAAGATGAGCACGGACGCCCACTCAAGCGTACCTGGAATGCTCAGAACCTTCAAAAGTTCTACGCTTAGGGTTTATTACACATGAACTCCGTCAGTTATATTTTTGTTGCTCTTTTGTCATTGGCCACGCAGCCCACAAGTTGTAATTGAATTTATGGCACATCAATACAACTTTCATCTTTCGATTCAAAACGAAATTTGGTTATTTACATAGCAAAGAGACTGTAACAACAATCCTGTTTGTACAGTGAACAAAATGCACATAATCCCCTTTGTACATGTTACGATCCGATATATCATTCGGATCCATACAACATCTACACTACAACGGAAAAGTCTATCATATTCTCCGAGATATGCCATAACCTCACCAAGCGATCTCTCAAGCAAAGAGACCCTCGGCACCCCCAACAACATCGATCCTTCCATAAACAACCGAGTAGTGGGATGTACCTGAAACACGGAAAAATCAAGAATCAGTCTCCGGACATTAAGATTCTTCAAAATCCCCATTCGTTCGAATCCAAACACGGATCTGACACATTGATCGCATCACGACCCACCCGCTAGCAGCTCCTCGGACAGGACAAGTTCCTACCGGGTGGATCATGCATACGACCGATGGGATCGCCCGTCGGTTTACTCCTCAAATCGAAACATTTTCCAAGATCTATGTTCCTAACAACAGATCTCGAGCAATCCATCCCTCTAGACCCACGCCACTCTCAAACTTAAGACAACATGTACCGATTTGAGAGTGGACGGGAGGCTTGAGGGGGAGACTGGTTAAGAAATCGTCTTCCTATTGAGACCACTAGGCTCAAACTACCAGATGCGTCTGAGCTTGAGAAAGAAGAAAGAAATTTTCAACAGAATGGAGATTAGAATCAGAATTGTACGATCAATGCAGTGGAGACTCAGGTATTTATAGATAGGACGAACCAATCAGCGTCCGCCACATAAGAAGATTGACGTTGACGATGGGCTTGGGACATCAGTATGGGCCAAGCAGTATTGGATCATTTGGGTTTACCACATCTGGTCATAATTAAGCCCATGTCTTTGACTTTTCATAACTATATATAAAAGTGTCTGAGCATAGACTTGCTAATCTATCCGTGCAACCCATTTTAGGGAAATTACCCAGTGTCTATCTACGAAGTGGTCCGAGAAACTGGAAATTGATACTTTTTTTACCTAACTTGCAAGTCGAAGAAAATAATCCGAGTTTGCGAGAGTTGTATATTTATGCAATCTACTAAAACTACGCATATTGTGACGGATCAAGGAAGTATAGAAAATAAGACATTGACATACCAGGAAGATTGATATTGTGCTTATCAAAATATTACATGCCGAAAGGAAAATCAATGCACTTGGCATCCGTGCCATCAAAAATCAATATTCAATTGCTACAGAATTTTTACGGGGCATACCCCGGACTTCTCATTGAGGAGGAGGCTGGCTTGGACCGACTTCATTGGTTCCATGCGGATTGGCGGTAGACGGATTGGCAGTTGAGGCCTCCGCGCGGGACTCGTCAATGGCATCGAAGGATGCCTTTATTCTCTCAAACAGGTTATAGTCCGCGTCACGGCCAATGATCCAGGAGGGCATATGATACCAGTTCTTCAAGAAGCTTAGGTAGTTCTTGAAAAGCATGAAGCAGACCTTCTCCAGAGCCTTCGGAACACATTCAGGAAGAAAAGGTCCGCCGTTCTTAATCTCAATGTCACCTTCATCGGTGACCACCTCCGCGAACTCACATGCCGCCAACCGCTCATCCGACACGACCTCCACTGGAATCTCCACTCCATTATCATCTGCGGACGGATTAAATCCTTCCTTCTTCCAATCAAAGTTCGGAGGCACCAATCCCTTCGCTTGCAATTGGCCGATGGCAGATGAGAACCCCTCCAGGCGGAGAGCATCGGCTTTGTCTGCCATGAAGAACTTGAACAAGTCGGACTTCATGAAGTCCTTCACAGCTTGCAGCCGAGCGAACTGGAGATCTTCGAGGAGAGCATCCTTAGACTCCAGGAACAACATCATTGCCCCATCAATGAAGTGCTCCTGCCACTCCAAGTCCGCCTTTGTCTGGTCCCAGTTGGCCTTCAGCTTGGTGATGACCGTAGCCTTCTTCTTCGATTTGGCCTCCACCTGCTTAACCTTGTCCGCCTCCTCCGCCGCTGCAGCCACCGCCTTGTGCAAATCCTCTTCTATGGTTGCCCATTTGTTGGCCTTCCACTGCATAACCCTGATCATGCATCCGAGCTACAAGAAATCCGAGTAATTAGAAGTTATATTCTCAAACATCATTAAGAAACTACGGACATAAGGAATTCACTTACCCTTTGATGCAACTTGTGGATCTCTCCGACCCTTTTAACCTCGGGGAGCCCATAACTCCGTTCATACTCCGCATCAATGGCCGCTTGGTCGGATAACGGCAGGACGGCGGAGAAAAGCTGCCTCTTCGATGTAGGAGAGGCATCTGAAGTTGCATTCCTTTTCCTGCCAAAAATGATGGCATCCCGCATTAGCACGTCCCGAGGAGGTGCGGATGCAGCAGAACCGCCAGGCCCAAAGGTCCTCGGAGCAGCTGAAGTTGGCGGCCTCGGAGCAGCAGCACTCCGGGTAGCGGGAGCTTTGCCTTTGTCAGGCACCCCCAAGGTTTGCGGATCCTCACCCGCCTTCTTCCGCCTTTCCTCCTCTACAGCAAACAGGGCTGCATTTTTAGGATCCGCCATAGGCAGACCCACGGAAGTGTTTATAATTTTGGCCCTCTGGCCAGTGGCAAGTTCAAGGGCTTGTTGCTCCCTCTGCTGCTTCTTCTTCTCTCGGAGGGTCGACTTAATGTATTTAAACCAGTAAGCTGCGGAAGAAACAGACGATGTCAGATACGGATTTATAAAACTACGAATAGCGGACAACAGTGAAACAATCATGTATGACACTTAAACGAAGAGAAAACACAAGTCCTAATTTAAGAATCCTTACAGAAGTCGATCTTCCCTCCGACCTCAACGACGTTAGTCAGTCCGTACAAATACGGCAACGGTTGACAGATCAATCCGTGAAATGGATACGTCGGTGGATTGTTTTTCTTGTGGATTTCCGCCACCCATGGAGCCACATTTTTGGGAAAATGGTGCCAGTCTGGAATACTCTCCCTTAAAAACTTTGTGGGCAACCCCCACTGCTCTCATCTCCTCGCGGACTCTCCAGGCTTCACAGCCATCCGCACGAAGACGTATTTTTCCCACCATTTCGATCTGAGCGAGGAAATGGTATCGAAAATGAAGTTGTATGACTTCCTATTTACAAACGTATAGAAAAGGGTATTTTCCGGACTAAATGTTACATTGAACAACTGCCAGAAGTTTTCAAAGTTTATAGGTTGCCCCTTCTTCGCACAGAAGACCGCGAAACAAATAAGGTTTCCCAAAGATTAGGGGATAACCTGGCTCGGACCAATCCCAATGTGATTCAGGATATGTTTAAAGTCGGACGCGATGGGAACCTTCCATCCACAGGAAAAGGCCGCTTCATGCACGCACATATATCCAGCGGGAAGATTGTAGAAGGCGTGCCCTGGCTCTGGAACCATAATTTCGACGGACTCGGGAATTTCCCACTTCCGCCTCCACTCTAGAATATCTTCAGGCTTCACCTTGGACGGACAGGTGGGAAGCAAGCCATCCGCGTTAAGTTCACTGTACGGGTCCGCGATTATGACAACAGACGCAGGACTAGGGAATTTAGTCCGTGCCGCCTGAGCTCCGCGACCCGCAGCCAGTGGAGGATTAGGTTGAGCGGGCACTCTAGGGTGCAAAACAATCCGCCGATTGTTCCGCCCAGAGCGTCCCCGCAGTTGGGCAGCTTGAGTGGCTTCCTCCTCTTCCTTCTCGTCCTCTTCCTCTTCTTCTCCTTCTTCCTCCTCCTCTTCTTCACCTCCGTGTCTCCCGGATGTACTTGGATTGGTCGGACATGTTTCCATCACAACACGGTCCTTCTCCCAGCCTCAAACATTTCTACATCATCTGCCTCAAGACCAGTGTCGCCTTCCAATTCTATCCGAGGCACACTCCCACAGCAGGCATGCCACCACTGCCAATGGTCCGGGATTGAACCCGTACCCTTGTTCTCGCAACATCCGTCTGGCTACTCACAGCATCATTCCGAGTAGTGGCAATGCCACGGACCCCAGGCTTAGCATCTGAGTCTTCAGAAGAAACAACCTCCACAATGTCCGCGTTGCGTACCTCCGCAGGAAGTCTGTTATGCGGAATCTCCAACTCCAGGTGGTCTGACACGGACAAGGTTACCGTAACAGACTCGGACCCTTGGATTATCCCGTTATCATAGTCTTGAACTTCATGTTGGTTCTGACTATCGCTCCCGGACATCATAGGGCACAAGGAAAAGGATCAAAAAATGATGTTGTGGTCGTCCGAGAGTTCCTTTATGTATTTTATTAAGTCCAATTGTCCGAAGACATCCTACTTTATTGGGCGTTCCTATGGGTCATTTTTTCCTACCTACTGGCACCTCACTTGTCGAATTCTACGTGCCAATTGGCACTGTTATCTACTACATTAGGCAAGGCAATAAGAATCTCGACAAGCCTACTGGCAATATTATCTACCATACATGGAACATTCACAGGGCAAATTTACAAGTCATATCTACAAATTTGCACCATAATTCAACTACGGAAAGCATGCAATATTAAAGTCACCAAAATTCAACATACGGCACATTACTTGGCCAAAAACATCCTATCTATACAGCATACGAGATTGGAAATTCAACACAGCGTACATGCATCCGAGAAAGAAGAACGACAACTCAGAATTCAGAGAAAGCCAGATTTACTTACTTGATAAAGTAACTTGAGAAAGATGGACGGACGACAAAGCCTTGCTTGCTCTCCGAAAGTAACTTACACGGAAGATTTGATTGCTCACTGGAAGCCTTAATTGCTCGGAAGTTTGTTATTTGCTCGGATTGCTCTGGATTCCATTTAGCTAAAGTATGAAAATGACAGATCTAGTGAACTATTTATAGAGGGATAGTTGGGGAAGACGAAGCGTCGCATCACTTGGATTTAAATCCCAGCCGTTGATCATTTCAATCCAACGGTTGCATCGGTTCTTATTTGGCGAAATTACATCACGCCCCATAAAATTTATTTTGAAAATTCTCCACCACCTCGGGATCCTCACTCATGGGCTGGATGGAGGACTTGTTGGGCCTCTTGGATCACTATTCATCGGCCCAGGTGAACCATTTCACATATCCAGCCCAACAAATTGCTTCCTACACACTCTTCCACAAGAGACTTCTTTTAATCCTAATACCGTACTCGGATCTCGATACATCTCGGATACAAATACCTTTTCCTTCTACAGTCCGAGATATTTCCTAACTCGGACTGTAGAACGAAAAGGGGGGGGGGGGGGGGAGAGATATATTGAGTTCCTGAAACACGGATACGGATTTATTAGCATGGAAAAAAGGAATTTTTTTCCTTCACATTTAACGATTCGGACACGCTCCTAAAACACACTTGTTCTTCTACTCATAGTTCCACAACTATCTTCTACTAAGATACTTGGAAACTAGGGGGACATATGTTGATACGGATATATGTCCAATCCGTTAAGCGAACCACAGAGCATGTCCTAGAGCGCATCAAGGCCAAAGCAGCCAATTTAGTACTTATCCGACCTTGGCTAGTCCGCCTTAAGGAAATCCTTTCGGGTCAACAAGTACGCTCAGGTCAATACACCTTTTCAGCTGGTCCGACCTAGCTAGGTGTACGACTTTCAAACCTAACAAGAGGTCACATGGTCTCACCAAGTACCACACAGTGTCAGTTCTAGGATGCCAAACGGTCCGGACGAGATAAATTCGGACGCCACCTAAACAATAAGACCAAACGTATAAATTGGAACCTCCAAGATACTTCCGAGCAGCTTGTGTCTCGGACCGTCATTGAGTTACCTAGGAACAGACCAACTCAACAGATCTCGGGTCATTCTAAAGGTCTCACACGGACCCATCAGCGAGAATAGTACTCTGAGAGGTAAAAGGACCAATCTACCTTCCCAGGCCCATCTAATGGTGTTGGACTTTCACATACTATTGGGCCATGGGCTAAGGGAGCATTGTTGTCCAAATCCTAAACATATACTTGGCATCATCTTATGAACCACTTCATAAGTACATGATAACTATAAATATAGCACAAGGTCCCATACATTAAGGTAAGTCTTAAGTGATAAGTCAACTCATATGATAACTTCCCTCATAACTACTACTACATTGAGAGCTTTCTTCTCTCTCTTGAGTAAAGTCTATTCCCGGTTTGACACTAGCAAACCGGGTTACCCTTCTAACCCCTCCCCCCCCCCCCCACTTAATTAGTCCTTTCAGGTGCTCTAGCTCGGAACAAAGCTCTCAGGACGGACATCAAGTTGGAGGTGGATCTTAGATTAGGGATTTGTAGTAGTTTAGTTAGTGTTTGAGGCTCAACCCCTCAACAAAAATAACCCCTTATTACTACTACTACTACTACTACTACTACTACTACTACTATTATTATTATTATCAACTTTTATTCTAAGTTTTAAATTTTCTTATATTCTTTTTAATTTATTCCGTGAAGCGTCCATGGCAGGAAGCTGATTGGAGCTTCCTGCCATGGAAGCTCCGAATTTGGAGCTTCCGGTGGGAAGCTCCATTACCGGAGCTTCCATGGCAAGAAGCTTCGCTTAGCTTCCTGCCATGGAAGCTCCGGATCTGGAGCTTCCTCCACAGATCTCCGATGGGGAGCTCTAGTAGCTTCCGGGGGAAGCTCCATTAATGGATTTTTTGGTGGTGAAGTGAAGGAGCGGAGGAGGAGGAGGGAGGAGGAGGAGGAGGAGGAGGAAGAGGAGGAGGAGGAGTTGCTTGGTGCTTCTATGGTAGGGGTGAAGGGGAGGAGGAAGAAGAACAACAACAACAAGAAATGAAGAAAAAAATTTATGGAAATAAAATAATTTTATTACTCTTTAATTTTAAAATTTATTTTATATTTCAATTATAATTTTATAATTTATTTTATAATAAATTTTACATTTATGAGTTTTATTTTTTTATTTTTATTTAACGTAAATATATAAAATAGTATAAGGCCATGTTTGGGGAACAAATATTGAACAACTTAATTTAAGTTGGTCAACACCATAATGTCTTTTTGGACCCAAGTGTAATTGTTGGACTATTAGGTATTAATCTAAGAGTTGAGTCTTTAGTAGGGGACCATGGTAATAAGCCCTTAAATATAAGTTATATGTAAAAAAATCAATTACATCCAAATCCACACATCATTAATAAGTTATGGCTGTTTGGCTAAAACTAAGAGCTGATATTTAAGCAAGGGTAAAAATGCCTTTTCCTGGTTTTAATACGCCAAAACTCAAATTCGTGGACTTATATATAATTGATTTATATCGAAAAGGACTTACATGTTATTGTTGATCTAACTAGTACCCAGGTGTAATTAGAACATCTAAAGGGGGTACTGGATGAAATTCACCCTAAATCATAATACAAATTAAGTAATATAGGATATCATCAATTTTTCAACATGTCTTCCTCACTTTTCTTTTTGTTTACATTTTCAATTTATACATTAAATTTTGGGTCTATTACCATGGAGACCCTTGTTGGAGACTTCACTCTCATCCAACCCCTCTTAGTCTAACAATAGCATTTGGGTCCAAAAATAACTTTTTCAATTGACCAACTTAAATTAAGTTTATAAAAATTTCATCTCCAAACAAGTCCTTATGCTATATTTGGAAATTTAGGTTTAATTACTCCCCATCCCACTTTCCACTCCAACCCGTCAAAAATTCCTTTCTTCCTCCCCATGAATCTTCATCTTCTTCAATGTGCTAACTGCTAAGTATCCATAACTTTATTTTTAATTTTGCTTTTGATTTTATTTCTTTTAATTTGAAAAAATGGGAAATAAATAAATTCATTTGGATGGTACTATAGACACATCCATTCAGTGCATTTTACCAGTATCTCGTTATATCTAGTAGAGCTCGACATAGAGAGATAAACTATCAAGAAGACGAAGGCGACATCGTTCGACGCGTACAACATGGATGATGATCTTGGCGCTTACACCTCCTATGGAGATTCATATCCTGCCTACTCCTCCGCTGAAGCTCTGCCGTTCTCCACCGTTGATTACACACCAGAATATGAGGAGGAAGTGGCGATGGATCACCTCAACAACTCAGATCTTTTAGGATTTCAATCGAACCATTAATGATTAATTATATACTATCATCACCAATCTTAATTGCAGGATGACTTGTATTGAAAAGTCATTTTTACCCTTGTTAAAATATTGGATATTGGGAGGGACCAAACAGACTTAATTTTTTGAGTGTAGATGCAATTATCTATACTTAAAATATTGCAACTATAAAAAAATTCAAAATATTCCAAAAACTTTCGAAAGTGCAATTTAGTCCTATAATTTTCCAAAATTTTCAATCAGCTCCAAATGTTTCTGAAAAATTACATAGCAGCTCATGTAAACATCTAATTCTCAAAAGTAACGGTTTCAAGTTTCTAAAAATACAATTTGGTCTCTGATTTTGCTACTCCAATCCAAAACCTCCAAATTGATTTCGAAAATCTTCAAACCTTCACAAATGGAATCCAAAAGAAGACGAACCCATAAGAATCATATGTAATTTAAATTATCTATGAAGGTATTAAAATTTTATTGTTGATCTAACAGGGATCCAGATGTAATTAGAGAATCTTGTAAGGGATCCAGATGTAATGCACCCTTAAATTTTTTTCTACTTCTTGATTAATTAATGATTTTAAACGCCACAATAACATGTGTATTCATCTCGTTGCACTTTATTAATACTATAATATGATGTAATCTCTTATTCATTGATAAGTTTCATTATAGTAGCAAACTTGATCTTTCGGACTAGAAATTCGAATTTGACCCAAAAATACAAACGTCAACCATCTAAACATTGAGCCGAGACCCGACCCGAAATCATCCGATCCAAAACCACATGAATCAATTTGACCCAAAGTTATCGTTAAGACATAATCTTGACTGTCATTTTGAGTACGACTACTCCTTTTTTGACATATTGAGTATAGCAACTTAAGAATAGTACTCCCTTTGTTCTTTTTAAAGGTTTACTTTTTGCTTTTTGCCATCTCGGGACTTTTTTATTAAGTTTAACGTTTCCATTTTTGGAAATCCACTATCTTTACTTATTAACTAGTACTAACCCGTGGCGATTCCACGGTATGGTTTAATATTAATTATAAATAGAAATATGAGAAAAAAATAAATTAATAGAGAAAATAAGATAGTCAAACTTCCTTGTAAACAAAGTTCGCCGTGGTGTATGTGTGTAGTCCTTCGTCCAATACTATATCATTATGTCTTTGTTTATGGTAACTATAGAGAACGTAAAATACAACTCATCATGATGTATATGCTTTCAAAGGGATAGGACCCAACCCAAACCCGTTCAGGAATCAGGACCCGACAGATTGATAATATATAGTAGTAGTATTTTATATCGGGTCCCTACCCGTACCTAACACATTAATTAATAACTTATACAATTATACTCCAATCTGAACCAAAATTAAATACAAAAGTGTATGACGCAGTTAACAGGGTTGGTTCCCAACAATCCCTGGAGAGGTATGTGCTCCCCTACCACAAACACAAAAAATATTATTCTAACATAATTCCAAATGTTACGGTGGTTTTTTAGGCACTCCCCCCCCAACATACCCCCCCCCCCCCCCCCCGCCCCCCTCCCCTCCCACCCCACCACAGATTTTTTTACTAACTTAACCATGAAATGTTTTTCTTTTTAATAGTGAGAGATCTCTATAAATATTTAAATTATAATCTAACTCATATACATCATCAACTTACTCACCTGTATTCTATTTACTACAAATTCACAAAGTACTTTAGCCACATTTCGTCAATGATAACAATAACTCAGCTAATTTATGTGATAGTAAAGAATGAACATGTGCTCAAGGGTATTCTTTCTTATCCTAGTCGTGTAGTGTAAACTCTGACTCTGCATTTTTTTGCATCAACCTCTGCCATTTAAGAATCACAAATAAAGGGTATTCCTCCCGTATCCAAGTCAAATATGTCTTGAATAATATTTTGCAACCACTCCAACCTCATCTGGTGGAGCCTATTGTCAAAAATAGAAGCATCAAATTTATCTTGATACATATCAAATAAAAAAATAACAACTCGAGAAGTATATGCGTAGAGATGTATTTAAGTGAACCATTATAGTAGATAATATTGTTGTTAGTTGACTTAATGAAAACATGCGAGTGATAAAGTCAAAAAGATTTAGATGAATTCGTCTTGGCACGGCGAATTTAAATATATGTTCAATTTATTTTTCGGAGTTTTGTATATAAATTTATATGAGATTTTATAAAACTATATATGCAACCAATATACAAAAAAATAAACAATGAAAGATATAATGACTGAAAATGCAACTAATTCCACAAAATTCCCGTGGCGATGTCATGGTATAGTTTACGTTTAATAACAAATAGTGATAGGGTATTATTTGGTACGACGAAAGCTCCTCAAGAAGGATTCAGGCCAAGAAGGTTCTTTATGAGGGCAACCATAGTTGCCATCAGATTTACTATTCCCTTCTAGAGGAATTAATTTCACCATCGACTACATATAAATCAACAAAGTTCCCTTCGAGGGGAAATCATTGCCTACGAGGGCAACTACAAGGGGACCACCGACAGGTGGCAAGATTTGACAGGGAGACAAGATCCCTTAAATCAAGGAGGCTTGTCCCCTTCTGAAATCTATAAATATAGGGATACCCCCTCACTTTTAGGGTAAGCATCCATTATCTCATCTACCCCTGCTCCCGAGCTCTGAGGCAAACAACCTTGGAGACTCTAGTTGAGTCTACCACCGGCTATTCAAGCCGACCAAAAAGGCCTAACCTCTTCCCTTTGTCATGCAGGGACCATTACGAGGAGAACTTGTACGCCAGGAACTGGTACGCAGGGACCACTACGAGGGGAGCTTATACGAGGGGAACTCATACGAAGGGACTATACGTAGGGAGTGGATTTACTGGATAACAACATTGAGACATTTACGATAACATACATACCTCTACGCGGGGACTTAATACGAAGGCAACCACATCTTACCTTACACTTTACGTTGGGGGTTACTCAGAGCCAAAATTATACCTCATCATATTGGCGCCGTCTGTGGGAAACGTTACAAGAAGACCAAATGCCGCCGAAGAGTAGCAAGAAGGCCCAAGAAGAATGATTCAAGAATACAAACAAGAGAGCAAGCTGCTCTGGAAGCCACTGAAGCCCAGAAGAAAACTGCCACGTCGATACCGAAGGACATCGTAGGAATGAGTGGAAGAATCCTGGCAATCCCAGAAGGGCACTTGACCGCGAAGGATGTTCTACCGCAGGGCAATCAAGCAATCGTTCCTCCATGAATCCAGGCCACGCCAAACACGATGGGCGTATCCAAAGTGCAATTCCAGACCTGTTACGATCGGAAGAATCCTGGCAATCCCAGAAGGGCACTTGACCGTGAAGGATGTTCCACCGCAAGGCAGTCAAGCAATCGTTCCTCCGCGAATCCAGGCCACGCCAGATACGATGGGTGTATCCAAAGTGCAATTCCAAACCCTATTCACAGCTTTATCAGAGAAGTTTACGGTGCAGCCAAACATCGACTTGAACGTGACACCGTTGCAGACTCATTCGAATGTGACAGAACGAGGGGCTGAACAACGCGTAGAAGCTGTAGCACACGAGGAAGGCCCTGAAGCAGAACAGAACCAAAGATTGCGCAGTGAAGTTGTTCATGGAGAAATCAAGAAGGAACGCCAGACCATCAAAAGTCCATCCACCTCGGAATCAGTCTCCCATCCAGGGTTCGCGCAGAAACCGTGAGATCACTCAGTATGACCCCGAATACCACGATGAAGAGGAGGACGTGTACTATAACGACAAGATTCACGGGGAAGATGCTTATTATAACAATCTAAATCGAGAAAGAAGTCCCAGGAGAGAAGATCGTCCAGACCACGAAGAAAACGTGTTAGAACCCTACCGAGGGCGAACAGACTCAAGAAGGGATGAAAGATAGAAGGAACCGATCCGTGAGTCCTACTGACAGTCTCGAGTATATCAAAGACCAAAGGCACCGCTGGAAATTCACCGGTACAATTCGATGACAAGCGAGGAAATCTACCTGGCACAAAAAGCGCTTGACGTGGAGAAGAATAGACTAAACAAAATGGTCAGAGTAAGAAGAATCATCTCTTTTGATGAGAGCCTAGAGCAGAGACCGAATCCAATGTGCGGACGAATCTGAGTTGACAAGATCAACCCGAATAAAAAAGTGCCGAACATGCCCCGCTACAATGCAATTTCCTGTCCAACGGTTGACATGCTCCACTTTGAAGGGCCAGTGGAAGCGCAAGGCCACAATCGTAACGTTACGGTGGCGTTATTCCAAACAACGTTGTACGACACAGTGATGGAATGGTACACGGGGCTAGACTCGGGATCAATCATGTCCTTCGGACAATTGGCAAGGGAATTCATACATCATTTCGAGAATTTCAAGAAGTGCAAGAGGCCTCATAGTTTCCTTAGTGAGATCGTACAAGGAGAGGATGAATCCTTCAGCAGGTTTCATACACTGGTTTGACGCCATGGCACTATCCATAGGGCAATCGCCTTTGACCCTACGGTTAGATTAGTACTCAAATACATTGCTCAAATGATTCGCCAAGGAGTTGTGTGATACCCCGCCAAGAAACAAAGCAGAACTGGCAGTCATGATAGAAAAGCACATGGGGGGAGATGATTACCGAAGAGCGAAAGCTCTAAGAGGCAAAACCAAGAAGGAAAAGCCACAACAGGAAAAGAAACAACACGAACCCAATACACAAAGAAATTAGATGGCCTAGAGAGGAGATCCTCGTTTGCATTGAGGGGAAGATCTACGAAATTAGATGGCCTAGAAAACACAGTGAGAATCGTGGAGTCAAATTCCTATTGTAAGTTCCACAACTGAAGGGGGCATGCCAATGAAACCTGAAAACTGAATAGACCTGATGAATGAAATCGATGGGTCTTAGATTTGGGGCACCTCAAAGAGTTCCGAGCGGGTAGGCAATAGTCGAGTGGGCCTTAGGGGAGTCGTTGTGAAGAACAACGTGACCAAGAACAGGCCCCGACTACGCAGCCACATGAGAGGAACCCGCAAGAAGAAAAACGGAGACAAGATGATAGAGCCCTTCCCGGCCCTCCGAGGAACAATCCCCAGTCGTTGTGAAGAACAACGTACCCAAGAACAGGCCCCGACTACGTAGCCACGGGAGAGGAACCCGCAAGAGGAAGATCGGCGACAAGATGATAGAGCCCTTCCTGGCCCTCCGAGGAAAAATCCCCAGCCGTTGTGAAGAATAGCGTGCCCAAGAACAGGCCCCGACTATGCAGCCATAGGAGAGGGTCCCGCAAGAGGAAAATCATCGACAAGAAGATAGAGCCCTTCCCGGCCCTCCGACGAACAATCCCCAGCCGTTGTGAAGAATAACGCAAGAATAAGCCTCGACTACGCGGACACATGAGAGGGACCCTTCGAGGAACAATCCCTAGCCTATCAACAACAGACACCCCTCATATGAGGATGATAATTACGAGGTGCCAATGCGAATACCACAACATCTTTCCCGATGGACGTTTCACGGCAAACACGAAGATGTTCGAGCCCAACGAATAACAGGTTGTTACGAGAAAAAATCCCATACTGGAACATGTTATGGCCAAACTAGTGTTGCCTCTCATCGCACCAAAAGTCGTGGGAGTGTCTGACATGCAATTCTAGACCCTCTTAAAAGCCATATCCGAGAAATTCGTAGAAAGGGAACCCCCGCAAAACATTGATCTCCACCAGGAGCTTTTCCAGACCCATTCAAACGCAGTAATACAAGGAGACATGAAACAGTGTGTGGAGAAGGCAATT
Source organism: Plantago major (assembly GCA_026545765.1). Lineage (NCBI taxonomy): Eukaryota > Viridiplantae > Streptophyta > Magnoliopsida > Lamiales > Plantaginaceae > Plantago > Plantago major. The sequence continues at coordinate 52,905,201 of CM048843.1, read as the reverse complement.
GAAAGGGAGGTCCCGAAGGAGTACTGTGCAGAAGGATGCAAAGTGAAGTAATCAGAATCGAAGTCCCTCGAGACAAAAAGTCAGACGGACCGTAAGACAAAACTGAAGCCATTCCCAACGTGCCATCACGCCACCCAGGGACTCCCAGATGGACAATGAGATTTCCCAAAATGATCCAGACTATCGTGGGAAGGAATATGACAAGTATTAATAGACAATGTCCGTGACGAAAAGCTCCATCTTGATGCGAGAGAAAAGGAGCGGAACGCTCGAAGAGAGCCACATTACGAAGAGGAGACGAAATATATGGAGGTCAGGACCGATGGGCAGTGACGCGGGAGGAGACAACGTAAATTCCATGGAGAGCATGGCCAGATCGTTGGCCTACCCAACAAGATGTCTGAACATAACGCCGCCATGTAAGACCAAGAATACTGAGAAGATCCCGACGTCTCACCCATCATTCAAGCGGAGATCGCTGCGAAAAACAGAACTAAAGTTAGAAGAAATGCATCCTGTCACAACGAGCCTAAAGGGGTCCAGAGGATCACAAATCAGGCAATTGGGTACCATGTACCTAACTACGACGCTGGGAACAAAGCTTCATATAGTCACGCATTAGATAAAGTTGTTAGTAATAGACGTGCCATTCGAATACAACATTCTCATGGGAAGACCAGCGTTGAACAAATTCAAGGTCATGGCATCAACTTAACACTTGAGGCTAAAATTCCTGATGCCGAGAGGAACAAGCCAGATCTTAGGCGACCAAAGAGAAGCGTGGGAATGCTACTCACGCTCGACGAAAAAGTTGAATACCGAGACATTGACGTCAGGATCACATCCTTCCCTTGACGTAAGAGAATAAGCCAAGAGACCTAGCTACGCAAACGTCACAAAGCCAATCATGTTTACTAGCATACAACCATTGGGCCCTAGGAAGCACAAGACGAGAAAGGTCAAGTTGGCTCCTAAGGAAAATCTACAGTATGTACCGATCGTTCCGGGCAATGAAGGAAAGAAAACCCGCACTGGCACCGAATCGGACGCATCTACGGAAGAACCACTAATCACTTTTGTGCATAACAATGCTGACGTATTCGCATGGATGATGGATGACTTAATATGCATAGATCTGAAGGTCACTGTACACTATCTAAACGTAGGCCAGGAGGCGTGACCCATTTGCTAAAAGAAAAGAAACCATGGACCAGAGTAGGCTAAGAAATCAGTTAGTGAATCCGATGAAGCATTGTCAGAAAAGTTTGCAGATAATTGGCGCATTAAAACATTGACCTCAACAGAGAACCGTTCCAGACTCATTTCAACGTGTTGGCATCAAGAGGGCGGGATGTGATGAGAAGGGAACGCAATGTTTATGAAGGCCGCAACGCGAAAAGATATCGAAGGGCCCGTCACTAAAGTAGTCAGAAATGAGGTGCCACACTGTGATAGGATCAGAAGAGGTGTAAGACCAGTGTGAAGCCAATCCAAACGAGATCCCACCCCGCCTCAGGCTTCCCAGAGGAACTGCCCAAACACTGGATATGATCCGTGTTGAGGGTAAGATCCCCTAACTACTTAGAGATTATTCGACCTCACGGGTAATGGCCAAGGTAAGAAGCTCCGTACTGTGTAAGATCCAGTGTGTGAGAGCCTGTGACCCTTAAGCTCGGTAAGAACCTGCATAAGTGACTTGAGTGGGGGGGGGGGTTAGGACCCAGTTTGCTAAGTGTCAAACCGGTTAGAGACTTTACTCAAGAGAAACTGAAGATCTGCTCTGTATAATGTTCGGGATTATTTTCGTAAGATGACTTACCTTAACATGGGGAAGTGTGCCATATTTATAGAAATTTCTCAAAGAGGGAGGACTCCTCTGGATCGTGCCAAGTGTAAGGCCTTGATCGAGCCACCAAGGCTTGTTTAGGCCCATGGCCCAATAATGACACTTAGCCCATACCATTTTGGGCTTTTAGGGGTAGTTTAGTCATTATTGAGAGAGTTTTAGAAGGTGTGACATAGTCTTCCGAGGTTCAAGGTCCGGAGAGGTTGGTACGGACGCTTGGTCCGGACCGTATTAGGCTATCTATGGGGAAGCTCCATAGGTTTGCCCAGATCTTCCGATTCGGACCTTATGACTCGGACCCCCCTACTCTCTAGTGCCAGTCTACTTGGTTGCTTGTGAGATTGTCATGTTGGGTAATGATCATCCGTATCGGACCTAGATGGGTTGGACCTGTGGACCTAGGGTCGGACCCAGTATCGTTTAAGTACTCTGTCCTTTTTCTAGGGAGGGTCGGACCCCGTATCGCTCAAATCCTTTGTTCCTCTCTTCTAGGGAGGGTCGGACCGGTGGGGCCCAGGGTCGGACCGGTGGGGCCTAGGGTCGGACCCCGTATCGCTCAAATCCTTTGTAAATTTCTATTATCTTGCATCTTATTGTATTCGGATGTATAGGTTTTTGGTTCGAGTACACCATGTCTACTATGCGAGAGTTGAAGCGGAAGCAGAATGCTGCTCAGAGAAAGGAGATGGAGGAGGGTACTCGAACCCAAATCATCTAGACTTCCATCGTGCTGCCAATGGAGGAGCCTCGGAATGCTGCTGCTTTCCGAGCGGAGGAGACTCGGAGGGCCGCCGCAGGCGAGGAGGCCCAGACAATACCTACCCCGGACAAGGGTAAGGTAGTTGGTTCGAAGGGGGCCAAGAAACCTCCGAGATCTGTGTCTCGGGATCCCACTTGATGGCTCGGCTGGCCGGGCAAAAGCGTTCGTCCGAAGTTCCAATCCCTCCGGTCAAGAAGGGCAAGGGAAAGATGAGTGATGAGCCGGAGCTGGAGTTGGATGCTGAGGTGGCTCGGTCCGCCTCGAATTCGACGGATTACGGAGTTGACATTTTCAGTATAAGGTTTGTTCGTTTAAATTTCTGATTGTTGTTTCAACTTTCTTTGGCTCGGAACTGTGTCTCTAACTTTTTAATGTCGGTTGTTGTTAGCTTGCTGTCGCCGTTCAAGCGTGCTCCGTGGTGGCGGGTCGGAGGGCCACACTAGAGGAGGATTTGGCCAAGGCTGTGGCTGCTCGGGTGGTGGAGACGTCTCGGTTGAACAGTGTGTCCGAGCGGTTGAAGAAGACCATTGCTGCCAAGAGGGAGGCCGAGTCGGAGACGGCCAAAATGAAAAGTGCTATCCTAGCGCTGGAGAAGGACTTGAAAGTTCACCAGGATAGCTTGGATGAGTTCGTTGGTGTCTCCCGGAGCTTCAAAGATATGATGCTGAATGAGCTGCTAAGGGTCCGGACAAAGACCGTCCAGGATTTCTTGGGTTCGGACTCCTACAAGTTCTTGCTCGAATCCAAGTATGAAGAGGCTCGACAGGATGGGTTCGATGCGGCTGTGGGCCAGTTTCGGAGGAAAGGTTAGATTCCGAGTGGCTGTGACTTGGAGGCTGAGGGCGTTTCTGCTTTCAAAGAGGCCGATGGCTCGGACTTTGCTCCAGAGGGTGTCTCGGATGAAGACTTGCTCCAATGCGAGTTTGTGGAGCTGGTCTGTGATGAGACAGAGGACAAGAAGTTCGACCACGGTGGTCCGTATCTTCCGCAGTTCGTGCCCCGGTTACTGATGTCTAGTGTCTTCGTTCCTTTGGAGGACCACTTGGAGCACAACCGAGACTAGTTGACCTTGCCCGGGCCTGTCCAAGGTTTCGATCGGAACTTGGACTTGATGCAACAATGCCCTGCCTTCCTGAAAGAGTGTCAGGCTCAGAGAGATAGGAGGTGGCCCAAGAAGTCAGAGAACGGGAGCAAGCACCCCCGGAGGAGGATGTCGGAGGCCCCTCCGGAACTCAGGCTGGTTCATCCGAGCGGCGGAGAGAGTGAAGACGGGGTGTGCCCCGGATTTTTGTAATTGTGAGCCTTTGGGCCTTGAGACAATGTTATTTCCTTCTTAGTCGTTGTTTTGTATAATTTGCTTTATCTAAGTTACACTTGACTCGGTATCTATGTTATTGGTCCGAGCTCGTTGATGGCTCGGAGCAACTTTTATCATTTGCTTGTGTTATTGCCCTTCCGAATGCATGCTTCTCCTTGTGCGTTGAATTTGTAAAACTGATCAGTAACTCGAAATTTTCGTTGGCTCGGCTTGTTCGGATAATGGGTCCGAGTCCACGAGGCCAAATTTTCCCGATCGTTAATTGCCTTAAGTAAATTCTCCCGTTGTTGGCTCGTGGGTCGGTCGGACACGGTGTTCGTCCGAATCATAGCTCCAAATGTTTATTTCCTTAAGTAAACAGGAATGATTCGGAGTCGTGTCTTCAAATGTTAACCATACAGAGAAAATTGGTTTACCCAAAGCTGTAACAAGTAGGACTAATTCGGATGTTATCATCCTGCTCGATCCGTAGGGACTTGGTGTGCCGTTCCGAATCGTGTTGGCTTGTAAGAAGTTGGTAAAAAAGTAGAGAATCACTAAAAAAGTTGAGTGACTTGCTGCGGGTCATAGTTGGTATGGAAGTTATCATGGCAGCCTCGGGCTGACGCATCCGAATGGGCAATAGTTTAAAATAATTCACTCAATAAGGCCGGAAATGTGAAGGAACTTTTGGGTTGGCCCAATAGCAGCCCAAGTGTTAGGCCCAAGTCCAGGCCCAAGCCCATCGCCAGTGGTTACGGGCCACGTGGCGTGTGATGATTGGATCTTCACTTCTATATATACCCCTGGATTGTACGGCTTTTCATCAGATCATTCCATCCCTTTTATAGTAATAGATGGTTCGGATCCTGGGATCCGGATGTCTGACGAGTGGGTTTATACCACCGTTCCTATGCGTGATCTTGCCTCTAAGGGTTTTTCGGTGCTTCGGAAGTTCCTATGAGTCGGACCATGTTGGGGACGATGAAATCAAGTCACTCGGATTCACTCTCCTTCGGATCCTCGTGCTAATCTTCTTTCTGCAGGGCTATAACGTGTATTGTCAGCTTCAACCCCGGGGAAGTGGATTAGTTCGCTGTTCCTAAGGACTGGAAGACTTGTTGGCATGGAGAGTCAAATTCTCGGGCGGTTTGCTCCTTCCTTCATTCACCATTTTCTTGAGGTGCCCGAGGGTGCGAACCAGAAAGTGGTTGTGGTGGAAGAAGCGGATCATTTGAGAAGACTGTGGAGCTGCCTTGCCGTACCGGAGTTATCCGGTCCGGATTCAACTTGTCCTTTTGTGCGGTAGGGACTCATTCTTTGGAGATCCATTGGTTCATGCTGTTCCTGTTTTGCCTCGGACGCTGGGCTTCGGAGCGGTCATATCGTTGCGTTTCAGATGTTACATCACCAAGAATTGCTTATATAATGTAAAGAACGATGTAGAGTTCCCTTATTTTTTTCGTGACTCGGATGTATGTATTCGGAGTGTGCAACCTTGTAATGCGTACTCCTTCGAATAATACAAGGTCTTCTGGCTCTCTTTCTTCGACTCGTTATAATACTTTATCCGAACTAACTGGCATAAGCTAATTTTGTTTGAGCAATTGGCTTCTCGAATATATGCTGCATCAGTTGGCTCGGACCTTCTCTGACCGGTCCAAGGCAATCCGTTTGTGTGAATGTAGCTTTCACTTCCTTGCAAAAAGTTGTATTGATTTGACGGAAATTCAAGTACAACTGGTGGGCTTCGAGGCTGGGTAAGGAAAATGACAAAAAACTTTGATAACTGTCGTAGTCTAATCTCAAAGTGTTATCCTAAGCATAAAACTTTTGCAAATTCTTAGCATTCCAGGTTCTCTTCAAGGCTCGCCCTTGGTTGTCTTCTAGCTCAAAGCTTCCATTGACTCTGGCTCCAGTAACTTTGTAAGGTCCTTCCCATTTGGGCTTGAGTTTCCCAACATTGCTTAGAATATCGGCTCTTCTGAGGACTAAGTCTTCGAATTGTATATCTTTGGGGAAGACATGCTTGTTGTAGGCTCGAGCAGTCATGGCTTGGTATCGAAGGATGTTAGCTAGTGCCTTACTTCGTTTGTCTTCAAGGAGCTCAAGGTCGTAGATCCTTGCGACTTCATTGTCAGCCGGGTTGTACTGCTGGATCCTCTGGGTTTCCACTGCTACTTCTGAAGGAATGACTGCCTCAGATCCATAGACAAGGGAAAATGGCGTCTCTTGTGTAGAGGTCCGAGTCGTCGTCCTATGTACCCAAAGGACCGCGTCGAGATCATCTGCCCAACTGTCTTGAGAGGTCCTCAACCTTTTCTCCAAAATTTTAACGATGGTCTTGTTGGCGGCTTCTACTTGACCATTAGCTTGGGGGTGGCCAATGGAAGTGAAGCGTTGTTCTATTTTGAAAGATTGAAGCCACTCCTTCAATCTTGGCCCAAAAAACTGATCCCGATTATCCGACACTAGGACTCTTGGAAGTCCGAAGCGGCAGATGATGTTCTTCCAGATGAATGTCCGTACCCTACTTTTAGTGATGGTCGAAACTGCCTCTGCCTCAACCCACTTAGTGAAATACTCCACTGCCACGATCAAGAACTTCTTCTGATGGGTTCCGCGTGGGAAGGGATCAACTATGTCTATGCCCCATTGATCAAATGGACATGCTATAATTGACGGTATCATAGGGTTGGTCGGGCAATGTGGTATGTTGGCATAATATTGGCAGTCTTCGCAGGCACGAGCGAAGTTGGCGGCATCAGCGTCAATGGTAGGCCAATAGTATCCTTGTCTTATAATCTTTTGTGCCAAGGTTCTTCCCCCGGAGTGACTTCCACAACTTCCAGCATGGATTTCCTCCATCACAGTTTTCGCTTCCTGGGGATCCAGGCATCTCATGTGGGTGCTGGTGAAGGATTTTTTGCAAAGATCTTCTCCCATGATGAAGTATCTGCTGGCTCGGCATAGGATCTTCCTTGCTTCTCTAGGATCTGAAGGTAGAGTGCCATCCTTGAGATAGTGGAATATGTCAGTCATCCAGCTTCTTTCAGTGCTCAAGAGGAAGACTTGTCCATTGGAGTTTGCCAAGGAGGAGTCCGTGCGGGTCATCAAGATGACACTTCTCGTGTCTAGAGCTCCTAAGGCCGAGGCGTACTTGGAGAGGGCATCGGCTTTTTCGTTCCATTCCCTGTGGAATTGGTCAAGAGTGAATTCTTCAAAGTGCTCAACCTCTTTTTTCAGAAGCTCCAAGTACTTGATCATGTTAGGTCCTTTAGCGGTAAAAGACCCGGAGAACTGGGATTGTACGAGTTGTGAATCTGTGTAAGCCTTGATTCTTTTCACCTGAAGAGCTCTCGCCATCCTTAGGCCGGTGAGGAGTGCCTCATACTCAGCCTCATTGTTTGTTACTTTAAAGTTGAGGGTGATGGCGTATTCTAGCTTGGCTCCTTTAGGACATTCAAGAAAGATTCCTATTCCACCCAATCGTCCAGTAGAGGATCCATCCACTTGTAACGTCCAACAATCCTTGTTTTCCAATCTGCTTTCCGTAACGAAAGTAGGCACCTTCTCGTCCTCCTGCTTCTTGTCGGAAGATGCAGGTGTCGAAGTGTTGGGTGCCTCGTCTAAGAGAAACATGTGCCTCACCCTTAATGAATCATCCATGGGTTGCTGATACTCAGTCCAAAGCTGGAAACTATTCCCATGTGTCTCTTTGGGCCTGTTCTTTTTTGCTTTTTCTTCCTCCATGGAATCTTTTACTCGGGTGATCATGACATGGCTCACATTTTCCTGTGGACTTTTGGTTCCTCCTTCTGTTTCCTCCGGATAATCAACCAGGAAGTCGGCAAGAACTTGTGCCTTCTTGGCAGATGGAGCTTGATACCCGATATCATATTCACTTAACTCAATCGCCCACTTGGACAAGCGTCCTGACTGGTCTGGCTTTCCTAGGACATGTTTAAGTGGTTCATTGGTGAGGACCACAATCCGATGAGATTTGAAGGCTTTAGTCGCCGTGCAGTGTATACCAGTGCGAAGGCGAGCTTCTCGATCTTGACATATCTGGCCTCAGAGCCCACAAGGGCCTTGCTCAAGTAGTAGATCGGTAAATGGTCGTTGCCATTCGCACCAATACAGAACTCATCGCTTCATCAGTAGTGGCCAGATAAAGGAAAAGAGGTTCACCCTCTACTGTTTAGACAAGAGGGGTGGTGAGAGGAGATACTTTTTTAAGTTATCCAGGGCCTCTTCGCACTCCTTTGTCCGCTCAAACTTGTCTCCTTTCCTTAGAATCTTGAAGAAGGGTAAGTTTTTCTCGGTGGACTTGGAGATAAAATGGCTTAATGCCATCACCCTTCCCAAAAGCTTCTGAACCTCATTGATTGTTTTTGGCTGTGTAAGTCCATGATTGCCTTTATTTTCTCTGGGTTTGCGCTGATACCTCTCTCTGTGACCATGTAGCCAAGAAACTTTCCTCCCTTTACTCCGAACGTACACTTTTCAGGGTTCAACTTCATTCCATATTTCCGGATAATGGAAAAGCAATTGTTGAGATGCTCGATATGCTCCTCTTCAGTCTTGCTCTTTACAAGCATGTCATCCACATAGACTTCCATGGTTTTACCCAACTCTTCTTTGAACATCTTATTTACCAGTCGTTGGTATGTAGCGCCTGCGTTCTTGAGGCCAAATGGCATGACCTTGAAGTAGTAGACCCCTCCTGCCGCGAAGAAGGCCGTCTTCTAGATGTCTTCCTGGGCCATCCTGATTTGGTAGAAGCCTTGATATGCGTCCATGAAGCTTAGGAGCGCACATCCTGCAGTGGAATCAACCAGCTGGTCTATGCAGGGAATGGATATGGATCCTTTGGGCAAAACTTGTTGAGTCTAGTGAAGTCGTTACACATTCTCCACTTTCCCGAGGCCTTTTCGACGAGGACAACGTTACAGACCCAGTCAGAGTATCTGACTTCTTCAATATGTCCTGCTTTCATCAACTTGTCCACCTCTCCTGCTATGATAGCATCTTCAACAGGCCCGAAATCCTTCCTCTTTTGTCGGATACGTTTTACCGTCGGATCCATGTTCAGACGGTGAACTGCAATCCTTGGGTCTATTCCCTTAAGGTCATCTGTGCTCCAGGCAAAGACATCGTGGTTGTCTCGGAGGCATGTGATGAGCTTCATTTCTACTTCTGTGCTCATTTCTGTTCCAATTCGGGTTACCTTCTCTAAATTCCCTTCAATCAACTGGACCTCTTTCAAGGCTTCATGGGGTTCCATCCTGGCAGTCTTCGGGAATTTTTCTTTAAGTGACCCAACACCAATTTCTTCCTTTGATGGGGTAAGAGTCACAGGGGGACTCCCGAGCCCTTTGGTGAACGAAAGAACGGGTACTGAAGTTGCCCTGGTTGACATGATATAACATTCCCAAGCTTCTCTTACATTTCCCACTTCTTCACCCACGCCGTTTGGGGTTGGAAACTTTACCCTATTGTGTAGGGGAGACGCAATTACCTTGAATTGATTAAGTCCTAGGCAGCCCAAGATCACGTTATAGTCAAAGGTGCTATCGACTACCACAAAGAGGATTGTCTCAGTCACTCTTGTCGGAAAGGTGCCCATAGAGACTTGTAATGATATACTTCCAATGGGACGTACTACAGATCCTCCAAAACCCACCAAAGAAGTATATACACACCCATATTGAATTCGTCCCAGGTGCATTTGCTCCACGGTCCTTTTGGAGATGACATTGGAAGAACTTCGTGTGTCGACAAGTACTATGTTGACCTTGTAAGTGGCGATAACCAGAGAAACAACCAAAGTGTTGGTCCAGATAACGGCAAAGTAAAAGACTAGGGGGGGGGGGGGTGAATAGTCTTTTAAAACTTTTGTCGATAAACACAGTTTCTCGAACACAGGGGTTTCGATACTTAAATCAGAGCCGGAAGACTTTAAGATAGGTAAGTGCGAAACAATAAGTAAGTGTGTGTGTGCTTTCTTTGAAATGTAAATCTGAAAGGTAAATAACACGCAAGTATAGTGGTATCTGGAGGTGGCATAATCCTCCAACTAATCCACTTGGTCTTTCGAGACCTAGAATTCACTAGAAACAGATAATTGAGTTCACCTTACAATAATCCTATTCTAAGATTCCTAAACAAATGGTTCCCAACCAAATGTTCCCCCAGTTATTCCCGACTCCTAGAGCTAAGTACTTCCTCTACTCGAGATAACCTTGAGTTATTCCTGATTTCCCAAATCAAGTACTTCTTCTACTCCACGCCTTGATGGTGTTGGTTATAAGGTTTGTCGAGAGGCTTCTCAGATAACTTTTCGCTTATGTTTTAGAGAGCCTAATAGAACAAGACTACTTAATACACTTGTTCGTGGATGACGATGCACTCTTCTTGACCCAAGTAATTGGTGTCCGTTCTGGAGAATGAGCTTCAGAAAGGGTATCTGATAATTCAACTCTTTCACGAATAACAATCTCTTGTTAAGGTTCAGGAGAACTTAGAACTACTAGTGATTCTTCAAGCAACAGAAAGCTTTCAGAAAGGGTAGTAGAGTGCTTGAGAGAATACTTTGCTTGATGGTAAGTTTGCAAGATAGAGCGTTCGAAGGTATGTTCTTCAAGCATCTAAGTGTGTGATATATATAGATAAATTTGAGAGGCGTTTGAATTGTATCCGTTGTGCTCTCTATCAAATTATATCCGTTTATATCTTGAACTATGTACTCAGAAGTCACTATCTCTTGTTTCAGAGAGGACTTGCTTTTTGCGATTACGCGATGCATTTAATGCATAAATCGTTCATTGTCCTTTAGTCTCAACGGATACATGAGCCTTTCTGATGGCTTGCATGCTCCATACTCATGATGTCATATGTCCAGAATCATATTTCCAAAGTAAGTTAATGTACTTAAGAAAGGATTAAGGACATAGTCTTTCTAAGTTAGACTAAACCTTTGTGTCTTCATAAACCTTGTGCAATCTTCAGTCTTCTAATCTTCAGAAAAGCTCCATTGCTAGGATTGATCTTCATGGTCTTCTTGAAATAAAAAATTACACTCAGAGACCTATAATCCTAATACAAGATTTACTAGACTAATCATACTCAGTGATTTCCTCTTTTACAATGTTCAAGTGAACCAAGAGCACTTATTCACCTTTCTGGCTAAGATAAGAACATGTGATGAGTGATCAAAATACTAACAGATATTCCTAACACAAAGGAACGTCGGGGTCCCTGATATCTCCTCCACCAGACGTTGGTGGGGGGATTTCTCTATCATCAAAGGTGATGGCGTTTGTGCCCTTCAGGGCTGAAGGGGCATAGGCTCTATCGTTGTTTCTCAAGTGTTGCGCGGTCCTTTCCCTTGCATTTAGACTGTCTCCCCCAGTTGGTCCTCCCGCAATGGCATTGATAACTCCGCCATAGGGGAGGTTTTTCATCTCCATATCACCGTGGTACCCTCGGTATCTTTGGGCATGCTGAGGTGGGATCTCCGCTAGTGGTGGCGGTAAGGACCCTGTCGAAGGTTCTGAACCACGTTCATCCCTTCTTTGTTCATTCTTCTGGTGTCTGGAAGGTTCCTCTTCATATATAGGTTCTTTCAGCTTTCCGCTCCTTATCATCCCCTCTATTTTTGTCTTCAACTGGACACAGTCCTCCGTTGAGTCACCTTTTTGCTTATGGAACCTACAGTAGTCCTTGGAAGCTTTGTTCTTCTTGTTGCTCCTCGTAGGTTTTGGCCATTCTATATCCAAGTTTTTCTCAACGATAGAAGCCAAGATGTCGGATCTTGGTCTGTTAAGGCGAGTATACTCGGCGTATCTCCTTGGTGGAGTTCTCTCTCTGTGGAATTCCCTCTTATCTCTAAGTTACCTTTTTTGTTCAAACTTTCCCTGACGAGGAGGAGGTTCCTATCGTACTTGCTCTTTTCCCTTTTTGGATCCAGCTCTTATCGGGACATTTCGTCGATACTCTTCTCCATACAAGACTCCTTCACAGATATCTTCCAAGTACTTTTCAGTTGTGATTTCTTCATTGGAAAGCTTTTTTCTGAGATCATCATTGTAAGTGTTGGCATATAGGTGTCGGACCCGTTCTTTGATGCTATGAGGTTCTACCTGGTGTACTTCGGCACTGAAACGGTCAGTGAGGTCCACCAATCCATTACTTCCCCAAAGAGTGTAGTGGAGAAGTTGAGAGCCTTCATGTTATCATTCAGGTCGTTGGTCTCCATCTTACTTTCGTATCTAGTAAGATGCCCCACAGGACAAGTATCTCCATAATAGTGTTCAAGGTTTGGAATAGTGGAGTCAGGGCATTTCCTTTCCTTCCTGATCTCGTCACACAGAGGATTGGGAGCTCTAAGAGTCACCTTCTCATGTGCCTTCACCATTTTGCTCAAAGTGGCGATTTGCGTTTCTAAGGCCTTTTATTGGAGGTAAATCTGCTCAGCTGTTAGCTTCTCACCAATCCTGGGGTTGATGGCCACATCTGGAGGAAGGTCATTGAGAGGAACTATTGAGATGCTCTCCGCCACATGATCTCTTGCTGCATGTTGTTGTGCTCCACGCCGACTAGTTCCAACTTCATCCACTCGTGGCATCACTGGACTTCTCCCTCGCTGCTCGTGAGAAGCAGCGGCCCTTCTGTTGAGAAGATTCATTAGTGGTGAGTAAGGACGATGTTGGATAGGACGATGCTCATTCCTTGATTGTGAGGGTTCAGCTTGCCTCGGAATTGCCAAAGGAGGAGTGGGTTGAGGAGGCTGGAGGTTGTTTGATCCAAAGCATCCTTGAATAGTGGTGAGTAAGAGGCCAAACTGATTCTCATTCATCCCGAACTCGCTGGGATGAATGATCTGCCCATTTGGAAGGGTAAAGTTTCTTCCTGGAGGAGGACCATGTTTTCCTGACGGAGGAACTTGTCCTTCGACCCCAAGCACCTGGGTCCTTATTGGTAGATCAGCAGCTCTTTTCTCATCTGAAGAGAGACTGGCGGTATGGCCATCGCTTGGACAATCCATCGTATTTCTTGGGAGAGTTCCTGCCACCCTTCCTCTCCTAGTGGGAGGTCTACCTCTTTGCCTTGGAGCAGGCGGCCAATTGCAGTAGCGTTGGTTCTTGCGGAGCTTCTTGCTCTTGCCATTATTGAAGATAACGGAACTTTTCGTAAAGTTTCCCACAGACGGCGCCAAAATGTTGAGGGTAAGATCCCCCAACTACTTAGAGATTATTCGACCTCACGGGTAATAGCCAAGGTAAGAAGCTCCGTACTGTGTAAGATCCAGTGTGTGAGAGCCCGTGACCCTTAAGCTCGGTAAGAACCTGCACAAGTGACTTGAGTGGGGGGGTTAGGACCCGGTTTTCTAAGTGTGAAACCGGTTAGAGACTTTACTCAAGAGAGACTGAAGATCTGCTCTGTATAATGTTCGGGATTAGTTTCGTAAGATGACTTACCTTAACATGGGGAAGTGTGCCATATTTATAGGAATTTCTCAAAGAGGGAGGACTCTTCTGGATCGTGCCAAGTGTAAGGCCTTGATCGAGCCACCAAGGCTTGTTTAGGCCCATGGCCCAATAATGACACTTAGCCCATACCATTTTGGGCTTTTAGGGGTAGTTTAGTCATTATTGAGAGAGTTTTAGAGGGTGTGACATAGTCTGCCGAGGTTCAAGGTCCGGAGAGGTTGGTCCGGACGCTTGGTCCGGACCGTATTGGGCTGTCTATGGGGAAGTTCCCTAGGTTTGCCCAGCTCTTCCGATTCGGACCTTATGACTCGGACCTCCCTACTCTCTAGTGCCAGTCTACTTGGTTGCTTGTGAGATTGTCATGTTGGGTCCGAATGATCATCCGTATCGGACCTAGATGGGTCGGACCTGCAGACCTAGGGTCGGACCCAGTATCGTTTAAGTACTCTGTCCTTTTTCTAGGAGGGTCGGACCCGGCTGGGTCGGACCTGAGGGCTTAGGGTCGGACCCCGTATCGCTCAAATCCTTTGTTCCTCTCTTCTAGGGAGGGTCGGACCTGAGTGGGTCGGACCGGAGGGGCCCAGGGTCGGATCATTGTGTCTCGGATCCTTTAGACAACTCGGGACGCCTTAGGATTCGTTCCAAAGGCGCCTATGATGGATTGGACATATTTTCGTATCAACAATCCGAAATATCACGACGAACGTTTCCATGATGGCAATCAAGCCGATGGGATGGAATACTACGAACGAGAAAAAAAGACGGACTCCATGATGCTTCATCTATTGAAGACTAAATTCAACATCGAGAGAAACTCCTTAATGTCTAAACGTTTTGAGTGATACTCATTCGAAGGTCATCTCAAAGACTAAATTCAATATCGAGAAAACCCCTTAATGTCTAACATTTTGGGAGTATGTGTTCAAAGTTCACCTATGGAACACTGAATCCTACGACGAGAAGAGATCTTAATTTCTACACATCAGGCAAGATACTCACTTGAAGGATAATCTTCAAGAGTGCCAACGATGTCTTCACATTTGTACGGTAACTCAACCCATCTTACATCCAAGGAGAAGACCCTCGTAGATAAAAGATAAAGACTCTTAAAAGACACAAGTCATTGCCCTCGAACCACAATTTTGAGGAGCTTAGATTCCATCTTACATCCGAGGAGAAGACCCTCGTCGACAAAATATGTTGATTCTTAATAGAGACAAGTCATTGCCCTCGAACCACAGTTTCAAAGAGCTAAGATTCCATCTTACATCCGATGAGAAGACCCTTGTAGATAAAAGACGAAGGCTCTTAAAAGAGACAAGTCATTGCCCTCGAACCACAGTTTCGAAGAGCTTAGATTCCATCTTACATCCGAGGTGAAATCCCCTCATGGACAAGGGATAAAGATTCTTACAAGAGACAAGTCATTGCCCTCGAACCCAAAGTTTCGAGGCAAACAGACTAGCTCATAAAAGAATATTTACCAAACCTTCTAAAATCTTAGGTTCCACTCTTGATCACAAGGTGAAATCCCCTCGCAGACAAGAGATAAAGATTCTTACAAGAGACAAGTCGTTGCCCTCGAACCAAAAGTTTCGAGGCAAACAGACTAGCTCATAAAAGAATATTTACCAATCCTTCTAAAAGCTTAGGTCCCACTCTTGATCATGAGGTGAAATCCCCTCGCAGATAAGAGATGAGAAAAGAGACAAGTCGTTGCTCTCGAACCCAAAGTTTCGAGGCAAACATACGAGCTCATAAAAGAATACTCCCTCCGTCCCAGTTTCATCTTCCCGCATTCCATTTTGATCCGTCCCAACTTCATCTTCCCATCCCTTAAATGAAAAGTCTCTCTCCTACTTTATACACTATCTCTCATACTTTATACACTATCTCTCCTACTTTATTCAATATCTTTCCTACTTTATCACCATCTCTCCTACTTTATTCAATTTTCTCTTAAATTTTGTGACCGGGTCCGCGGGAAGATGAAACCGGTACGGAGGGAGTATTTACCAAGCCTTCTAAAAATCTTAGGTCCCACTCTTGATCACGGGGTGAAATCCCCTCGAAAATAAGAGGTGAAAATTCTTACAAGAGACCAGCCGATGCCGTCAAACCCAAAGTGTCGAGGCAAACGGACTAGCTCGTAAAGGAATGCAGTCTTCCAAAGAGATGAAAATTCTTACAAGAGACCAGCCGTTGTCGTCAAACCCAAAGTTTTGAGGCAAACGGGCTCGTTCGTAAAGGAATGCAGTCTTCTTAAAGCTTAGATTTCACTCTTGATCACGAGAAGAAATCCCCTCGTAGACAAAGAGATGAAGATTCTTAAAAGAGATGAGCCATTGCCCTCGAACCCACAGTTTCGAGGCAAATGAACTAGCTCATGAACGAATATCCACCAAGTACAATTAAAGCTTGGATTTCTCTACAAGTACGAAGGAAACATGGCCTCGTAGAAAACAAGTATGGGTTCAAAATGAAGCACGACAAAAAAGAGAAGCAAGCATAAATTTATCAAAGTGTAGATCTCATAACGAGGAGAGTAACCACTATGATCCGGCACTAAGATACCAATTTTTAACCCTCGTACACAAGGGCGCCTTCACAAGCCGAAGGACTTAGCTACAAAATACAAATTAAAGTCTAAGAAGTTGGTCGAACTTTACAAAACGTTTCCACCGAGACAAAACCCTCGGCCTTCATTCTATCACAACATCTCCAGAAGCAACAACATTGACGACTTGGCCAGTCTCCGCGTCCAAGTTAGTAACCGCGCTTCCCTCGGGAACCTCGAGGTGAATAGGACTAGTTGGCGGCGAAAGGGCAAGTGGCTCGTTCAAATTAACCTAACGGGCATTACGAGCAGACCACTCTGACTCCTCGGTCGCTTCAAGGCATCCGACAGCTAAAACTGAAGGTAACCACTTGGGAAATCTCGGAACCAGTGGAACCCGAGGATCCTCCGCACCGCCAAAATTCGTCTGCTTTCAGAGCGGCCATCGAAATGTCCTCTTCATTAATAGGCCTCTTCGACTCATCGACGTCGATATCTAAATCCACCTCGAAGTCATAGTCAGCAGTGAGATGATTGGCAATAGTAAGTTGGCCCAAGGCCGCAGAGAAACCTGATGCTCGATCATCTAGGGAGCACATTTTCAGCATGTACCTAAATGACTTAGACTTTATAAAATCCTCCACAGCCTTCACTCGGGTCATCTTGGTCTCGGAGAGGAGGGTTTCACAGGTGCAATCGAGGGCATGCATGGCTACTTGATATTTAGCCTCGGCGGCCCAAGCGGACAGATCAGATTCTACCTGGATATATTTTTCCACGACAAGTGAGTCCTCCAATTTTTTAATGATCATGTCCTCCGAAATCCACCCCTCGGCATCCTTCAACTGCAAGGCTTTCTCGTCTAAC
The DNA here is from genome assembly GCA_026545765.1 of Plantago major. Classification (NCBI taxonomy): domain Eukaryota; kingdom Viridiplantae; phylum Streptophyta; class Magnoliopsida; order Lamiales; family Plantaginaceae; genus Plantago; species Plantago major. The sequence goes on along the minus strand of CM048843.1, from coordinate 52,888,380 downwards.
TCCTTCTCGGCAAACTTCATCTTCTCGCGATCCTTCTGAATTGCCAACGGGAGCTCTTTCGTCTTCGCCTCGAAATTCACTATCTCTTGAGAGGAACTTGACCCCCGGATATCTTACGCAGCACACATAGCATTACGAAGCAAATAAAGACAAAAGTTGTCATCACAAGTGTATCGGCTTTCTCTTCGGGAGCCTTAGCCATGAATTGAGCTTGCTCCTCGGCATCACGAGCTTTCTTTCTCTCGGCACGATTTCGCCTGTATGACACTGAATCCTCGGCACCAGAGTTGGGCCTCTTTCACCCACGTTGAGTTAAAGCAGCCGGACCATCCAACTCCTCATTCAGACTTAGGCGCTCAGTCACCCGAGGGAAACAACTTAGCCACCCACCCATAACATAATTCCCTACACAATAGACAGGCCTAGTCGTCAACCCCACAAGCCATGTGATAGGCTGCACAAGGAATCCGTAGGGAAACCACCAATCTTCTTTAGGAATCTGATAATACCGAGACAACCAGGCAGGTACAGGATCCTTGAGACGAGAGTTAGGAAAGGGAGTTTTTCTCCAAAATTGAGGAACTCCCCGTCGATATTCCCCGGAGTCAACGGCAACTGCAGGTACACATAACGAGGCCACCATGTCAGACCATAAGAAAGAGAGTACAAATGAAGGAATCTATAGTATCTCCTCGGTTGAAAATGATAGACGTGGATATTGGCGGGACTCGACGAGATAGTGAAAGCTTGGAAAAAGTTTTCTGGAGACCATGGCTCCCCCCTCCATTTTCATCATCACGAAGAAAACCGACAACAGTCCGAGGGCGTTCGGTAACAATTGGGTTGGGCTCATTCCGAGGTGAATCAACAACACACGAATTTCTTCGAGAATAGGAACACGAAATCCACACTCAAAAGCTGCTAAGTTTATACAAATGCAGCCCTTCGGGGGATTGTAGAGAGTTTGCCATGGCTCGGGAAACAAGTACGCAGTGACGTCGGCGTTACGTTCTTTCGGAGCGCGGCGTCTCCTCAAAGATCGGCCCCTCGCTCTACTACCTCCAGCTGCTTCTCCACCCCTCGTCCTACCACGAGCAACAAGCGCACGTCTAGCCCGTCACAGCGGGATTTCTTCAGATTCCTCACACGAGGGCTCGCCCTTAATATCTTCAAAAGCCATAGCCTCGCCCCGATCACATCCATCGGAATCACTCGAAATCTCGATCGGTGCTTTTCCCTTTTCCTCACGCGTCAATCTAGCCCGGGCGGAGGATTCTCCCTTGATCCTATCAGCCCGCGTAGCTTCGATTTCTACAAAAGGGAACAAGGGAGGAGAAAGTGGCCTATACCTATAACATCTATAGTTTCTCCCAGTAACAGCGGCTTCGGATTCCGCCTCTGGCCCATGATTTTTCGGCACCAGAGTCTCCTCAAGAAACGAGGGAGGGGACTCACGATTGCCGCCGCTGCCATAGCTAAGTGCCTCGGAATCATGGTCACTATCGTAGCTTTGAGAAGACATCTTCTAAAAAAGGGGAAAACCCTAGTTAGTCTCCCGATAGAAACTAGAAACTCTATCTCGAAGACGCCAACGAAAGTCCTTTTATCCGAAGTCAACTATCTATCTTAGCATGAACAGAAACGAGAAGAAAAAAGCAACAAAGTTCCGAGGGAAAAAGCGACAGAGTTCCGAGGGAAAAAGTGACAGAGTTCCGAGGGAAATACCTTGGTAAAAGATGAGGAAAGCTGGGGATGTATTGATTGCTCGCCACAAAATCTTGATTCTTCTCGGACGTCCGAAGGGGCGATTGATCGGCTCAGTAACAAGTCAAGTGTGAAGTGTGTAAATGAAGGAGGTAAAACCCCTATTTATAGTAGGGTAAAATGACTTTTTGTCTTACAGCCCAAATAACACAACAAGTCCCTTGACTCTTCAGTTTCTCAGCCTCGGCACCCGTGCAAATTCAAATTTCAAATTTGAATCCCCCGCCCAAAAAAAAAAAAAAGAAACCGTTGATTTTTCCTCGGTTATGACCAGTCTCTCGGCGAAAGAGTCTCGCAGCTTCTCCTCGGCCAAAGTCTTGTCTCGTCGAACATTGCTTCTTTTCGGGGGAGGAGAGATTACCGGGAACAAGCATTTCTCCTCGGAGTTTATTGCCTGCGGAAAATTTCAAAACCATCATAAAGAAACCTTAAAAGTTCTTACTTATCTTCCTATGAAAAGATAACTAATAACTTGGGGGACATATCATAGGGTGTGATTTGGTACGACGAAAGCTCCTCAGAGTATATTGCCTGCGGAAAATTTCAAAACCATCATAAAAAAACCTTAAATTTCTTACTTATCTTCCTACGAGAAGATAACTAATAACTTGGGGGACATATGATAGGGTGTGATTTGGTACGACAGAAGCTCCTCAAGAAGGATTCATGCTAAGAAGGCTCTTTACGAGAGGAATTACTTTCACCATCGACTACATATAAATCAACAAAGTTCCCTTCGAGGTGAACTCATTGCCTACGAGGGCAAGTACAAGGGGACCACCAACAGGTGGCGAGATCTGATAGGGAGATAAGATCCCTTAAATCAAGGAGGCTTGTCCCCTTCTGAAATCTATAAATATAGGGCTACCCCCTCACTTTTAGGGTAAGAATCCATTATCTCATCTACACCTGCTCCCGAGCTCCGAGGCAAACAACCTTGGAGACTATAGTTGAGTCTACCACCAGCTTGTCCAAGGCAAGCCGGCCAAAAAGGACTAACCCCTTCCCTTTGTCATACAGGGACCATTACGAGGAGAACTTGTACGCCAGAAACTGGTACGCAGGGACCACTACGAGGGGAACTCATACGAAGGGACTATACGTAGCGAGTGAATTTATTGGATAACAGCATTGAGACAATAACAATAACATACATACCTCTATGCGGGGACTTGATACGAAGGCAACCACATCTTAGCTTACACTTTACATTGGGGGTTACTCAGAGCCAAAATTATACCTATCAAATAGAAATGGGCGGAAACAAATAAATTAATCGAGACAACCCCTGGGGTGGTATGTGCTCCCCCACATAACGATCTTCGTGTGGATAATACAAATATACCAAACCAACATCATCATAATAACACCCATCTAATAATCTATGTGCTAAAACGTTACGCTCACGTTTAACTTGGCAAAGCTTAATTCTCCATCAAATACCTGAATTTCTTTGAAAAGTAAAACAAAGGGGCAAAGCTAAAATTTATCGATTTAATCACAAAGAACAATCCCTTTCAATTACTACATGTTGCCACTCAAAATCTCGAACAAATTTAGTTCTTAATTTGGTTGGCCAACCTTCCGCATTTTCAGCAACCATAAGACATAAAAAAATTCACCAAGCAATAACATTGCCCTCATGATCCCTACCAACAACACTAATAAGTCCCCCTATTCGGACTCTACTGAACCGTATCAAAATTTCACGTAGGATGGCTGGAATTTGAATGAATCTGGTGGATTTAGCCCATCAACTTTATATATAATATTATTTAAGAACACCCAACTGATAATATGAGCGCTAAAACATTAGCGCCACGTTTAACGAGGCAAAACATCATAGAACAAAATTCTCCCCCCCCCCTCCCCCCAATTCGGACTCTGCTCAACCGTAGAATCAAAATTTATAATTAAAAATCTAAATATATTTTAGTGAATAAAATGATTTATTTAATTAATAACAATAATAATAATCTAGATTGGTTCTATAGATTCGTCTTGTCACGGTGAATTCAAATACATATTCAAAATATTTTTTGAAGTTTTGTAGATAAATTTATAAAGATATACTGGTTGAAAATGCAACTAATTCAACAAAATTCCACGTAGGATTGAATTTATTTAATAAATACTCTATTTTTAAATTTCCATTAATTCATTTTATAATATATAATAAATTTATATTTTATTTTAATGAATAAAATAATTTATTTAATTAATACTATTCAAGATTGGTGTATATGGATTCGTCTTGTCACGAAGAAATCAAATATATGTTCAAAATATTTTTCGAATTTTTGTAAATAAAGTTATATGAGATTTAATAAAAAATATATATGTAGTCAACATACCAAAAATAACAATGAAATATATATTGGCTAAAATACAACTAATTCCACAAAATTCCACGTAGGACTGAATTAATCTGGTGAGGTTTAGACCATTGTGCTTTACATTATGGATGGATGGATGGATGGATGGATGGATGGAGGGGGGGGAGGACAAAATAAATTAATCGAGAAAATGTGATATTCAAACTTACTTGTAAACAACGTTGTCATTGAGTTTTTTTATGCTAATATTATAAAAAATGTAAAAATACGACTCATCATGAAGGATGTTGAGGGTGAAGTCCTCCAAACACTTAATAAGTTCTTCTTCCTAAATCGCAAAGTCCAAATCACTGTAGAGTGTCCAAAGTAAGCAAAGGTCCAAAGCTAAAGAACTAGAGGGTAAGAACCAGCACAAGTAACTTTTTTTTGGGGGGGGGGGGGGGGGTTGGGGGGTGGTTTAGAACCATAGACCCGGTTTGCTAAGTGTCAAACCAGGTAGAGGCTTTACTTAAGAGAGACTGAAGATCTGCTCCGTATAGTGATCGGGATTAGATCGTAAAGACGACCTGACTTACCGTTTACATGGAAATGTGTGCCATATATATAGAGATCTCCCAAAAATGAAGGGCTCCATTGGATCGTGCCATGTGTAAGGCTCAGATTGCGCCAACAATGCTCTATTAGGCTCATGGTCCATTAAGGAGTCTTAACCCATTTCCTTTTTGGGCTTTCGAGGGTAGTTTAGTCTTTCCTCGAGAGATTAGAGGTTTTTGATGTCCATTTCGAACCTTCGTCCGAAAGGGTAGGTCCGGAGCAATGGTCCAAGCGGTACTCACTTGAAAGTAAGATAACTTAAACAACCTCCTAAAGTATTGTGGTTCGGACCTTGCTAGCCTCGGACCCTGCCTTCTCTCTTGGTGCCAGTTCATTTGGTTCCTTATGAGGTCCGAGTCATACGTCCAAATCAACGTCTCTAGGTCGGACCATCATGGTGCTCGGACCATGGTCTGGGTCGGACCATTTGTCTTGAAGGCCAAGATTCTTATTGCTCATTCCGGGAAGGTCAAGGGTCGGACCTCTGGGTCGGACATTGAGCCTTTTGACCTTAGACAATTTAATACGCCTTAGGATACGCTCCAAAGGCGTCTATGACGGATTGGACATATTTCCGTATCAACAAAGGATATGCTTTAAAAGGAGTAGGATCCGACCTTAGCCCGTTCGGGACCCGAGGGGTTGATAACATATATTTTATATCGGGTCCTACCGTATCTGACCTGTTAATTAGTCACAACTACATGTTTTAAAAAAAGATGTACCCCTCAAGCCCGAACTAAAATAAAATACAAAAGTATACAGGAAATCTCTGAAAAGAGACGTCTTCTGCAGTACTATTTTCAGATATAATACAACATAATCAATATGGTTGGTTCCTAACAACCAAAGAATTATTATTCTACAAACATAATTTCACATGTTAGAATACAGTAATTCCAACCCGTTATGGAGATCAAGAAAGTAGAGAGAAGATCAAAGAGAGTCCCCCCCCCCCCCCCCCGAAAATATGTAGTTTTTAATAACTGAATCATAAAAATGTTGCAGTCGGGTCTTGTTACAAAGGTATGGAACGGGTTTGAGTATATGCCAGATCCGGACCTGAACATCATTATTTTGAACGAGGTTGGATAGACACCGACCCGTTTAATTTACTTCTATAAAAAATAAGCGGAGGATAACTGAAATAACTCGAGAAAATCAATATAGTATAAAATTTTAGTCAAGTACTTAATAACATGTAAAGGACAAAACGAATCAATCTTCACCCTCCAAATATATATACATCACGGTACAGAAAACAAATATTACATTAATTAATTGTCATTCAAACTAATTAAAAATAAGGGATAATTACGTTTACCCCCTATTAGAGCACCCTTACTCATCCAAACACCACTTCAACAATTACATCTAAGTCCATTTTGCCTAATTTTCGTTGACCAGCTTTTAAGCCACATTTCATTATTCTCCAAACAAACATGGCCTTAGCTACAGTATCTTAGAATTATACCTTTCTTATTAGGTTTTAATAATTCCAATTCTCCACAACTCCCTCCACAATTCGCCATCGCTCTGATAACCGTATTCCATATATGCGCGTTGTTCCTGAATTCGTTCACCCGAAAAAACAACAACGACAAATCTGGGTATTTAAATTTCGAGTATTTGATTGCGAAAATTGTACCGGAAACCGTCAGATTCTCGGAAAAAGTCGGTATTGGAGACAGCAAAAAATGTTAAGGAATTGAGAGATAGCAAATCGGAGCTTCTCATGCTCATGTTAGCAGCAACGACGCTAAATCCTGTCCTGCCTAAAGCTCTCATCGCGTGATCGAGAAACAATCGCAACTGTCGATTTGATCTGTGAGAAATTGCATTTCGTTGTGAAATTGGCGTCCAGTACCGAATCGCTGCCGTGGAGGGTGAGATTTTCGTCGACGTAGAGATCCGGCTGGCAACTCTTCAACCTTATCATCCATTAATGACGGCCAAGCTTATTTCGAATTGGGTTCCTTTGTCATTTCGATCAATTAATTGTCCTTGTGATCGATTATATGATGGTGAAGATTAGTATTTGATCTTGGTTGAGTTTGATTGATAATTAAACTCGAATTTGAAAAACCAGGGATTGAATTGAATGTTTTAGAAATTTCAAACCCTTGCTTTTGAGAATTAGGGTTGTACCAGGGACTTGGATTGCAAAAGACATTTTTATAGAAACTTTCAGTTTCATTCAATTTGGCCCATAAGTAGTTACATATTTTGCAATTAAGTCAAGAAATTCTTTGAAAAATTATAATTTAATTCTGGATATTGTATTATTAATTCTTTATTTTTTTAAATATTTTTTATAATAACATTTTAGTGGCAGGGATCGGAAAGATGAAGTTAGAAACTTAACGGACTGTTTTTTGAGAATTTAATTATATCCAAGGACTTGATCCAAAAATATCAATTACATCCAAGTCCTCACGTGCCTTGCACGTGAGCCGATAAGCTAAGGCTGTTTGGCCAGAAATGAAACCTGATATTTGAGCAGGGGTATAAATGCCTTTTCCAGGTTTTAATTCGCCAAAAGTCAAATTCGAGGACTTAGATGTAATTGATTTTTATCTAACAGGACTTATATGTTATTATTGATCTAACGGGTATCCAAGTGTAATTAGAACATCTTTGACGGGTACTGGATGAAATTCACGCTAAAAATAATAATTTATGGATGGTGTATTGATATATTTATACCATAAAGATTGTGAAAAACTTCATTGTAAACAACATTGACCGTGATGTATGTGGGGTGTACTACTTAATCCAAGGCTACAAATTTGAGTCTATTTTATTGGTGAGTCTCGAGAATGCAACATACAATGAACCATGAATAAATACTAGTGTGAGAAGATATATACCGACATGAGCCAAAGACCGTTCCTAACTCTTGTTGATTGTCACAACATAACAAATCAACATAAATAAGGAAGTGTCTACGCTGGTATCTAATAGGAAGTTTAGTAACATCAGAAGGTCACAATGACATGCGAGGTATAAGTATCCTATGTCAAGCTATCATCTTCGCCTTTTACAAAATGCTTCTCAATAATAGCAACAATCAAACACGTGACACTACAGAGAGTTCAGTAAACTGGTGGATGTTTCTTATAAGCAAAATAGGACAACCAACTTTCAACCGAATGGAGATGGTTTGAGATACCTAAGCCTATTTATATTTAGGAATTTCGACTGAATATACATTTTCTCTATTCATGATGTCATCCTCATCAGGACATATGGTGGCATAACTCATGAGAGCTTTAATATGGTCCAACAACAATTCTAATTGAGTTCTCAATTTTCAATTATTGCATTCTTAGAGCTGGTCTACCATTCGAATTAAGTATCCAAGTTTTAAATGTTACATTCTTAGAGTTGGTTAACCCCTTGAATAGAATTTCTAAGTTGGAATTATTTAATTCTTATATTATTTTCAAACAGTGTAGTTTACACTTCAAATTGAGTTCCCAGGTTGGATTTATCCCGTTTATAAAGATGTTTACCCTTTGAATTGAATTCTCCATATGGAATTATCCAATTCTCCTATTATTATTATTTCAAATAGTTGGGTTTTACTCTTTCAATAGAGTTTTCAAGTCGTAATTATCAATTCTTAGAGTTTGTTTGCTTATCAAATTAAGTTTTCAAGTCGGAACTATCACATTCCTAAGTTGAAGTTAACCTCCCCACTAAGTTCTCAAATTGGAACAATCTAATTCGTATAGTTGGGTTACCCTTCGAATTGAATCCCTGAGTTGAAAGTATCATGTCTTGATATCTTTTTCCATACGATATGATTTACCCTTGGAATATAGTTCCCAAATTGTAAGTATCATATTCTTACAGTTGAATTTATTCAAATTAAGTTCTCGCATGAAATTATCACATTCTTATAGAATTTTGATATATACAGTTGATCGCTTTTTCTAATAGAGTTTGAATTATCTTGTTTGTAGAATTCGTTTATTTTCGGGTTGAGAAAGATGATATGAGGGCCCCACTATACCAAAAAACATCATTTCCCGCGTAGTTTATCATTATTCATGCACGCATCGGGAGACTTCCCAGTTGGTCACCCATCATAAATTGCTACAGAACAAGCACGCTTAACTCGTTATTGATAAATTTCAAAAATAAAAATACATCTTGTTGCTATGAGTAGCATTATGAACTCATTTAATCTCTATTAAAACTTTGGGTCATTACATTCACCACTCTTAAATTGTGCGATGATGTGACAGTGAAATGTGAGATATATCATACTTTTAGACCCTCGTTTTTTCCCTAGATGCAATATTTGTATCGTTTTATGGTCAATTACCAACTTTGCATGTTTTATGTACGTCATGATCGCGGTTTTGAGGATTTGCACGATTTCAAGCACCAAAATGGCATAATTGTGCCAAATCGGGACAAGGAAACAAATACGCCGGATTGAGCGTTGCACGGAGTTCAAGGAGTCAAAAATGTCATGCGACCAACCGATGTGAAGAAATTAAGATGCAACAACTTTGTAGAAGACCACTTTTCGAGGAAATGAAGTTACGAAGCCCAAAATTGAAGAACGAAGAAAACAGATTCAAATCTGCAGCAATCGCACTTGGCGGCCACCAGGGGATCAAGAAGATGCAGTCATCATGCGGTCTCTGACGACCCATGATGAACCTCTTGGTTTCTCCTAGGCTGCTCTGTTGACCTGTCAGGCTGAGGCCCGCCTTCCTAAACCTTCCTTATTGAAGAATGGCGGTATGGAGGTCGAAATTTCACCTATAAATAAGACTTCTGGGGTCTCAGAATCCACACAGCTCACAAAGCATCTCTCCTGGAGAGAGAACCATTCCTCGGGGAAGTGAAACCCCAAACCGCTGGCTGTTAGGCACCCAGGAGGAGGAAACCCTAGAAGCAGATGCACGAAGACATCAGAGACATCAAAGACTAAGCTTCTTCTTTCTTTCTTCTCTAGATTTCGATTTCAGTTCTTAGATTACTGTTAGGAATATCTGTTAGTTTTTTGATCATTCATCACATGTTCCTATCTTAGCCAGAAAGGTGATTAAGTACTCTTGGTTCACTTGAACATTGTAAACGAGGAAATCACTGGGTATAATTAGTCTAGTAAATCTTGTATTAGGATTATAGGTCTCTGAGTGTAATTTTTATTTTAAGAAGACCATGAAGATCAATCCTAGCAAGGGAGATTTTCTGAAGATTACAAGACCGGAGATTGCACAAGATTTATGAAGACACCAAGGTTCAGTCTCACTCGGAAAGACTATGTCCTTAATCCTTTCTTAAGTACATTTAGTTATTTTTTAAACATGATTCTGGAACATATGACATCATGAGTATGGAGCATGCAAGCCATCAGAAAGGCTAATGTATCCGTTGAAGACTACAGGACAAGAAATAGTGCATATGCATTAATTGCATCGGCAGAAAAGCCGCTAAAGCACAGTCCTCTCTGAGATATGAGACAAGGACTTCTGAGTACTCATTTCAAGATAAGTATAGACTGAATTTGAATTGTGTCTCACGGATAACATCCCAACGACTCTCTAATTCATCTATAAATATCACACACTTAGATGCTGAGAAATACGACCGAAGAACGATCTAACTTGCAAACTTACAATCTAGCAAAGTATACTCTCAAGCACTCTACTACCCTTTCTGAAAGCTTTCTGTTGCTTAAAGAATCACTAGTAGTTCTAAGTTGTCCTGAACCTTAACAAGAGATTGTTATTCGTGAAAGAGTTGAACTGTCAGATAACCTTTCTGAAGCTCATTCTCCGGAACGGACATCAATTACTTGGGTCAGTAAAGAGCAGATTACCATACACTGAACAAGTGTATTAAGTAGTCTTGTTCTATTAGGCTCTCTGAAAACATAACTGAAAAGTTATACGAGAAGCCTCTCTGACAAACCTTATAACCAACACCATCAAGGCGTGGAGTAGAGGAAGTACTTGATTTGGGAAATCAGGGAATAACTCCAAGGTTATCTGAGTAGAGGAAGTACTTAGCTCTAGGAGCTGGTGAATAACTCAGGGGGAACATTTGGTTGGGAACCAATTGTTTAAGAATCTTAGAATAGGATTTTGTAAGGTGAACTCAATTATCTGTTCTAGTGAATTCTAGGTCTCAGAAAGACCGAAGTGGATTAGTTGGAGGATTACGCCACCTCCAGATACCACTATACTTTCTGTTTTATTTACCTTTATGTATTTATCTTTCAGCAAAGCAAACACACTTACTTATTGTTTCTGCACTTACCTATCTTAAAGTCTTCCGCGCTCTGAATTTAAGTATTAGAAACCCCCCAGGTTTCTGAGAAACTGTGTTTATCGACAAAATTTTAAAAGACTATTCACCCCCCCCCCCCCCCTCTAGTCTTTTACTTTGCCGTTATCTGGACCAACAAATGGTATCAAAGCAGGAGGTTCCCAATCCTTCTGCACTGAACCTAGATCCCCAGATAGGTGAAGAAACTTTGTCCCTTTCTGAGGACTATATAATTTGTGTGTTAAGTGTGTAGATATGTCTCTGAGCGATGCACCCGTTCTAAAGCCAGAAAACTACGAGAAATGGAAGAACAACATGATGCTCCATCTGGAGGCCATTAGTGATGAGATGATCTATGTCATCAATGAAGGGCCTATGTCATCTGGAGACAACTCAAACAAGTCACTGAGGTTTCTGATGGAAGAAAAGCCTCAGACACGGAAGATGGAAGCGAGGACATGGTTGCTAGTGATAGTGGTCATGTTGCTCGTGGAAGCATTATGTATGAAGACAAGCGAAGAGAGCTCTGGACATCTGAAGATGCCAAGAGACACAGATTGGATGGTCAAGCTCGTAATATAATCATCAGATCGACACCTGAGCACATACGATTAAAGCGTAGGGTGCTAAAGCAGCGAAAGTTGCACAGCAATTGATTGAAGAAATACTGCGGCAGAAAACCAAAGAAAACAAGTTCGAAGTTCTTAAATTGAAGTTACAAAACTTCAAGCAAGGTCCCACTGAAACTCTGGAAGAACTTGATTTCAGGTTTACTACTCTTATGAGTGATATGGCTGCACTTGGTGAAAGCAACAGATACTCCCAGTCAGAAAAGATTAAGACTATTGTCAGAAGTCTCAATCACAACTGGGAGCACACTAAATTCTTTTATTTCAACCAAGGAATGCCAAATATTACTCCAGTAGAGCTCTTCTCTCATCTTGCTACTGTAGATTATGAGATAACTCAGAGAGAACAAACAGCTGAGAAGTTGCAAAGTGTTGCTCTAGTCTCTCAAGGTACTTTTGAAAAGAAACATACCAAAGACGCATCTGATAAAAATGCTCTTGCAGCAAGACACATGAATAAATTTGTGAGTCAAGAGATTGAGATAAGAAAAGCTAAAGAAAAGCTGAAAAAGCATCTTGGCCCAAACTATCATCAGTACAAGAACATTCAACTAAACAACTCTCTAAAGACCCCCATTCAGAAAGGTGTTAGTACTGAATCATCAGAGATAGGAAATGATATCTGCTTCTATTGTCAAAAGCCTGGTCACTTCAAGAGAGATTGCCCTGCTTTAAACAAGCTCAAGACAGGTGACAAGAAGGACAGAAGAAATTACAAAAGAAATCAAAGGGCCTTACTGACTGGAGAAAGGAAGAAGATTCAAATCCAACTTGATGCTCTAGATATTGAGACAGATTCTGAAGATGGAGATTCAGATAACTTAAACCTACCATCACCAGAATTGTGTGGAATCACCCACAACGTAATCGACTTCGGCCTTAAGAAGAATGAAATGTGTGGAGTTGCTGAGATTGTTGGTCCAGACATCTCCAACATAGAAATGTGTCTTATGGATGATGAGGTAACTAACATTTCACAATTTCTGTACTATGAGAGTGATGATGGAATTGAGGATCTGGAGTTAATAAGGAGTGAATTGGATCGTTATGAGAAAGAATTTCTGGAAGCACAATCCAAAACCAGAATTCTAGAGGAAAGCAAAGAAACTCTTGAAAAAGAGGTTTCTGAGCTAACCAGGGTATCTGAGAACAAGAGCGCTGAAATAGCCCTTCTGAAAAGTCAGATATCTGAAAATGAAAATTTTCACAAACTAGCCATGGATGAACTTAATAAGAAAATGATGAAGCTGCTTTCTGAGAATGAGGAACTCCGAAAGAAAGAGCTATCCTTCCAATCTTATGCAAAGGCTAGTGACACTCTCATTGAGGTTCAATCATATCTGAGAGATCCCTCTGAGAAAGGTGGACTTGGACTTGATGAACAATCAAGCAATTCGTCTCCTCTGAAGAAGGGTGATGATAGGTTGACCTTTGTAAAAAGTCAACAGAATGGTTCTTCAACCACCTATAGAATTGGTCAGAAAGCTAGGGTAGTTGACAAAGGAAAAGGAGTAGCAACTCAGCCTTTGAAAGAACAACAAGTTCACAAGAAATATGTGGATAAGGTTTCTGAAAAGAAACACAACCCTCAGACATGCAACCATCCACAGTGCTATATTACTAAGAAGGGAAGAATTGCTGGAATAGGCAAATTCTCAACTATACCATTTTATGAAAATAAAGATGGTGCAGAAACTAGTGAGGCTTCTGAAGACCGCATTCAGAAAGCCAAAGGTGTTCGAAATGGCATTGGCTATCGTTCTATTGGAAAAGTCCTTTTACAACAATATAAGGAAGGACAAGAACAATGGCGCATAGGCGATATTGCACGTAGCAATAAATGTATGGAAGAAATCTCAAACCACTGAAAAACTGAATGCCAAAACTAGAAGGAACCTGGCCAGAAAGGCTAAGTTTGCTAAAAAGCAACCCCAGAAACCCAGGATCCAGAAAGCACCAAAGGGAACACCTAGAAACACCCGAAGAAGGAAGATTGAGATCAAAATTACTAATTTCATTGCATCTCCTTCTGTTCAAGTTAGACAAAAACAAACTCCCAAGAAATTCACTAAAATGTGGATTCCTACTGGAAGAATGTTTAGTCTAAATGGTTCTATCTCAAGCAAGAACCTAACTCCTGCTTCTGTTTTTGCGTAACACCTCTTGGACTAAGGCTCAATGGCTATTTGATAGTGGATGCGAAAGCACATGACAGAGACAAAGCAAATCGTCAACTACAAAGCTTGCAACATGGACCGGACATCGATTTTGAGGAGAATTAAATCCCTCTCGATTCGCAACGTCAAATTGGGATCTTTAACAATTACTGACGTATTACATGTTAAGGGTTTGAAATACAATCTATTTAGCATGAGCCAGTTTGCAAACAAGGGATTCACTGTGAAATTCAAAGCAAAGTTTTGCAAACTTATTGACAATGAGTCAAAGCGATACCTTGGTTGCTTTCGGAAAGGTAGTCTTTATGTTGCCGATTGGGCATCCGCCACAATCAAGAATGTCTCACGGTGAGTCAATCTGGTCACGTAAGAGCACGTTAATGGCATAAAAGAATGAGTCACTTGAACTTCAAAACTCAACAAACTTGCCAAGAAAGAGTTAGTGGTTGGCCTTCCCAAAACATCTTTCGTAAAGGATGGTATCTCGTCACTGTCGGATGGGGAAACAATCTAAGATCTCCTTCAAGTCCAAAATCGGACACTCTAGTGTTAGACCAATCGCAACTATTACACACGGATCTTTTGAATCATCCGTAACTAGTTATGCAGAAAGAAGTATGGTCTGTTGTAGATGACTTCAAGATTCAATTGGGTTGTCTTTCAAGCACAAATCGATGATAGGTGGAGATACCAAACTTGCTAAATAAGCTTGAAGTCATGAAAATGACAAGGTATCGCAATCGTAATGCACTATGGTACTCAATTTGTCAACCAAGACATAAAGGAGTTTTGTACCAAGAAGGTATACAACATCAACTTTCCTCTCAGAAGAACACCACAACAAAATGGTGTTGCGAAAGTAAAAATAGAACCCTTAAAGAAGCAAAGAAGGACAATGTCATTGACATCGAAATAAGTGAAGTTTATTGGGTTGAAGTCGTAAACACAAAGATGCTACACTCGTAATGTATGTTTGATAAACAAACACCATGACAAGACCCCTTATGAGCTCTTGGTTGGTAGACCCCCTAATATTAAACATCTGAAAGTGTTTGGTTGTAGATGTTTTGTTCTTAACAATGGAAAAGAGTATCTAAGAACATTTCAACCAAAGTCAGATGAAGGAGTGTTTCTTGGTTATTCTATGAATAGCAGAGCTTACAGAGTTTACAACAAAAGAACAAAGAAGATTGAAGAATCAGTTCATGTTGTATTCTATGAAGAAAGCAAGAAATCACCCCTTGCTGATGAACTCTCAGAAAGGTTCAAGGAACTAATGTTAAAGGATTCTGAAGAAGAACCCTCAGAAAGGAAAAACATCATTATGGAAAGAGAGGATGACTCTGACGAAGAAAAGCATGAAATGCCTAGTAACAACCAGATGATTCTCAGATGAAGAATTTCCTATGAGATTTTCAGAAATGGAAACTGAAGATGTTCATCAGAGAGCTAATTCTGGAAATGACCTCTTTGACAGGCATGTCCCAGAAAGCCCTCACACTGAGCAAGTGTCAGACATTCAACGCCCTTTTGTGGTACAAAATGTCATAGATACTGAAGAAGTATCAAGTCATAATCATAGTGATTCACATTCAGATCACATAGATGTTGACCCTACTAGCCCCAAACCCATGATGAGATGGATCAAGGATCATCCTGCAAAGGATGTGATTGGACCAATCAATCAAGGTGTTAGGACTAGGAGAGCAATAGCCGAAAATGCTAATTCTCTCTTTGGATGTTTCATCTCAAACATTGAACCTAAAACTATTGAAGAAGCATTAAGAGACCAAGATTGGATCTCTGCAATGCAAGAAGAGTTGGATCAGTTTGAAAGAAACAAAGTCTGGAAACTAGTTCCATTTGTAGAAGGAATATCTGTGATTGGAACCAAGTGGGTTTTCAGAAACAAGATGAATGAATATGGTGAAATAACCAGAAACAAAGCAAGGTTGGTTGCCAGGATTCACCTGCATCAAGGCTTAGATTTTGATGAGTCATATGCACCAAGTTGCAGATTGATGCGATAAGACTCTTTTCCGCCTTGCAGCTCATAAAGACTTTAAAGTTTATCGATGGATGTCAAAAGTGCATTCTTGAATGGTGAACTTGCCGAGGAAGTCTATGTTGAACAACCACCGGTTTTGAAGTTTCCTCGTAAAGTAGAATGGTCTACAAGCTACGTAAAGCTCTATATGGATCAAACAGCTCCAAGAGCATGGTATGACACTTTGGCCAAATACCTTCTGGAAAGTGGTTTCAAGAAAGGTGAAGTTGATAAAACTTTATTTACCTTAAATCATGATGGGAAACTGCTCTTAGTTCAAGTATATGTTGATGACATCATATTTGGATCTAAGGACAAGCAACTTTGTGATGACTTTGCAAATCTCATGAAAAGTAAGTTCGAGATGAGCATGATGGGAGAATTGAACTATTTCCTAGGATTGCAAGTCAAGCAACTCAATGATGGAATATTCATTAATCAGATAAAGTATGCAAAAGAATGCTCACAAAGTTCAATCTTAAGCCTTCTGAAAAGAATGCTAAGATACCTATGAGCATAGGAACCAAGATGACCTATACTGAATCAGATAAAAGTGTTGATGAACACAAGTATAGGAAATTGATAGGTTCACTGCTTTACCTTACTGCAAGCAGACCTGATATCCAATATGCAGTTGGTGTGTGTGCTAGATTTCAAACAAATCCGATGCAATCACACTACAACATTGTTATGAAAATATTAAGGTATATGAAAGGTACAGTAGATCTAGGTTTGTGTTATCCTAAAGAAAGTGGATTGAGTTTGGTTGGTTACTCAGATGCTGATTATGCTGGATCAATGCTTGATAGGAAGAGTACCTCAGGAACTTGTCAATTTCTGGGAGCTAGACTTATCTCATGGTTTAGCAAGAAACAAAACTCAATTGAAACTTCTACCACAGTAGAATATATTGTCAGGTTGTTGTGCAACACAAATTCTGTGGATTCAACAACAACTCAGAGATTATGGACTCAATGAAGAGAAAACTCCCATTTTCTGTGATAACACAAGTGCTATTGCAATCACACAGAACCCCAAGTTCCATGCCAGAACAAAGCACATTGATGTTAGACACCACTTCATCGTGAGACCATGTTGAAAAGGCAATATAGAGATACTCAAGATTGGCACGTAAGACCAACTTGCGATATCTTCACCAAGCCCTACAGAAAGCCGGTTCTTGACCTTAAGACATAATCTTGGGTTAATGGAGTTGCCTAAGGACCGAAAATGTCCGAAGATCTAAAGTCCGAGTAAGCAAGGTAGAAAGAAGTAGGCCTCGAGAACATGCTCGTAAAGCCAAGTTGTTAAGAAGTGATGCAAAGGTTTCGAGTAGCAACACTCGAAGGCAAAACATTTCGAACGGGTATCCAGAAGGCAAAGGTTGGTACACACTCAATGAGTAAATAAGACTAGAACTTACTTACTAAGAGGGTCAAATACATTCAAACAATCAAGTTTCGATTCTTGAATTCAGAAACTATTTAGTCATAAAGAGAAAAGACACATAAAGCCCGAAAAGTATAAGTTCGGGAGTCAAACATGTCCAATGTCTTGTATTTTTGCCATTTTATGATAAATAATATAAAGATAAGGACTTGACACTCGTAATGATAAGCTCAAACGATTAAGTGTTCCTACTTTACTAAGTGACACAATGAATGTAGCATATTAAAATCCATCAAGTCGGCACAATACCATTTGTTGATTGATATCATTACAAGATATTCAATATAAACCCTTGATGTATAAACGTTTGATCTCAACGGCTGAGATTAAAACAAAGCAAGTAATGTCTGTTGAGAAATGCAGACATGGCCCACTAAGCATTTAATGAAGTACAAAGGTCGTACCACGCCTATGCAGATACAAAGACACGCATTCATATTCAGCTATATGTATGTTGTATCTATGTACATTTTGTCTGCTATATATATAGGAATTGGGCAAAAGACAAACACTTTTACCAAATCCAAAATTTCATACTTGCATCAAAATAGCAAAATCTCTCAAGATTTCTGCAAAACTTCTTCTGCAACTCAACTTCTTGTGCTTAGTCTTCTGAAAAGATAGACTAATCTCGATTATTCTTGCAAAACTCATCTGTAAACACTCACTCAAAGACTTTATATAAGAGATGGCACCAAAGAAGATGACCACCAAGAACCCTAAGGCCGCATCATCTGCTCCTGCTGAAAAGCAAGGAGGAAAAGAACTCAAGGTGTTGAATAAACGCCTTCTAGGAGAGTTTACCCCTTCTGACTGGAATCCAAGTCACAAGATGAATTGGGGAGCTTTTCTTGTGAAGAAATATATTTCTGCAGTCATTTCTTCAAAAGCAGATAGAAAACTGATATTGGGAATGTTGAAAAGTTCCCATATCTACAAGTTTCTGTGTGTTGCACCCAGTGGGCTTTCCACACTGGATATGTTGGAGTTCTACAACAACTCCAAAATCTTCACAAAAGTTGTGAATGATGTAGAAGAGAAGTATATGCAGACTGAAGTTCAAGGACAAGAAATTATCCTAGACTGCAAGACTTTCTGCAACTTATTCCGATTGAAAAATCGAGGAACAATCGACGACATCAACATCAGGGATGCCTCCATGATTCAAAGTGTTAAGGAGCTATTTGAGGCAATCCAGATTGAAAATGCAAAGGGTTGCCCAGCAAACTTTGTTCTGAAAGCCATCAGAACTAGTCATCTCCAGAAACACTGGAGTACTTTGGCTCTCATTCTGGTCCGTTGCTTTGATGGCAACAAAGGTGGAGTAGACCAGATAAGCATGGAGAGATGGATGATGATGCATCTTCTGAATAAGAAGCATGAAGGGCAGGAAACCCACTTTAATTGGGGGAAGTACGCCTTCAACAAATTTCTTGGGCACATTGAGGAATTTGAGCCTAAAATCATCAATGGCCTTGCTGAGACAAAGGCCAATATGCATTTTGGTCTCAGAATTTGCTACATTCTGGAAACAATGGGAATAACTCTCAGAAAGAGACAAGAAATCCCAGTCACCAACTCTCTTTTCAGACATGCCTTTGAAGAAAAGGAGAGAATTGCTGCTGAGAAAGCTCAGAAAGAGGCAGAAGAGCTTGAAGCTGCCCAGCAAGGTGAAGAGGTCTCTGAGCAAGCTCCTGCTCAACCTCCAGTTGCCAAAAGAAAGAGGACTCAAAGCAAGAAAGCCTCTAAGTCCCAAAGTGTACAAAAAGCACAACCTTCTGGAGACAAGATCTCAGAAGATGTTGTTCGGCCAGAAAGGCAACACCAAAAAGCCCCAAGAATTCTGAGACAGGCTGCTCCAGAAATCTCCAGAGATGATAGAAATATCATAGATGGGTCAGCTCCCAATCTGGACAGTGACTCTGATGATGATGTAGTACTTACACAAGTATTCAAAAAGTCCAGGATTGAGACCCATGGAGGAGCATCAAGCTCAGCCCCTCAGAAAGAAAGGAGCCCCTCTGTCTAGCAGGAAGAAGAAGGCCTGGAAGAGGAAGATAGAGTGATGGAAGATGTTGACATTGCTTCCACATTCACAATGCCAGCACTTAATGTGGCTGAAGAAAACCCTGTTCTTGAACAGGTTCCTCAACCTTCTGAGAGAGCTCAACTCTCGGAAGGGATCAAGCGAGATGGAGACTCGTAAAGATATTGTAGAGGAGACCAACAATGAGCAAAGAGAGGTGGAAACTCCACTAGTCCAAGAGACCCAAACTCATTTGACTCTATTCAGGTAACAAAAGTAGTTTGTATCTAACTTGTCAACATTAAAATGTTAACTTGTTACTCATAAGCTTCATTTGTTACAGGCCAACTTGGAGACACAATTTCAGGGGGGAAGAAAACTTGTTCACTCCCTTGAATCAAGAAGAGGTTCCTCCAACCTCAGAACATCAAGAAGAGCCTGTTCCACAGGTAGTAAAGGTTATCTCTAAACAAGGAATAACTAACTAAAATTGCTCTTATGTTCTAATATTCTTAATGTCTCTTCTTAGGCTACAACTGAGAAAGTAGTGGAGGTGGAACCAACACCCCAACACCAAGAGTTTCCAGAGGCTGAAAAGCACTCTGAGGAAGTAGTTACTGAGCCTTCTGTTGAGAAGGTAAGTATCAGTAAACTTTAAGAAAATTTTGGTAAAATTCACTACTTAATCAATATGTTTGTTCTATCTTACAGGCTCAATCAGAAGAACACTTGGACGGAGAGAATGTGATCTCATCTCCTCCAAGAGAAACTAAAAGCTATGAACAAGATTCTGAAGAAAAGGTTCCAGAAACCCCCAAGGTTTCTGAGAAAGATGCCACTGAGCTTCCTCACTTGGAAGTAAGCGAAGTCTCAGAAAGCATTTTTCCACTTATCTTTTCTGATAACAAGTTTCTAAACTTATTTGATTCTATTTCTCAGGTTCAATCAGAAAGAAAGGATGCTGAGGATCAGACTTCTCCTCACATCAAGGTATTTGAGGCCTCTGTTCCCAAACAAGCAGAAGTCCAAGCAAATGAGCCTAGTGTTTCTACACAGGTATGCTCAGAAAGCTTACTTTTGCACACATATACTAACACAAGTAGTTTGAACAAAACTAACTTGATCCCTTTCTTTCAGGCTCAAAGTCTAGTGCCACTCAACTTACTCCAAGCCTTTAAGAAGCACACTCTCAAGAAACATCTAAAGTGCTTCAGATAATGGCAGAAACTCAGAAAGGCCGATCTTTCTGAAATTGCAAGAGTAATTGACATCTCAGAGAAAAGGGCCATAGAAATCAATCTGGAAGACCATATCCATGCTATGTTTCCCACAGAATCATATTCTTTTGCCACTCTGATGGATGATAACTTCTTAAATGAAGTAGCACAAAGACTCCTAGCAGACTTTCAAGCTGCTGATGCTCAAACCCAAGAGCAGATGGTGACCCATCCTTGACCAAAGAAGCTCACAACCTACCCTCCGAAAGCAAGAAGAAGTAAATGGGAGGATGATCACACTTCCTAATGTGATCAACCTGGTTTCTGAAGATGAGAAGGAAACTGATGAGAATGATTACCAAGAACCTCCTTCTGAGCATCCAAGTCAAGAAGGCAAGAAAAAGGATGATGATGATGATCAGAATGATGATCCCCAACCTGGAAACGGCGGGATTCAGAAAATTAGCAAAGGAAGTGCAGAAAAGGCTACTCCTTCCAATGCTCAAAAAGCCCCATCATCATCACCACCAAAGTCTCGTCAAAATACCCAACAGGCTGAACAAGACACAATTGAAGAAATCACAGCCACTGAGTTCAGGATTGAACAACTCAGATTTAAGTTGGAAGAGGAGAAGAGAATCAACTTAGAGTGTCAAGCTCTTGTTGAAGAAAAGGAAGCCAAACTCGAAAAGCTCAGAGAAGCTAATGCTAAGGAACTGGCACTCCTAGATGAGCAAAGGTTGTTAAAAAATGCCATCATTGTCACTGCTGCTGAGATAGATGCCATGAATGACAATGATGATGAAGAGCATTATGCTAAGGATGCATCAGAAAGACCTTCTACTTCTCAGAAGGCCAGCATACTCCAAGGCAAACAAAAGATTTCCACTCTGCAAACAATCCAAGAAAAGGATTATGAGAATGATGCTGAAATAAACCCAAACTTGATCTCCCAAGCAGAAGATGAGAGGCTAATCACTAAGGAAAAGCTAGCCCTTCTGGCGCCTCAAATTTTCTCTGCTCCAGGTGCTTCAAGAAGTGATGAGCACAGGTCCAGAACAGCTGTTTTCTTGGAACTAAGAGACAGACTTGTTGCTCAAGACAACCAAGTCCTACTGATCGATCTAGAAGAGATGAAAGATTTGGCTGCCGCATTGCTAAATAGAGCAACCAGCATAGCTCTCTCTCAGAAAGACTTAGCTCTGATCAGGGAAGAAGACTACAACAATGCCAATCAAGCACTAGCAGATGCTACTTATGCTACTCAACAAGCTGATGCTATTCTAAAGCCTCTTGAAGATCTCAACAGAAAAGAGCAAGTGTTGGTTAGGCAAAACAAGGACATGAAAGAAGAAATCCAAGAATTGGTCAGGGTGCATAACAACCTCCAGAAGAACTTTGAATCACTCTCTGAAGCTTATGCTATCATGAGTCAGTCATTCATGACTAAGGGGGGAAGGAGAGATGCCTCAGAAAGGCAGAGGAAGAAAAAGAAAACAATCAAATCTCCCCTCCTCAAGTCAACTAGTCATTAAGGACACCACTGGAGACACCCCTGCTGAAGAAGTTGTTCCAGATCAACCAGCCAGAAAGCTAAGAAGTATGGTCACTAGGGGAACCAAGTCCCTTAGGATCTCAAATGGGAACAACCAGAAAGCTTCTGAAGAAGAAAATCAAGAAGAAGGTGAGGTAAGAGGTCAAGAGAGCTGCAAGCCTC
The DNA here is from genome assembly GCA_026545765.1 of Plantago major. Lineage (NCBI taxonomy): Eukaryota > Viridiplantae > Streptophyta > Magnoliopsida > Lamiales > Plantaginaceae > Plantago > Plantago major. Next base: position 52,866,130 of record CM048843.1, on the reverse strand, counting down.
ACAACTGGAACATCAATGATGATGATGAGGATGAATCTGATACTGATGAACATCCACTTCACAAAAGAAGAAGGCAAGCAAGCCCCTTACAACCTCCTCGGGCAGCAAGGCCATTAGCGGCCGTAACCCTTCGAAATACCAAGTCAATTCAAGGGACTTCCACCAAAGACAAATTTGCAGAAGAAAGAGTCACAGGATCTCCCGATGAAGGCCACCTAACAGAAAGGCTAGAAGGGATATTCAGTTTGGCAGAGCAAACAAAGAAACTCATCAAGAAAAGCCAACTGATGCCCACCTTGAGTATGTGAAGACCAGTAATGAAGAGTCTTCATATAGGTGCATTCTGAACAAGAAAGGGTATTGGATTCTGGAATTGCAACATCTACTTGTCAATGATAAGTTTCCAACTCCCATCTTCAACCAGATCCTAAAATGGAGTGAAGGCAAGCCAAATTTGCTAAAACATGATCACCTTCACGCCTGGCTAAACTTTGAGGTTGAAAAGAGAAATGATGCCAGAAAGATGGACCTTTCTTTTCCTTGTCCTTACCCCAAGCCAGAAGATGTGCACAAGACAAGAAAACTGGATGGTACCTACAGCAAGCAGAACAAGCTAGGTGTTCATCCCTATGAGTCATTCTACATGACAAAGGATGAATATCTGGATGATATTCACTATCTGGAAGAAATATACAAGTATTTCAACCTATGTGCACAAGACAAGAAAACTGGATGGTACCTATAGCAAGCAGAACAAGCTAGGTGTTCATCCCTATGAGTCATTCTACATGACAAAGGATGAATATCTGGATGATGTTCACTATCTGGAAGAAATATACAAGTATTTCAACCTATCTGAGCTGCAAGTAGACCATGCCTGGGTCTGGGGAAAATACTACTGGGTCAAACACTTTCTGAAGAAGAACTACAATCTTGGCAAAAGTTACCATGAAATTTGTATTTTATCCAGAAAGACAGAACTTTCTGTCAGAAGGATACTTTATGACTATGTCCAAGAATGCAGAAAAGTGGATGATTATGTTAAATGATCCAGAAAGGGTGCTGAAGAACTTGAGGTTTCTGAACCTAAGTTAATCTTTGAAAACTTGAAGACTAGTATCTTAGAATGTTTACTTGGAGCTTGGACTCTCCTGTTGTTCTAATTTACTTAGTTTGTTTTGTTACTTTTTGTAATCTTGCTGATTGTTTCTAATTTTCTCTATCCGTAAAAGTTGCATCTTATTCTGTAATCTGTACCTATCTGAAGATCATACTCTCAGATACACTCTAATAGATGACAACTTATCAGCAAAGGTCACTTCTTGTGATTTGGTTGATGATTACTTTCTGCACTTAATTCAACTAAAATTGAATATCATTTGAAATGATTAAGTGGTGGATTGTTTTCTCTTCCAGGATTACAACTTTGTAATAGGACTTTGAAAGATAGTCATGGATGACTGATCAAAAAAGGGGGAAATTTGTTAGGAATATCTGTTAGTTTTTTTATCATTCATCACATGTTCCTATCTTAGCCAGAAAGGTGATTAAGTACTCTTGGTTCACTTGAACATTGTAAAAGAGGAAATCACTGAGTATAATTAGTCTAGTAAATCTTGTATTAGGATTATAGGTCTCTGAGTGTAATTTTTATTTTAAGAAGACCATGAAGATCAATCCTAGCAATGGAGCTTTTCTGAAGATTACAAGACCGGAGATTGCACAAGATTTATGAAGACACCAAGGTTTAGTCTCACTCGGAAAGACTATGTCCTTAATCCTTTCTTAAGTACATTTAGTTATTTTTGAAACATGATTCTGGAACATATGACATCATGAGTATGGAGCATGCAAGCCATCAGAAAGGCTAATGTATCCGTTGAAGACTACAGGACAAGAAATAGTACATATGCATTAATTGCATCGGCAGAAAAGCCGCTAAAGCATAGTCCTCTCTGAGATATGAGACAAGGAGTTCTGAGTACTCATTTCAAGATAAGTATAGAGTGAATTTGAATTGTGTCTAACGGATAACATCCCAACGACTCTCTAATTCATTTATAAATATCACACACTTAGATGTCTTTGAGAAATCAAGAACGATCTAACTTGCAAACTTACAATCTAGCAAAGTATTCTCTCAAGCACTCTACTACCCTTCTCGAAAGCTTTACATTGCTTGAAGAATCACTAGTAGTTCTAAGTTGTCCTGAACCTTAACAAGAGATTGTTATTCGTGAAAGAGTTGAGCATCGCCGATAACCTTTCAAGCTCATTCTCGAGCGGACATCAATTACTTGGGTCAGTAAAGAGCAGATTGCCATACACTGAACAAGTGTATTAAGTAGTCTTGTTCTATTAGGCTCTCTGAAAACATAACTGAAAAGTTATACGAGAAGCCTCTCTGACAAACCTTATAACCAACACCATCAAGGCGTGGAGTAGAGAAAGTACTTGATTTGGGAAATCAGGGAATAACTCCAAGGTTATTTGAGTAGAGGAAGTACTTAGCTCTAGGAGCTGGAGAATAACTCAGGGGGAACATTTGGTTGGGAACCAATTGTTTAAGAATCTTAGAATAGGATTTTTGTAAGGTGAACTCAATTATCTATTCTAGTGAATTCTAGGTCTCAGAAAGACCGAAGTGGATTAGTTGGAGGATTACGCCACCTCCAGATACCACTATACTTGTTGTGTTATTTACCTTTCTGTATTTATCTTTCAGCAAAGCACACACACTTACTTATTGTTTCTGCACTTACCTATCTTAAAGTCTTCCGCGCTCTGAATTTAAGTATCAGAAACCCCCCAGGTTTCTGAGAAACTGTGTTTATCGACAAAAGTTTAAAAGACTATTCACCCCCCCCCCCCTCTAGTCTTTTACTTTGCCGTTATCTGGACCAACAATTACTATGAGTAGCTAACTTTCTTTTGTAAAGGCGAACCGCCGTAACTCTGCTTTTGCTACTTCTTTATATACCGTGATATATTAATGAATTAGTTTTAAAACGTAATTCGTGCTTGTTCTTTATTCGTCTAACTCTTTACATGGGAAATCCTTACTAACTACGACTTGGTAATTTGTGTAGATTGAGTTCGAATAGTTCCGGTAATTCTGCTGCTGCCGTTAAATGGTCTATGTTTTAGTATAAATTGTCTAGTTTTTTGTATAAATGGTCTATGTTTTAGTAGAAATTGTCTATGTTGTTCGTTGTTGCTGGTGTAGTTTTTTGTATAAATTGTCTATGTTTTACTATAAATGGTCTAGTTTTTTTTGTATAAATGGTCTATGTTTTAGTAGAAATGGTCTATGTTGTTTGTTGTTGCTGGTGTAGTTTTTGTTATGCAGCTGTCTAGGTTTTAGTATGTATTGTCTAGTTTTTAACATGTATCATCTACTTTTTATGAGTTTTTTAATTTGCTATGTGGTTGTGTACACTGTATATATTTTTTGTGGGGATTTGTTGTTTGTTTGAATTTTCTGAATGTTTTGTGTGAAATTGTCTAGTTTTTAACATATATTGTCTAGTTTTTATGTAAATTGAAAAAGCTAGAAGCAAAGAAAGTTGCTGATGAAAAAGCTTCTCAAGGATCTAAGAGACCTGCTGATGATGATTATTTTGAAGATGGTGGATTGGATGATTTGAAGAAGAATACTCTGAAGAAACTAAAGCAATCGAAGTAAAATTAGTGTCTAGTTTTTACAACATATTGTCTAGTTTTGTAACTGAATTGTCTAGTTTTGTAAATGAATTGTCTAGTTTTATTACTTGTCCAGAAATTTACTCACTCAATGTAACATAATTGTTTATATCGTCTAGTTTTTACATTATATTGTCTAGTTTATGAAAGGAATTCTCTAGTTTTTACATGATATTAAATTTACATTATATTGTCTAGTTTTTACATTATATTGTCTAGTTTTTACTTGACCCGTTTTTAATGAATCCGGGTCAAAAGATCCGCGAAAAACCATCAGAAGCCAAGTCGAGAAAAAAGGTATAATTGTCTAGTTTTAACGTTTGAAGGGGACTTTTGGGACTCTCCTATATATAGGGGTCTCTCGCAAAACGGACTCTTTAGATAAATGTGTTTAAAAAACTGACGGGAGGCGGTGGTGGATACATGACTCTTATTACTACTCATAATAAGGTCGCAATACGGGTGGGTCGTATTTTAAAAAGCTGTGACCCTTATATAAGAGTCGTAAAATTTATGGGTCATATTAGATCATAATTCTTGTAGTGTCAGTCGGATATCATATACTCCCTATGTCCCGGTTTCATTTACCCGTTTGACATTTTCTGGTCAACACCGTTCAACTTTGAACTTCATTTACTCACATGTGATACTTCTAATGGATTTTTGAAAAATATATAATGAAAATTTAAAATGTAAATATTTAATAATATGAATTTTTAAATTTTTACCAACATTATTTATGAGTAATTCGCAGACAAAGTTCGTAAGCGTTAGCTAAAAAAGATTAAACGGTTAAATGAAACTGGGACAGAAGGAGTATATAGATATTACGATGTATATATTTTAACTGGAAAGTTTAAGTAGGATATTTTGCTATCGACGACTCGACGTCATCGATTAATAGCGAGACACATTAATAATTAAACACTACAAAAAAAAATTTGGCAACACCAACGCATAAGTTCTAACGGAACAAATTTCGTCGCCACTCACAACGGAATTGCAACAAAGTACCAACGGTAATTTATCCTTAAAAACATAATAGAAAATACCAACAGTATACCAACAAATTATCAAATGGTCTAGGTTCGAATAATTTTTTGTTGAAAAATTGTTGAAAATATTAGAGCAAGCAGTTAACACCCACATAACATTCCAACGTAAATAATTTGTTACTATTTGTAATAAATTTATAACAAAATACCAACAAAAATTAGCATGGTCGCAAAAATAGCAACAATTTACCAACAAATTTAGTTTTCAACATAATTCATTCAATTTATAAGTTCTCTAATTCATATCAATAAACTAAAATACAATACCAAACTTGTTTCTGATATTATAAAGACATGCATTTTATAATAATCAATTAAGTCTAAACCAATAGCAATGTAATAAAATTTGTCGGAGAAGTTTTGAGAGACTAAGATTCTGGGTGTATGTTTTGAGTTTTATTAGTGGCTGTAAATTGGGAGAAACATTCGAATTGGTTAGAAGAAAATCGGGATTGTAAGGAATATGTTACTCCAAACCATTCTTTGTCAAATATCATATTCAATCGTTTATAAAATGTAATAACAAGATAAAATTAAGTGTTTTATGTAGTGTAGTGGTAATAAACGGAGTTAATAATCTAAGAGACGCGGGTTCGAGTCACAAGGACGACATTTATTTATTATATTATTTTCCTTTTTTTCCAGCAAATTACCGACAAAAAAATGGGTTGCGAAACTCACCAACAAAATTGTCTTTCATTGATGAATTACCAACGCCACTATCACCAATAGTTTATCCAGCGGAAAAAAATTGTTGGTAAAGGTCAATACCAACAGAATAACAACTGAATATTAAGTTGGTACTGCCCAGTCCACCTATATTAATATTGCGTGCTGTATCTATCGAACCATTACATGATTGGAATGTAAGTTTTACATCAATGAAAATGTGTTATTCAAATAAACTTTGATTGAAACGTGCATCCGTTGATTGAAACTTAATTTTCTCCATAATGGAAAAATTCAACCCCGGTGGTCTTATCCTCTCACTGGGTAGGGTGAGACCATCAGGGCTAAGACCGAGGTGGAATAAACCTCCATAATGATAATGATCAAATCAGTTGGCAGACTCTGAGTGTGAGAATTGATCGTGCTGGATAAGCTAGCTTAAAGAATACATGGCAGTGATAAATAAAATAGAGTATAGACGTAGGGTTAAGAAAATGTATATGTTGGATAATTGTGAAGCTCTATTTATATAGGGATTGTTAACATAACTTCCAAGTCGATTTATATGGATTTTTAAATATCAATGTGAAATCCTAACAAACAGGAGAAATCCTAGTAACAAACATGAGTATCGGCTACTATTAATGGTGCATTAGTTAATTAAGCAAATCTATCATAAATTGCAGGAGAGAAAATCATGTATTTTAACTATATTTAGCTTTAGAAACTCATAATTAGAAGATAAACCACCCAAATTTTCTTTCAGATTCATATAGCATGTTAACACTCCTAATTAAGCTAAATTAATATATCAAATAAAACTCATGAAAAATGATTTTTTTTCTTGGCTTCAATTTGCCACGTCAGCTTTTGGTATATGTGGCACATCTCTTTTTCCATTTACATCATCACTTTTATCATATATATAGATTTTTTAAACACTCTCTTTCATACTTTATCTATTCTCTCACTTATTTTTTCTATTCGTCATCTTACTTTTTACCACTTACTTAATATTTTATTTCATTTTCTTAAAATTTACACAAAACAAAAAGGTAAACCTTGTAAAAGAAGGGATGGAGTACTAGTTAATTGACTAATATAATTATTAATAAAAGATATATAATCTAACAATATAAATTTTCATGTAAAATTAAAATGATAATGATATCAAGATGATGATGATGAATAGTTCAACCGGACCGGGCCCAAAACCATTGACTAAGGGTAACTATCACCTCCGACGGAATCATTGGATCCAAAATCACCGATCCAAAATTATTTGAATAAAATAAAAGTTGTAATAATTTATACAAATCTTTATTTATAACAAGTTGCTTACATATTATCCATTAATCAATCCAAGATAGGTACTTATCAGAGGACGTTTACAACAAGATTTGAATTTCAAGACTAGCGTATTAGAAGTTAAATCCGAACCACTATCGAATCTGAATCGACCCAATCTGAAATTATCTGAAACGGAAACAAGTACATTTTTTAGCGGGGCGGAGGGAGTATTATAGTGGGAGTAAGAGTTGACAAAAATGGAAACGAGAAGCTTTAAATGGGACATAAAAAATGACAAAATGAGAAGTTTCGGGTGGGACGAAGAAGTGATATTTGTTATTATTAATTATTTTTATTTTTATATGAAAATTTTGATATTTTTCATTAATATAAGTATATTGGTACATTGGCCAATTAACTAGTACGACTACCATGGTATTAAATATTGTATGGTCTCGACCGAGACTGTCGATATTTGTCGTTTTTAAACCATGCCGATACGGAAACAGCAAGAAGTCTTGATAGACTTACAATTCGTCGGGTTCTCGTCCATAACGCTGATTTTCGGCCGAAATGGACGAAATCGTTAAGGTTTCGATGTTCTGTTTTGATTCAGATTTGTATATGAAAATTTGGGGAAATTTGTTGAATTACGAAAATAGAGTTTAGAAAATTGATGGATGTGGTTTCGAATTTGAGAATATAATTTTTCAATTTACTTGCGTCTTCTTATAAATCAGAAGAAAAAATGAAAAAATTTCAAGCAACTTCAACTTAAAGGTTCTGCAAATTTATATACCCAGCTCTGTCCAAAGTTGTTGAACAGGGGAATTTACAAGAAGAAGAAACGCTTTCCTACCTTTTCTATTATCTTGTTGTCAGGGGCGGACCATTCGCCCCAACGCCCCCTTAAATTTTGGAAAAAAAAAAAAATTTAGGTAATATTTTCGAAAATTTTAGATTTCGCCTTTCACAAAAACCTCATATATGTAATTTCGCCCCCTGAGGTTGAAATTCTAGGTAGATATTTTGTTGCTTTCACTTGTGAGTAGATATTTTGCATAGAGATGGGGACTTCTTTATGCAACTGTTTCTTATTCATCTTTAGTTCTTTTTGCTGAGTAATTGGAACTGTGAAAGCCATTTTAATTTTGATGATCTGATATCAGAGAGAAGAAAGCCAGAAGTCCAACAATGTTAATATTGGAACTTTTGGTTCTTTATTATTAAGTTAAAATAATAAGGAATATGCAACAATGACAAAAAATAATAACCGAACAAACAATGAACCAAGATCAGAAAGCTAGAGACACAAGATTTAACGTGGTTCGACAATGCCTACGTCCACGGAGATCAACTAACAATCTTTATTGATATTTAAGTTACAACCACACGACGTGATAAGAATAATTCCACATAAAAGATAAGACCAACCTAATATGATATTCCCCGAAGTATGATCCCTAACTTCCTATCAATCTTCTACTCTTGATATTCTAGTCTGATCTGATCTGATCTATATAACAAATAAGCCCCCTTAACTATATATAGAGAACTCAACAACAAATTCTACTAGAACAAGAAAATTAATTACTAATCCTTCTAACATAAGAAAACTAATTTAGGTAATCTTTTTGTATAAGGAAACCACCTAGAATCAGGATACTGAATTAGTTAAATGCCTAACTAATTCTCCAGCTTTCCATATTCTGGATTTGACCATCACCGTTGAGATTTCCATATTTAATCTGAGTCGTTCAACGATCAATATCATTGTTGAGTTAAAACTCTCACATTTATCTAGTTGTCGGCTACTTTGAGAGTACAACTCTTACTATTTGCTAACTGCTAATTACTTCAATAATTATCATTAATAATGATAATTGTTCAGCTCTTAAGATTAATTTAGTCACGAATTCATTATACATGACATGTAACTACTCTTTGTGTGTTTACAAAAACTTGGAGTTTTTGTGAGAGTTCTGAGATTCCTGCAATATTGTATATTAATGGTGCGGTTTTGTGTGTAAATTGTTGATTTTTGCCTATTTGTAAATTGTCTATTATTGTATACTAATTGTGCGGCTGAATTTTTTTGAGTAGGACTTTCAGGACTTTTCGGACTCTCAGGAGAGTTTCTCGTGTGTGTATTTATCTCTCTTGACACTTCTATTTTTAATAGTAGTATTGGCAGAATTTGTACTAATTGGTTATGAATTGATGAACTTAGGTCATATATTGTTTATTTAATGTATTTATATGTTTATGTATTTCCGGAACGTTTTTGGAACTATTCCGAGATGTGTGTCGAGACGTCTCACTAATTTGAAAATCCGATATGAGTACCGAAACTGAGATTTCAATCCATGACGACTACTCCTAAGTCGTCGTACACAATTGAGATTAGATCCCAACTTTAGTACAACTATTATCTCATTTTAACAATTAGTAAGGCTAGTGACCTTAGAAACCCAACTTTTTAACGCTTTAGAGATTAAAGAACATGGGCTTTGCTAATTTCAGTACTATGTCGCACTGTACTAACGTTAGTACACCATTCAAAATTTGACAAGTAGCACAATCAAACAATTAAAAATTAATTTATAAACTAGTTTAATAATTTTGACAATTTTAACAATATAAATTACATAAATAACAAAAACTCATCCTTCTAAATATTATCTTTACATTTTAAATCCTAAATTTCTACTTCTTCACAAAAAATCACCACCACCTTCTCTACTCCTTATTCAATTATCACCACCACCAATCACCGCCACGGCCACCGGAGCACGAACCAATTTCTTCTCCTTCTTCGCTGAACACTACAAAAAACTGGCAGTTTAGGGACGGATTTATCCGTCCCTAAACAACCAGCGATTCGTCCCTAATCCGTTAGGGACGGATTAGGGACGGATAGGGACGCCCGTCCTTAAAACGGGCGTCTCTAACCGTTTAGGGACGGATAATATATCCGTCCCTAATGGTCAAACACCATTAGGGACGGATAAAATCCGTCTCTAATGGTTGTGACCATTAGGGACGGATTTATCCGTCCCTAAATATGTATTTTTTTTAAAAAAAAAAATTGCAGAATTTTATACGTCGAGAATTTTTATACGGATATACAATAAATCGATAATTTTATTTGTCGACAATGATACAATAAATCGATAATTTTATACGAATCAACAATAAATCGACAACGTCAATACACGAATATACAATAAATCAACAACGACAATACACGAATAAATCGACAACGTCAATACAATATTCAATAATACAAATACAATATTCTGTTAATTATACAAAATTAACAAGACAAAATACAAAAAAAATATAAATAACGTGCGATTTTGGACGGAGGGAGGCGGTGGTGGATCTGGTCGGATGGTGGTGGTGGTGGTGGGAGGCGGTGGACAGTGTAGTGATGGTGATGGGAGGGCAGTGTGGATGGTGGTGGTGGGAGGCGGTGATGGTGGTGGTGGACAGTGGGTGGATGGTGGTGGATCTGGTGGTGGTGCATCACGCCTCGGCCGAAAACAACCTCGTCATTCTCCTCCACGTCCGCCCTATCTCCGTCCTCTACCGCCTCTGTTATAATTCAATAGAAATGGTGGTGGTGGTGGAAGGGTGGTGGTGGCGGGGAGGTGGATGGTGGTGGTGGTGGCAGGGAGGTGGATGGTGGTGGGGTGGATGGTGGTGGTGGCAGGGAGGTGGTGGTGGTGGTGGCAGGGAGGTGGATGGTGGATGGTGGTGGGAGGTGAAATGGAGATGGTGGGAGGAGGAAGAAATGGAGATGGTGGGAGGAGGAAGGAGGGTTAAATTAGGGTTTCGGACGATTTAGGGACGGATAGCTATCCGTCCCTGCTATCCGTCCCTAAAAAATGATTTTTTTTTTTTTTTGTTCACCAACTGCTTTGGGACGGATAAAAATCCGTCCCTAAAAGCAGGATTAGGGACGATTATTCAATCCCTAAGTGACGGATTAGGGACGGATAGGCCTATCCGTCCCTAATCCGTCCCTAAAAGTGCCGATTCGTCCCTAAATTAGGGACGGATTATATCCGTCCCTAATTTCCGTCCCTAAAACAGAACTTTCTTGTAGTGGAAATTTTCGAGCTTCACGAGCTCGAAGCTGCCATGGAAGGAAAGCTTCCATGGCTGATGGCGAAAGCTTTCTTTCCTTCCATGGAAGTCTTTTAGCTTCCATGCCATGGCAGCCATGGAAGCTCTTAGCCATGGCATGGAAGCTCGAGCTCCATGGCTATGGAAGCTCGAAAGGTGAAAAAAAAAGGTTATTTTAAAAAAAAAAATTGAAATTGGTTTTTTGTGAATTTTTTATTAAAAGAGGGTTGATTTGAGATAATTTTTGAGTATATTTTGTTAAGTTCAAAATGTAAGGGATGTGCGAGTAATTCAAACTAATAACATTTTTAAATATCATGCGACGTAGTGCAATCTTATTATGCGACTGTGCGACACTGTCGCATTAATAAAAAATGAAGGGCTGAAATTAAATCTAAATTTCATTCAATGGTATAAATCTTACTACTAATAAGATAACTAAAGTTATCCCAAACAACATTTAAAATCTCGGGGAAATGGCAAAGCCAGCAAGAAGAGTATCCCTTGATATAGGAAGGGGAAAATTACATATACTACCCCTTAAATAGACCTCCATTTCAGATTGACCTCCGGATTGGCTTAATTTACAAATAAACCCATTTTTTACAAAGGTAAATTTGAGAATTACATCCAGCCCCAAAAGTCAACGGAGCTGCTGATGTGTACTGACACTTTGCTGAGGTGGACGGAAAAGTTTGAATTAATCACGAAAATGCCATCTTTTTTTTCCATTTTTGCTTTTCTTTAATTTCTTCTTCCTTTTTTCTTTTCTTTTATTTTTCCTTTTCTTTAATCCTCCTTTGTTTTTGGTGGTACTGAACGTTGGACTTATATGTAATTAACATTACATATTATAGGGATCATTATGTAATTGATTTGAAATAATTTTGCATGTATAATCAGAAAAATCACGTGACAAACATGGAGGGTGGTACTGTAATTACCATTATGAAATGTAGGGACTAATCTGTAATTAATTTGAATATAATTAAAAAATATAACCGTTATGTTACCGTTTTATGTTGGTTTTTTTGCTATAAAGCGATGGTTATTAGACTGGACAATTTCCCTTCTTCTCCTGAGAATCTTGGGCTATTACGAAAGCAATTATTTTTCTTTTTGTCATATAACTAAAAAACTCTGTTAAATCACAATTTCACTCACATAAATTGAGTTAATATTAATGGTCTGTTAAAATTATAACAAACAACCTAACCATGAAATGTGACTTGGATGGTACAATGGAACAATTAGAGTTAAGGGAATTTTACACACAGCCACCTTTTTAGATGTCCTGTGAACGATTAGGTCCCTATCGATTCAAAATTTACAATAAAGTCCAATCTGAGCATAAAGTTTGACTTTTGGCAAAAAAGTCTAGTTTGCCCCTCTATTTAAACATTTCTTTTAAAATACAAGTTTCATTTTATTACACATTTGTCTCAAATATTTTGCGTTTTACAATATAGACATAATACTTCAATATAATACCTAAAACTTTCAAATTAAACCCCAAAGTTTTAACTTTTTATAGTTTTATCCATCTTCTTCTTCATAAAAAAAATTTTTAAAAAAAATTGAAAAAGAGGAGCTTCCATGGAAGCTTCGAAGCTCCATTTTTCATTTTTTTTTTAATGATCTGAAGAAGAACATAGATGAAAATATGAAAATTTAAAACATTAAGGCTTCTTTATTATAACTTGAAAGTTTTAGAGGGTTAATTGTAATAAAATGAAATATGAAATTTCAAGGAAAAGGGAACAAAAAATGTATTTCCACTCCCTCTCTTATGACATCTTCACCAAGTTTGACTTTTGTCCTTTGGTGTAAATAATGTTTGAATTCAGTTCTAAATTTGTCCTTCTCAATAATATTTAAAACGTTCGGAACCTAATCGTTTATAGGGCATCTAAAAAGGTGGTTAGATGTAAATCACCCTTAGAGTTAATAAATGATGATGATGATATTAAAGTTGTGTTTGAAAGGAAGAATAAACATATGGAGGTCATGATGTATGTTGATGAACCATCAAGTGCATTATAAAGTCAAAAGAACTACTTGAGATCATTGCGAGAAAGTGCATGCAGCTAGAATTAAAAAAACAAACGAGTAGAAGGGTGAAAATAGGGGTTTTACAGCCAAACAATCAAGAAAAAGGTCACATAACAACTACTTGTTTTTATAAGGAAAAAACTTAAAATCAATTACAGATTAGCCCCTACAATATGATATGTTAATTACAGTACCATCCCTACGTGAATGACACGTGGACATACTGACCACCCATATGAAATTCGTTTAAATCAATTACATCATGATCCCTGAATTATTGAATATTAATTACATCCAGCTGGAGCTGACTAACCATATTTTCTTTTTGCTTTACTTTAGTTAGATATTAAATTTTGAATTTAATTTAGCATTTATTTATTGGAGTGAGAAAATTAATTTCAGATGGAGAGAGAAAATTGATAAGCAAGCTGGTCAACGAAAATGGAGTTCAGTGATGAATTTGTAATTCTCGTCAATCGGGGGATCAATATGTAATTGACCAAATTGAAGGGTATCCGTTAGCCCGGAAGGAAGAGTTATCACAATTCACATGTAAGGGGAAGAAAATAAAGGAGACAAGAAAAAGAAGAAAAGAACTGCGAATCTAAGGGGAAATGGCTTCCATAAACACTATCTACTCAGTTAGATTATCCCCTAACCCAAGCACATTCAGAGCTCCACGGCTTCCTTCAAAGCCAATCTCCTTTTCAGTTAGCAGTGAGTTTACCACTTCGATGTTTCCAAGAACTTACTTTTTTTTTTCAAGAACTTACTTTGTTAGCATATTATTGTTAACATTGTTGGTGTTTCGATTCTATTAATTGCTGATTATTGATTAAAAACTGTCCCAGGAAGGAGGCTTGTGGTGAGAGCTACAGAAACTGACACAAATGAAGGTTTGACATTTTTGTCCTATTCCACTTTTTGAGTTGTAAATGATTGTGATTGATTCTTGAACTGTGTGTGTCAGCTAGAGCCAAGGTACCGGATAACGCTCCGGTTGAGAATGGCTCCAGCTTTAATCAGATTCTTGGTATTAAAGGAGCTAAGCAAGAGACTGTAAGTTACTTGCTTTTGGGTCTTTTTTATGTTGCAATTGATTAAAGATTACTCTTTTCTGTTATATTATGAATATGTACTAATGATGAATGTGTTGAATGTGATATACTTTCGATCCCTGAGCCAACTGCGTGCGTAATGATTGATTGTATTACTCATATGAGAATGTATCATCATCTAATGCATTCAGATTCGTGTGTGTTAATTTGTCGATGCTATATGCTAGGGAACGGTAGTATTATAGTTTTATTTTAGATATGAGCTGAGTAATATTGCACCATTCTCAACTTTTGCTTGTTAATTTGCAGAACAAGTGGAAAATCCGGGTTCAGCTAACTAAGCCTGTAACATGGCCTCCTCTTATTTGGGGTGTAGTTTGTGGAGCTGCTGCGTCGGGTATTTTCTCACTCCTTAGTGCCATTGAAGATTTATTTTTACCTTGAATATGACTATATAATCGATGTGAAAAAGAAGTCAACTTGTTGAGTTGTGGTTTATATCCCAGACGTGCACTTGTCTAGTTGGTATTCTTTAGTGTTGTTACATATATACATCTTTGCAGTTCTGTATTGTAAAGCTTAAGGGCGTTCATTGTACATTGACTGCTTAATGCATTCGCTGTTACCCACAAATATATACATTCATTGGTTACTTATATTGTTAATAATGTTTTCTGTTAGATACTCAATTTGATCGCTTCTTAAAGCTACTATACGTACTAAACATATTGAGTTATTTTCCATTTCTGCATATTTAGAAGGCCTGTAGTAATTACTGGAGCTACTTTGTTACAGGAAACTTCCACTGGACAGTGGAAGATGTGGCCAAATCGATTGTCTGTATGATGATGTCTGGCCCTTGCCTAACGGGTTACACTCAGGTACTTCCTGTATTGTCTGATAATTGATCAGTTATAGTACTGGTTTTGTTATATTCCGCTGAATTCTCTGTATTAATTCGACTGGTCTTCAACCGTAGACAATAAATGATTGGTATGATAGGGAGATTGATGCGATAAATGAACCTTATCGACCGATTCCTTCAGGAGCAATAGGCGAGAATGAGGTATGTTATTATGATGTATTGGATTGTTGTCTTGTCCAGGTTAGCTATTTAGGATAATCTCCAACATTAAACTCTGACATCATCAGGTGATCACACAAATATGGGTTCTGCTATTGGCAGGACTTGGTTTGGCTGGTATACTAGACGTGTGGGTAAGCCTACATAATATGTTTTTGTTCTCGTATAATATTTCTAAATTTCTCTCTAATATGTCCAAGTTTGTAGGCTGGGCATAATTTTCCAGTAATATTTTATCTTGCTGTTGGTGGATCATTACTCTCCTACATATATTCAGCTCCGCCTTTGAAGGTACTCGGTGCTTCCTGCACGTAAAATGTTAATTTCCAAATACTTAGTAAGGGATGAAGGTCCTGTTTAGTACTAGCTTATAAGCTCGATGAGCTTATATTCAGAATAACTAACGTGAATGCTTAGCTGGTAGCTTATAAGATAGCTGGTATGATGAGCAAAATTGTTTTAATGAGCTAGCTGATTTGTTTTTATGTACTATATTTAGCATTCTCAACTAATAAAATTACTAAACCTCCATAAAAATCAATTAACTTATCATCTATCTCATCAGCTACCAGCTTATTTTGCTAAAAAGTGCCAAAAAGAATTCCAGATCCAACCTTTTATTTTGTATTGCAGCTTAAACAAAATGGATGGATTGGCAATTTTGCCCTTGGAGCAAGCTATATCAGTCTACCATGGTATCCTTTTTTGATTCAGATTTAATCTTTCTGATTATGACTCCATTATTGGATATGGAAGATTGATGTTGTTGCATGACATTCTTTCAAATATATGTATTATAGGTGGGCTGGTCAAGCATTGTTTGGGACCCTTACACCTGACATTATTGTCCTAACACTACTGTACAGCTTAGCCGGTGTATGTGATACATATTTTCTCATCTAGACTCTCTTGCTATGGATTGCATTGAGATCCATTCTTATGTTTTCTTTCTTGTTTACATTCTCAGCTTGGTATTGCAATTGTAAACGACTTCAAGAGTGTTGAAGGAGATAGAAAAATGGGACTGCAGGTACTTCCTGGAGCTACTTTTATCTGATTGATTCATGTGAAATCTTGGCACATGCATGTGTTTTAATAAGCAGGGTGTTACCTTACATAGAGATTTCTTTACAGTCACTTCCTGTGGCTTTTGGCACGGAAACTGCAAAATGGATCTGCGTTGGTGCTATCGACATAACTCAATTATCTGTGGCAGGTAATCCTTCATTATTGACCACAGTGGTCTGTTGTGCTTCATACTTGTGGTGCCCTAATAGGCATATTAACGTTTTCCGGAAGTGGTTGCAAAAATTGATTCTAAGTTGATAGCCTCACGGGGATTTAGTTGCAACACTTGATAAAACTTAAAAGAGACAAATAGACTGATAATTTCAATTGAACAACCTTTGTGTAACTCAAGAAGAAAGGAAGGGTTACAATGAAAGAATTCCATCTTAACTGAATGTTCAAACTTGTAGAGAGGTGCAGTGCCTTTATTTATAATGATTCCTAACACAAGCAAATTTCTTAAATCCTGAAATGTTCTTTCAAGATTCTTGCTCGTTTATTTCTGCAGTTGAATACTAACAATGGGATGTTTTACTGATGTAGGCTATCTTCTGGGTTCTGGTAAACCATATTATGCCTTGGCACTTTTAGGCTTAATCGCCCCGCAAGTCTTTTTCCAGGTAAAAATTGTCTAGCCCCGACCCCTCATTCAGGATAATATGATGCTATTTCAAATATTATTTCTCATCTCATGTCTGCTTTTCATGAAAAATAATCCCAAGGAGAGTGAAGGCATGAAAAAATAAAATTGATTCGTAGGACAAGGTAGAAAAATGAGAAGGCAGATGATGTAACACTGGAAACACATTGAAATGTTACAAACAGTCTATTGTTACTAATAAGAAATCCGCCAATTCATTCAAATTACAGCTTAGCAATTCTGTCTATAAACTGAATGTAAAACGCAAAGCATTAGATGACATGACAGAATGTAGATTTCTCCAACCCTCTTATATCATTCTAACTGGTGGGTAAACCACTGTATTATGCAGTTCAAGTACTTCCTCAGAGACCCTGTGAAATATGACGTCAAGTATCAGGTACTTTTTCTACTCAAATTAGATGAAAGTGATGGAAAAGTTGTCCAAAACTGGCTTCGGTTTCTTAATCTGATTTATGCAGCTGAGTATATTTATCCCTTCTCTTCACTTTCAGGCCAGTGCACAACCATTTCTGATTCTTGGTCTACTAGTCACAGCTTTGGCAACTAGTCATTAATCTTATTTTTCTGGGTTAGGGAGAAAAAATCTACGACTCAGCGTGCAATAGAATGGATAATCTGACTCATGTTATAGCTTATTTAGCTTCCTCTGATGCACTCATCTGGTTCTCATGTACATTTCTCCCATATTTTTGTAATTTACAGTGTTTTGTAGTTTCAGATTTCATGACCAAAATTAGACATCGTTAACTAACTGGTCTGAAACCAAGCCCAGGTCATTTGGAGGACTAAAAGTATAATTCAACTAATGAACTGAAATCTGTTATGTAAAACCCGGATGTCAGGTCGGACACCCCTCGTAAGAGGTTCAATGATGAAAAATGGCTCCTGAGGTTCGGGAACTAACATAAAACAAGCACGAATCAAGTAAAATTAACCTGTAGCAAGCTGAATTTCAATGAACAGGCGCCTCAGGATCACCTCTAAGTAATCACGCTTTGCAATGGAAAATCAACAACTATTGTTTATCAACACAACTTATTAGTGTTAATACCTAGTGGTTCTATTTATTCTAACTACTTGACAAAATATTTTAGGTAGTCTAGAACTCTAACTAAATAAAGATATGCAAGAATCTTAATTAGGGCTTATTACCAATGGCCCCCTATTAGAGACCCAACTCTCATCCTAATTCCTATTAGTCCAACAATTACGCTTAGGTCCAAAAATTCAATATGCAGTTGACCAATTTAAATTCAGTTTTTCGAAATCTTTTCTCCAAATGCGGCCTTATAGTTATATTGCATTCATCTACCCACGATATACGCTTAATAAAATTAGTAGTCTTCTCCATTCCATTTCTACTCTCCACAATGAATAATTGTACAGAAGGATTGGATGGATGACGTGACTCTCCACCATAGCCTCCATCACTGGAGCTTCTTCACAAGCTCGCTCCGCAACAATTTTTCCCTCTACCACGGCCCCGAAATGTCCCCATCTCTCGTTCATTTATCCCGGTTCTGCATCAGGTGAATCAATTTTGACAAAATACTGGCATTTGTAAAAATTAGTTAGGTAGTGTATACTCGAGGTCATCTTGAATTTCCTGAAGCTTTTCGAAGGAAACAAACAAGCTCTTTATCAACGTCGTTGTTGTCTTCTTCCTCTGGTTCTTCGTTCAATTTCTGCTTCTTGCTTTTGTCTACTCCCATTTTCCGAAAAAGAAGATCTGAAGAGTTTGAGATCGAAAAATTGGAATTGGAATTGGAATTGGAACTCGAATTCGTTTGTACTTCGATTCAATGATTCAAGGTTGCTGGAATTGGATTTCGATAGGTTAGAACCTGGATTTGATCTTGAATTGATGTTTTGGATTTTTGGAATTCTTTTTGTTTGTTGCAGGGACTGAATTCTTGTTTTGAAATCTTGTGACCCCTGCTTTTGGGAATTTGATGTAACTACGGACTATATAATGCAATTTTCGAAATTAATTTGAATCTAAATTAAAACTTTAAAAAGTTTAAGGGACTAAATAGAAATTTTGAAAAGTTCTATGAAGGTTTTAGAAAACCAGAAAGGTCAAGGGACTCAACCAAAAACTAAAGTTGTTTGGCCACATTCAAAATCAACTATTGTATCAGGGTTAAAAATGACTTTTCCTTGTTTTAATTCGTAAAAAGTCATATTCGTGGGTTTAGATGTAATTAAATCTATCGAACAAGGTACTCATATGTTATTTTTGGACTAAGAGGGATTCAGATGTAATTACAGAATTTATGAAGGGGTCCAAATGAAAATCACCCAATCTTAAAAGTTCATTACTAACTTCTAGTTCTATAATTAAAATTAAAGACTTCTAACAGTATAATATGCTGTCTTGCTAAGTAAGACATAATCTGGATACTTAAAATAAGCTAAATAGCTAATTATTGGAGATCTTCTCGAATATTCCTCCAATAAAAAGATGATGACCGTGCAAACCCTAGGGAAGACGCTCTTGTGATGAGCCTGTTAGGCCGTTTCTCATCACTGCCCCCTCTTAAAACGGACCTTGTCCCCAACGTCCTTCCCAAACTGATCTTCTTCCCAAGCAGCCGCAGTCGTTTTCATCCAGATGGATCAACTGCCTTAGAAAGAGCCCCATGTTGTTTCAGTAAACGTTCGCTCTTCCTTGTATGGACTAACCCGACACTCTCTTTAACCCTTTCCCAACTTCGCTTGTAACTCCTGATAAGAAGATCTAATTAAGCATAGTGTCCCTCTAGTTACCCCCAACACTTCCCACTCCTTGTAGCGGTATTGTTTCTCCATTACCCCACATGGTCATAGTCATCTACATACAGTCCATAAGCAACGGACTCACCAATGCCAACCAATCCATACCTAGGATGACATCATAACAACAAAGAAACTCATAGAGAACCGTACTCACTGGATTTTAATAGGTACTTAGTGTTATAAAAGTCCTATCATGTTATGAAAGTCCAGAGAGACCCCTTGGTTTCTATAGAAATTGTCTAGTTTTTAGTTTTGCCCGTTTTATATTTTGCGGGTCAAATCCGGTGGATTTCACGGGTCAAAATGCGGACTGGGTCATACCGTTTTTTTCATGGGTTTATATAAAAGGTGAATTTTCATTTTTTTTTCCCTTTTTAATCTCATTTTCAGTTTTTCCTAGCGGTTTCTTCCGATTTTCTCTCTTGTTTGGCGATTTTCTCTGGATCTGGCAAAACCCTAGTTTCTGGAGCTTTTCATCTCGCGATCATCAGGTATTTGTCTGTTCAAACTCGATTTTAGTGTTTTGAAGTTGTTGTCACTTGTTTTTGATGGTTTTTTGTTTCGGCTTTTGCTTTTGGTAGTTTCTGGAGCTTTTCATCGCGCGATCATCAGGTATTTATCTGTTCAAGCTCGATGTTAGTGTTTCGAAGTTGTTGTTAGTTGATTTTGACATTTTTGTTGTCTCGATTTTGCTTTTGGTTGCTTCGATTTTGCTTTATAGGCGTTTTTATGGCTGATTCGACTGTTGCCGGTGATATAGTGGAATGTCTGTGCAAGGGAACACGGAGGTTCCTGTTGCCGGTGATAATGGTGGTAAGTTAGGTTTTAGAGTTTTTGTTTGTTTGAAGTTTGTTTAGTGTTTTGAAGTTGTTTTTCAGTTGATTTTGAACTTTTGGTTGTTTCGTTTTTGCTTGTTAGGCGTTTTAAATGCTTAATCGAACGTGAATACCTCTGCTCAAGTGAATACGGAGTTACCTCTTCTCCATAATCCTATTTCCGGCATGGGTAAGTGTTTTTTAGTTGCGTTTATGGTTCGTAATTGAGTGTTTTTGCTAGATCGATCTGTTGATTTACAGTTGAATTTTATGGTCATGTTCTTCATTTGAATCTTATTGTGGGAAACTGTGGAATGTCCGTTTATTTTGAACATTTTTTGTGGGAAACTGTCTAGGTTTTAGTATGTATTGTCTAGTTTTTACCATGTATCATCTACTTTTTATGATTTTTAGCTTTGTTATGTGGTTGTGTACACTGTATATGTTTTTGACGGGGATTTGTTGTTTGTTTGAATTTTCTGAATGTTTTGTGTGAAATTGTCTAGTTTTTAACATACATTGTCTACTTTTTCATGTTTACAGCTTTTTGTGTGAAATTTTCTAGTTTTTAACATATATTGTCTAGTTTTTATGTAAATACCTTATGTTTTAGCTTTTAACACATATGGTCTAGTTTTTACCAATATTTGTCTAGTTTTTCATGTTATAGCTTTTTTGTTGTGCAGTTGTGTAAAAATGTATAGTTTTTACCATATATCATCTAGTTTTGATATAAATACCTTATGTTTTAACTTTTAACACATATGGTCTAGTTTTTAACAATATTTGTCTAGTTTTTCATGTTATATCTTTCTGTTGTGCAGTTGTGTTGAACTGTCTAGTTTTTAGTATGTATTGTCTAGTTTTTCATATAAACAAACTGTATAGTTTTTAATATGTGTTTTTTGTGTATTGTTAGGTAACGATGGACAGACGAATAAATCGAAGAATGATAAGGTACCTAAGAAGAAGGTGATTGTTCCAAAGGTTCCTAAGCCAAGGCCGAAGAGGCAGCCTAAACATGTTAAGGGGGGTATCCGAGTTGCTGATGCTGCACCTAAGCAAGTTGACAATACAATTCGTGTAAGTCAGAACATTGTGGAGGTTGAGCAAGGTTTAAAGAAAGAGTACGGGCCTGGGGATTCTGCAAAACTTATGGTTGACATGTTGCAGAAGTTGAATGATGCACAGAGACAAAGTGTGGTAGATATTGGTTTCGGTGGGTTGCTTCATTTGAAATTCAAGTCTATTCCATTGGGTATCGTACCCTGGTTAGTGGAGAGGTTTAATGGAGAAACACGTATTTAGACGATGGGGGAGAATAAGTACCATATCACCGCTGAAGACGTGCAAGATATTTTTCTTCTTCCTAGCAAGTCTGGTTTTCCTGTGAAGTTGTGTTACAAGAATTTAAGGAATGCTGATAAGAAAGATGCTGCCTACATTCCTGATGCGGAGTTGAGGAAAAATTGGAGGGCTAAGTTTGGTATTACAGATCAAAAGGCCGATGTGACACTTACTGCTGTGTTGAAGGTGTTGTTGAGTTTGAAGGATGGTGGGGATGATTTCAAGAGAGTTTTTGTGCTTTATGCTTGTGGCATTTTCCTAGCACCAACTGCAGGCCATACTCTTGACATGAGACTTGTTAGTCGGTTGGAGAGAGTAACTTCTATACGTAATGTGGATTGGTGTGGTTTCGTGGTTGATATTTTGTGTGATGCAGTTTCTAAATACAAGTCAACTACGCAAAACCATATTCATGGTTGTGTAGTTGTGCTTGTACTGGCTTATCTGCATAGGTTCCCATGTCAAGGTCGTGCCGATTCTAGTGCACTTCCCCTTATTTAACATTGGACAATGAAGAATTTGTCAGAGAGGCTTGAAAAAGAGAAGAATATTGGATATGGGAATTCTCTTATGATTGACTGGTATCCTATTAGTAAGCAGAGACTCAAGCCTGTTGTGCTTTATGATGGCACTGTTTCATGCATCAGATATCCTATTCCTGATGGTGTTCGTATGGATGCGGAAATTCAGAATAGTTCCAACGATGTTAGTCATTCTCTCTTTTTCATGTCTTTTTATTTTTGAAATAGTGTAGTTTGTCTATTTTATAGTTGTAATTATCTAGTTTTTTTGCATGTTTTGTCTACTTTTATTGAATATGTTACCTTTCAGTGGTATTTGTCTGCTTTTTTTATTTTTTTGTCTGAAATTGTTTTGTTTTGCTGATTTTGTCTAGTTTTTAGAAGTTCTTGTGTAGTTTTTAGTAGTTATTGTATAGTTTTTAACATTTCTTGATTTGCCTACCTTTTTTGCGATTTTTGTATTGTTTTTTAATGGAATTGTCTAGTTTTTTCTTAATTACTGCTTATGTAAAGTGGTTTTTATATTTGTAGGCAATGGATGAGGCGCTTCAATTTCTTAAATGAGATGTGGAAGTTGTTTTCCACACATATTCTGCTCGTGTTTTGAAAACACTGAAAGTGCCTGAGGTGGAGTCTGCATCTGCATCACAAGAAGAAGTATCACTAACACAAAAGTTTTGGTCCGATCCTGGGGTGTTGAATAAATTAGATCAAATGGTGGCCATGTACTTCCTGATGTTGAGAAATGATTGTCCAAGCTTCAGTCTTGGGTTTTCTCAAGCTGAAGCAGATCAGAACATTACAGATATGTTTGATGCTATAAGAGCTTCCCAAGTTGCCAGTGATAATGTAGCTGCGAGTCCTGATGTAAGTATTTATTGTTAGGGGAAATTTATGTAGGTCCCCCTGATAAATTTGCTAATAACACTTTAATCCCTCTGATTCCAACAATAACACCATAGGACAAAATTAACAAATCAATTACAACACAGTCCAAAATTCAAATTGCTACCAAACACATCCTTAATTTTAACTTCTAAACAATTTACATTTTTATTATAAATTTTCATTTTATTATAAAATTGATCCAAACAATTTGTATTTACTCCCTATTACTTTATTTCTATTTTCAAACTTACCAACAAAAATTGCAAATAATCCTTTTAACAAATTTAATAATTATTTTAAATATAAAAGTTTATTATGAAATAACAAAAATTTACAAAACATAATTAAAAAAATAGAAAATAAAGAAAATTGTAATATAAAATATTTAGTTGTTAATAATTTTGAGATTTTTTTATAAGTTTTTGCTATTTCTTACTTCCATCCTCGCGGGACAAGGTTACCACTTAGTTTTAGTTCAATAGACCAATCTGTTATTGTTGAAATCAGAGGGACCAAAGTATTATTACCCTATATATTGGGGGGACCTGTGGTAATTTTCCCTAAAATTAACCATGATTAAATTAGTTGGGTTAAATGACACATGTCAACAATTCAAATGGTGGAGCTGGAGGAGATGGCGTAACAATTTGGGTGAGAGGATTCGGAGCCCACAACAATATGGGTTTGTATTTCCAAATCCCAAAATTGGATTTGAGGAGATATATACATTGTAGATTTGAAATCCTACAATTCTTTACTTCCAAGCATGTTAATCTAAATTTATATTGATTAATTGGAGACTTAATTCTGCCAGTTAACAATATTATATATTTCTTACTTAGACAATCACATTAATGACTTGATAAAAGTGCAAAGTCTAACCCGAGAAACAAAGAACCCAAACATTATGTTTACAAATTGACATATGTCAAACTCGAATTTTGGTTGGAAAATGAAATGAAATCGTTATAATTCCATGTAGGGTTTTTGTGGTGTTTTAAGTCTCTTTTTTACATGGACTCATAGACTATTACGTACTATTATATATACTAATGGTTTTTTTCCTTTCAATTAAGACATGATTTTTAATTGTACACTTTCCAAGGTGCACGTTCACATAAAACATACTCCCTTCGATTTTTAATATAAGATTTTTTTTTATTTTTCACACAAATTAAGATAATTCTATCTTCATCAATAGTCTTGGTAAAGATTAAAAATATAAATGTTGGTGTCGTGGACAAATAAATGAACATATAGAAGATGAGAATTGTGTTTAGTCTTTGTAGAGTCCAAGACAAAATAAATGAATTACAATAAAATAAATGAGTTGGATGCATAGAAAATGATGGAAACACTAAATCACATGGTAAACTATTCTAAAACATCTTATATTTATCAAATAAACAATAAGTCAAAACATCTTATATTAAAAATGGGAGGGAGTATATATTTATTTTAATTATCAACATAATTTCTAGCCATTTGATGTATGAAAATTTGAATATAATTCATATATAATAGTTACACACAAAGTCTTGGAAGAGACGTGTATTAGTGAAAGACCTGAGAGACGGATTGATGTTCTTAAATATATGTATTATGTTTTAAACAATATAAGTAATGTTTTATGGGTGAATATTTTATATCATTTTTTTTACGTATATGTATATTATCGATTTTCTTAGTAAAACCTCTGATGCTTTTGAAATTAACCGTAATGTTTGCATGTGTTCTCTTCATAGGACTGTCTCTTGCAAACTCAGTCTGTTACCTTGTAAAATCCCGAATTTTTATTGAACCGTCTATTTGGATTAATCTGGAGACGAGAAATTATTTGGACCTGAGTTGCCATACGGGATTTTATAAGTTATTATTTTTATGGATCGATAAATTAAGACGGGCTATGATAATTTTATTGGGTTAGATTTGCACCGGATTAAAACCCCGATTAATGTACAAAGGAGTTATTGGAAAATTTGGGCCTGGCTAGTTATATCATTACGTTAGATAAGATATATTTTTACTAGGTTAAGCCTATTTACACTACCCAAATATGGTCAAAGAAAAAGAAGAAGAAAGTGATGTAGTTTATGGAACCAACTGCCGCAAGAGAATAGAATTAGAGAAGAGAAGAAGATAGAGAACATCTTCAAGAAAAGGTGAGTTGTTAATCTTCTGTTACTTGGTCTTTAAGAGTAATTAATTATGGGACAAGATTTGATAAGTGTGATACAGAATCCTTTGGCGCATTCTTTCAGGACAAGGTTACTGTACTGCGCGATCGATCGATCTAATGTACTGTAAAGTCGGTGGTTCAAGGTTACTGGTGAATAGTGGCTACGGCTTGGATTGACAGAAAGGTGGAGATAGAATTATATATATTTGTGACTTATGATCGATCATGACCGGACAGCGGGAAAGTATTGAAATTGTTCTTCACATAGTGCTGTGATTTGATATGTGTGGTGGAGCTCATACCATGGATATATAGTTCGATGGACTTAATAATTGGATAAGGGGGTTATTTGACACTTTTACTTGTATTTTATTGTTATCGTATATATATGTATTATTAAAATGTTTGCCAACTTGTGACTATTATATCAAGAAATGAGACTTGGTATAATAAGTATTTTCAAAAGGATCAAGTATGTGAATGCCCAAAATTGTGTTTCTATGATGCATGTGACGTGTGATAAAAATATGTTTCTGTTACATGGAGAAACAAAATATGTTTTAGCTCTCAGTTTTGCCTACCATACTATTATTGTTTCCTATTTAGTAAACCTACTGTTTATATTTCCTTTCGGGGAAAACCTAATGTTACTGTTATGTATGCCATCTTCCCTGCCACGGAATCTAATAGTGGCCTAGTGTAATTCTGATTGAGCTAAACTACTGTCTTACTGTTTTGTGAAAGTACTCCATGTTCTGATTTTGGATATGTGAATTGTTATCATGTGTATATAAATATGTATGTTTTACTACGCTGCTTGATCCGGTAGAAGTGTCATTGAGGCTCACCCTTACCCACCACTTTCAGATGTTTAGAGAAGTGCTATTGGTTGATGGTACCTTGGAGTCGAGCAGGGTGGACATGTGATGGAGTTTATGAAGGCTGTTTAGTAGTTGTAAACTTGAGCTTAGTATTGTATATGATGACTTGTATATTGGGAGCATTGTTGTATTTTGAGGATTTGTTATTGTTGTAAAAACCCGGAATTTATTTTTGGACCGTCCATTTGAATTTAATTTGGAGACAAGAAATTATTTGGACTTAAGTTGATTTACGAGATTTTATAGATAATTATTTTACGGATTAATAAAAGAGGCAAGATTATGATTTAATTAATCAGACGCGACCAGAAATGGGTTACAGTAAAGTTCAAGTTGGGCCCAGGATGAGCCCAAGCAAACCCTAAGTTAAAACTCTAGTCTTCTTCTTCCTCCTCTCTACACTTCCTTAGGCAGCCTCCAAATCCACCACCACCAAGCTCCGCCCGTTTATCCCTCCTCCACGCCACCGATCTTCCTTCTTCCTTCCGATGCGAATGAAATCGAGTAGTGTTGGGATTATCGAACTGAGGTTGGTGTGTATCGCGACATGGAAACAAGAGGACGAATTCGCGATTCGATTTGGACTGATTCGTGTTGTTTTGGGGCGGTTACTCATCGATTTGAATGGAGGGATTGATGGTTATTCGATTGCTGTAACCTTGGCCTTGATTCGGAGTCGATTGGTTCGATTCAGGAAGTTTTGGATTGTAGCAGGGACTAGTTTGAGGTTTTCTGAAAGTTAAAACCCTCCCTTTTGAGAATTTGAAGGTGCCAGGGACCTTTCTGCAATTTGACGAACTTCAGTATATTCTAGTTTTGACCCAGCAACCCGTAATACCTGTTATGCCCCTGGACCTTGTGTTATCTACCGAATCTGCCCTTAACACGATATATACTATTATCTGCATAACTTGTAACAACCGAAAGCCTAGCCCAGTTGGTTTGTCACAATGCTGGAGTTCACAGGTTCGAACCCAGCTCTGACCATTTATATTTTTAAGCCCTGTTTGTACCCAAAAAATTACCGTATTACCCCTGGACATGTAGAATTACTATATTGACGTCCCACCATTTTTATCCTATTTTTCCTAGCTCCAGAATTTACCATTTTGCCCTTGTTACCATAACCTTTAAAACCGTAGTAAAGACTAGACGGAGTTTGTGATTGGTTCTTTGGAGGATTTGTGGTTTATGGTGACTATTGGAGATTCGATGTGCAAGCTAATGGATGGTTTTGCAGATTATTTAGGCTTAACTTGGATTCGTATCGACCTTGAGGTAAGGGGGTTTCTTTGACACTTTTGCTTTTATTTTCCGATATAAAATGTATATATGTATAGTTTTCAATTGACAAATAACTTATGGTTATTATATCATGTTATGGGACTTGATATAATAGTCTTTTCGAAAAAGGATCAAGTATGTGAATTCCCAAAAGTATGTTTTATGATGCATGTGATGTGTGAAAATTATGTTTCTGTACATGGAGGTAAAATATGTTTTGGCTCTGAGTTTTGCCTACGCTCTGTACTGACCTCTTATGAGGGTTTATTGGCATAGAAGTATACTTCCTACCGTTTATTGTTCCTTTCCGCGGGGGAACCTACCGTTATTGTTCTTGTTTAGGAAACCTACTGTTTATGTTTCCTTTCGGGGAAACCTACTGTCACTGTTATGTATGCCATCTTCCCTGCCACGGGATCTAATAGTGGCCTAGTGTAAAATCTGATTGAGCTAAACTACTGTTTTGTGAAAGTACTCCATGTTCTGATTTTGGATATGTGAATTGTTATAGTGTGTATATAAATATGTATGTTTTACTACGCTGCTTGATCCGGTAAAAGTGTCATTGAGGCTCACCCTTACACCCCCTTTCAGATATTTAGTAAGTGAAGTGACACTGGATGGTACAGTAGAGTGGAACCCGGTAGACGGATGGTGGATCTTATGAAGACTTTCAGTAGTTGTAGCGTACTCTGAGATTTATATTGTATAGGATTATTAGTATTGTTGAGATTGTCGTTTTGTATTGAGGACATGTAATATTATTGTATTTGGAATTTTAGATGCTCTGTTGTACCACTTTGAGATATTTATGTATTTTGAGGATTAAAGTTAGGCTTCGTCTTGGCGTGAGCCCATCTCACGATAGACGGCCGGTCGCGTCAAAGCATTTTGGTTTTGGGGCGTGACAGATAAAGTTTGACTGCAAAAAGTCAAAGTGGGAAGCTATTCCCGGGTCGAATAACAATTCCAACCATTCCATCTAGATATGTAAGTACTTTCATTCTGATTTTTCCATGCATATAGGATAAAGTGGCTGCTTTTACACTTCATATGCTTTTCCTATGTCTAGATTTTTGGCAATGTCCAAGTAGAAATGTCTCACAAATCCATCAAAGGCAGAATTAATCTGGGAGAAGAAAGGTAAAAACAAAGACTTAAAAAGGAAGGAAAAAAAGAGCAGAAAATGAGATATTTAGATCAAAGTAATAGAGCAGACATATATTGACTTATTTAAGAGTAAGTTCAAATCTTCGCAAGAGTCACAGACCATGCAGAGGAATTAATTCCAAGTTTGGGTATTGTTCGTCCATGGTCGACCTGCCAATCATCCTAGGTCGTGGTCTTCAACTTCTCTTCTTTATTTGAGTCGAATAGTTGTTGTATTGCGCCTTTGTTATGCTTTGGAATCAATATATATATATATATATATATATATATATATATAGACACACACACACACACACACACACACACACACACACACACACACACACACACATGCAGATATATACATAATATATGTATGTATATGTATATATGTATTATAAGTAGTATATAACCAAAAACTGGGCGCGTGTAGGTACCCGTAAAACTAACAACCGATCAATCCCAGTCATCCATCATTGTTAATATTGGTCTTACGGCGCGTG
>CM048843.1:52147012-52232012 GCA_026545765.1 Plantago major | reverse complement strand
CCCTCCCCGCCGATCACCCTTATGCAGCTGGAAAACCCGCCTCCTCCCGTTCTAGCTCAGGGAGAATCCTCCCTTACTCCATTTGGAGACATTCCACTAGCAAGGGAAAGCACCAGCAGGCCACCGGCGAGGATTCTGTGCAATGGATATCACCAGGAAGCGCCGCCCAATCGTCAGCGACGAGGGTGGGATCACAGCGGCGGAAGTCGAGATTATCAGACAAACGGAGGATGGGGATCAAGGACACACCCCAATATGCATTGGAGACCCACTCAATCCAGAGGACTGAGAATTGGGATCTTCTTCTCCGGTCAGCGATCGGGATGGGATACAGGCGGAACGGGAGGTGAACAGTCGCCTGGTTCCGATTGGTCGCCACACCTTCCGCATCATGCCTTACTACACTCAACCTCTTCTGATGCAGATGCCTCAAAATTCTCAGGTGATCTCGTTTCGGTATCGCTATCACGACACAATGCTGAGCACGGGGCTGGAACTTCGCCACATGCTCTCGATTCTGCCTTAGGGGGATGGCAGGTTTCCTCAAGTTACACCAACTCCGCTGGAGAATCCAACGCCAACCAGGCCAGTTGGAGTGTTGTATCCTTCAATTAATCCTTTATCAATGAGGATTCTGGCCTGGAATGTGCGAGGAGCTGCTAGACCGAAAATGCACGCGGCTTTGGCAGATTATATTCGTCAGTATCACCCGCTTGTGACTATTATCATGGACACTAGGATCTCATATGATCATGCTAATGCTCTAAAGTCGATGTTTAGGTATACTAATCGCTATATCCTTTCTCCGGCTATGCGTTCTCCACGAGTTGGAGGCTTCTGGGTTATGTGGAATGCAGCGGACGTCGACATGATTGTCCACGATGTGGGTGATCGCATAGTGAATTTCCGTATCATCGAGCCTCACCAACCCCTGCCGCTCTATGTTTCTGGAGTTTATAATAATCCACGGCCGCAGAATCAGGATCAGGTATGGACAGCTTTGCGTTCTATTTCTGCTTCCATTTCGGGTCCTTGGTCTATCCTTGGTGATTTTAATTCAATTTTGCATCCTGCTGAACAAAGTAGGTGGTAGGCAGCGTCCTAATTGGCGTCGTATTGAGGATTTTAGGAATTGTCTAATTGATTGCGGTCTTTCTGATTTAGGGTTTTATGGTTCCCCCTTCACCTGGAATAATCACCAATTTGGTTCGACTTTTATTTGTAAAGGATTAGATAGGGCCTGCGCTAATATCCTAATACGCTTGTTAAGCATATCGTCACTTCTACCTCTGATCATAAAGCCCTCTTCCTTGATACTAATGTTTCTGCACGCAAACCCTTTCAACATTTTCGTTACGAGAATATGTGGGCTGAAAGTAAGGTTTTCAATGCGAATTTAAAAGCTTTCTGGGCTAGTTTGCCCACTGATCTTCCTGGCCGCAAACTGCTTCTATTTTTGCTTCAAAAATTCAAAAATGGAAACTAGCACCTTTACATGAAATAAATTTAGAGATTTCTCATCTTCAGTAGGAGCTTACTCTTATTGATAATCGTCTTCTTTCGAATCCTGCTTATTATGGTCCTTTGGAAAATGGGTTGCGTTCGCAATTAGATACTCTTTTACAACAATGTAAACTTTTTTGGGCCCAACGGGCTAAAAGAAACTGGGTTCGACATGGAGATACCAATTCCCGATATTTCCATGCTAGAGCTACATTTCAAAAACGAGCTCACTTCATTCATGGTATTAAAAATTAGCACGGGGATTGGGTCACAAATCCCATTGAAATTTGCAATTCTTTTTACAATTTTTATAAAACTCAGTCCTGTTCTGTGGGTTCTGATCTTACTCCTTTTGAAAATCTGCTCCTTCCAAGTTTAAATGAGCAAGATAATGCTTTATTATTGGGCCGCTGTACAGTCAATTGGGCCGCTGTACAGTCAATTGGGCCGACCAAAGCTCCTGGCCCAGATTGGTTTAACTCTTCTTTTTATCAGCAAACTTGGTCCATCGTTGGTCCTTCTATATGCTCTTATGTCAAAAACTTTTTCAACTCGGGTGTCTTAGATCCCAGTTTGAATCAGACTCAGATTGTTGTTATACCTAAAAAACCAAATGCTATGGAACCAGCTCAGTTCCGCCCAATAACATTGTGCAATGTTTCTTTTAAAATTATTACCAAAATTCTTGTGGCCAGATTACGTTCTTTCATACCCAAACTTATTTTGCCTTCTCAAAATGGTTTTGTTCCAGGGCGGAATATAGGTGACAATGTAATGTTGGCCCACGAGCTTTTGCATACCATGCACAAAAAGAAATCTTCTGGCCAACATTATTTGGCTTTAAAATTAGATGTTGAAAAGGCGTATGATCGTTTAGAATGGCCCTTTCTTAAACTTGTGCTTTTAAAATATAATTTTCATCCCTGGCTAATTCACCTGATTATGCAATGTGTTACAACTGCTTCTTTTACTGTGAAAGTTAACTCGGAAATTTCTGATTCGTGGATTCCCACTTGAGGTATTCGACAAGGGGATCCACTTTCACCTTTCCTCTTTATTTTGTGTCAAGACTTGTTAACTGCTTTGATTGTGCATAACATGACGAACAGAACAATTTCAATGCTCAAAGACTCCCCCAACTCTGCTCCAATACCCCTGCTCAGCTTTGCTGATGATTGTATGTTATTTTGTAAAGCGTCTAAGTCTTCCCTGAAAACATTAATGCGTTGTCTGTCCACCTATGCAAAAGCCTCTAGCCAAGCTATCTGTTGGCCAAAATCACGTATAATTTTCTCTCCTAATGTTCCTGTTAATAGGAAACAACAAATTGTGCAAGAGTTGGGGGTTACTTATAATGGTCGAAAAGACAAGTATTTGGGTGTCCCCTTTCTTTTTGGACGTAAAAAAATTGAGTTTTTTGACGATCTTATTACTCGAACCTCCTCTTGTATAAATGCGTGGTATAATCATTTTCTTTCGGCAGCTGGTCGTACGGTTTTAGTACAGTCTGTTACTAGTGCTGTCCCTACTTATGCTATGTCAGTTGCTCCTGTCGCGTCTCATACAATTTTACATCTCAATCGAATTAATAAAAAATTTATGGAACTCTACCAATCAGGGAAAAACTAGATCTCGAGTCAAATGGTTTGATGTTTGCTCTTCCAAATATATTGGTGGTTTGGGCATTCGTGATTTACATCTTCTTAATAAGGCTTTTCACCTTAAACTTTTGTGGCGTCTCTTGACTCAGCCCTCTTCCTTATGGGCTCGCACCTATAAAGCCAAATACTTTCCTCGTTCTTTATGGGAAGCCCGTCCCTCTAATTCGCAAAGTTGGCTTTGGAAATCTTTACTTCGGTGTCAATCCCAACTCGCTCATTTTGTGGCTTGGCAAGTCGGGGATGGTACTTCTATCCGGTTTTGGGATGATCGTTGGGTGACCTTTAAAAAGCTTTCGGACTTCGGCTGTAATTTCTACCAATGCTCCAACAATGGTTAGTGATGTTATTGCAAACCGTTGTTGGAATTTGCAAAAACTACGCGACTGTCTTCCAGATGAAATTGTTGATGAGATTTTAGCTATACCTTTGTCTTCTATCCCTAGTCCGGATAAAGTGATTTGGCCTTTTTATTCGAGGGGAACTTTTTCTATTAAAACGGCCTACCAACAGCTTGTCAATGGTAAATCTCCAACTCCGAGGTGGCCATGGTATCGACTGTGGAAACTAAAAAACTCTACCTAAAATTCGTTTCTTTATCTGGCAGACAGTTCATGGCAAGCTTCCCACGGCGGTTTATCTCCATCAACGTTCTACCCTCCCTTCTCCTATATGTCAACTATGTAATTCTGCGGATGAAATTGAACACTTATTCTTTCAGTGTTCAGCTTTTGCTCAAGTGCGTTTTTGGCTTTTCCCTGGTCAGTTGGATTATCAAAACCTCACTATCCAACAAGTCTTCTTCGACTTGCAACTTAACTCTGCACATCAACTTTTACTTGTTAACTTTTGTTGGTTATTTTGGATGGCTCGTAATAGTTTTGTGTTTCGAGATAAACCCAAAACCCATTAACCCTTATGCCTTACGGTTTTCTTACTACAATTTGAAACACAGTTTGCAAATCAAATTCCCACATCAAACTCATCCAAAACAACCTCTTGCTTGCGTAAGTGTTTCCCCTTCCCCTGGTTTTGTAAAGTTAGCTGTTGATGGCTCAGTATTAACGACCCATGGCACAGCAGGAATCGGATGTGTTTTGTGTGATTTTGCAGATCATAGCATAGCTGCTGCTATGGGCACTATTGGCCGCACAGACATTGCTACAGCTGAACTCACAGCTGTATGCACGGGTCTTTCGTTGGCAGTCCATAGAAAGTGCACTCATGTCGAGCTTCAAACTGATTCGGCTTATGTTTTCAGAGATCAGTCTCCTTAGGCACCACTTTCAACATCTCAAGTGTCGTCTAGTTTATCGTCAAAATAACCGTGTGGCTGACACACTAGCTAAGTATGGTAGTGGCGTAACTCCTGTTAATAGTTCAGTAGTCAAGTAGATCCTGCTAGATCTGGTGTTGTGTTTTGGAGCTACAGTCCTGTGTGGCTTACTGATCTTGTAGAAGAAAACCGACGGACTAGCTCGATCCGTCTAGTTAGTAGTAGCGTGGATTGTAATGGCTCTAAAACAGTACTACTCTTCTAGTTAAATAGATCTCCTGTTTTCAAAAACAAAAAAAAAAAATGAATAGGCATGACCGTCTAATTTTGATATCGCCCATACAAAATCAAATTACTGCGTTTAATGTTTAAAAAATTATTGCGTTTTCTAATTGACCAATCAGAAATAAAAGGTGTTACAAACTGTCACAACTCACTTACAATACAAAAAATGAATTTTGAAAAATCGCCCAAAGCATAACAAGAATGGTCAATTTCTGAAAAATTGCTCCGCAAGATGTCATGCGACGGGTTCATGAAGAGATTTTGAAAAACTGCACTCTAATGGGTCGTGGTTATTATTCCGTCGTCAATTTTTTTTAATTTTTTATTACATAGTTAACACAATAAACGTATTATAAAAACATTTAGAAGTTAAAATTAATAAAATTGTAGTTTAATTATACTGTTTTTTAGTAATTTAAGGGTGGAAAAATAGTTAAAATATAGTTAAGAATGGTCTCTATATGTAGAGGGAAAAAAACAAAAAACAACAAAATAATTTTTATATTTATTATTTTATAATAATCAATTGTGAATTAAAACAAAATATAAAACAACAAGAAACAAAACAATAAAAAATCTACATAAAAAGAAGATGTTTAATGGAGAAGAAAGAAGGGTTTATTACGTTCCAGTTCAGAATGAGCTAATTGAGCTGATCTAGGACTGTGAAAATTTTCAGATGTCATCCCCATTCATTTTATATATATTCCCATACAGACCTGTACTGGGATAAGGAAATTGTGTTTGTCTGCTGTAGGCTCCTCTACTCTACGCGAGTGGATCCACGCCTCAACCGAACTGCCTATTTTTTTGCCTTGTTATTTATTTGGCGTTCCAGTGAGACAAAATCGGACCCAAAAAACAATGTGTATGACCCAAACACAAGTTGCGAGACTAATCTGGGCCCAAACACATGTATAGGTCAATATCAGCAAATACCATCATCCTCACTTTCCCTTTTCTCACTTTCTCTGCACCCATGAGTCTCTTCGGCCTTGGCAGGTAATTTGCTTTTCCATCCTTCCATTCTATTTATCGATCGTCATCTCTACTTCCTTAGATCTGTCCTTTCCTTTTTCTCTTTCGATTCTTTTCCGTTTTATTTTCTGATTTTCCTCAATGATTGTGATCAATTCATTCATCTTGATCCTTTTCGTGAATCCAATTGAGATTTGATGTTTTCCAAACTTCAAATACAGATTGGATGTTATCAGTTTGTAGCTTTAATTTTGAGATGTGGATGAACAAGTGAGGCAGAGAAAGACAAGAGAGAACGTGCCTTTTGTTGTGTTGAGTGGTGGAATGCGGTGGACGATGGCGGTGGTGGAGCGGTTGTCAAGGAGGCGGTGAAGGAGGCTAATTTTTGTACTGTACTTGAACAAGAAGAGTATGGATGAGTGATTAGAGAGATGAGAGAGATTGAGATAGAGAAAAGAATGGATGATTTGAATAAGAATGATTTGTGCCTACAGTGGGGGGACAAGGATCAGACACTAGAAGATACTTGTTGATACGGAAATGTGTCCAATCCGTTAAGGGCACCATAGAGCGTGTCCTAAAAAGCGCATCACGGCTTAACTAGCCAATTCAGTACTGGTCCGACCTCACATGGTCCGCCCAAAGTGAATCGACCAGTACGCTGAAGTCACTACATCTCCACAGCTAGTCCGAGCTGGCTAAGGAAAGGACTTCCAAACCTGACCATGTCGATGAGAGATGCTAACGGACCGTGAGAGAATCTCGGACGCCACGTACATTAAGACCAAACGTATATAATGTAACCATCGAGATACTTAGTGAGACTCTTGGCTCGGACATCCGAGTTACCAGGCGGATCAACCAAGCGGATGTCTGTCCGAGGGACTAACACGGACCCAACAGGCGGAACAGTACTCTCAGAGGGAAAACATCCAAACTACCCTCCCAGGCCCATTTATCGGTATTGGACTACTGTTCACTAATGGGCCATGGGCCAAAGGTAGCATTGGTGTCCAAATCTAGATCGTACACTTGGCATCATCTTATGAGCTACTTCATGAGTATATGATAACTATAAATATAGCACAAGGTCCAAGACCTTGGGAGGGCAGGAGGTGGAGAAGCAAGATCAAAGTGATATCCATAATACCTTTCCCATTACTATTGCATTGAGAGCTACCATCTCTCCTTTGAGTAAAGCCTCTTTCCGGATTGACCTTGGCAATCCGGGTAACCCATTCTAACCCCCCCCCCCCACTTAGTCCTTTCAGGTGCTCTTTCTCGGACAAGCCTTTTATCGGACTTCAAGTTGGAGGCGGAGCTTGGATTAGGTTACCTGCAGTGGTAGTGTTGGTGTTGAGAGGTTTATCCCTCAACATTTTGGCGCCGTCTGTGGGAATCTTTACGAAAAGCACCTGTGTTTCGAGTAAACCAATGGCAAGAACGAGACGAGACGGTAATGGTACTGAAATTAAGAACTCCACCACCGCGCCCGTGGGGACGCCCGCCCACCCGGGGACGCAGGGCTGCAACGGTAAGAGGAAGATATCCAAGCGAGGGACGCACAGCCAGTCCTTCCTCGGAGGAAGATGCGGCCCGAGCTTCTCCGACAAGAGCTCAAGGCCCACCCGCACCCCAACAATTCACGATGCCTGATGGACGCATTGTCCGCACTAACGACCTTGGATTGAGCGAGATGCAGTTTGACAGGCTGCTAACGATCATCGAGGTGCACAGGATCAACAATGCTCCTCCACAACAAGCCACTCCGCCAGTGGTTACGCCTCATCAGGCAGAGCCAGCATTGTCTAGGAACGGACAACGTCCAATCCAGCAGAGATTAGGAGATCAGAAACCCCAGGAGGATTTGCGAGATCTATTGGACAGGCGGGCATCAGCCTCACAAATCCGAGGGGAAGGAACAAGTAAGGAGAGAGCGCCAAGACGTGAACAATAGACACCCAGAAGTTCCACTCCCAGTGCCTCCGAGGGACAGGGATCAAGTGGCGGAAACAATTCCAAGAGCCCGCATGAACGAACTTCCCGCGGATGTGGCCATGCATCCGAGGACATGGGAGATCATGACGGAAGACGAGATCTATGCCCAGCAAAAGGCTTTAGAAGCTCAAATTCTAAGCCTCGGACGTCTCGTAAAAGATCACGAGCAGATAACTACCGGTAGCAAATCCCTATGTGATGATATCATGAGAGAAGGAGAAAGCGAATTCGGACCAAGTGATTCCAAACTTGGAATACTACTATGGGGACGCTTGTCCCGTGGGTCACCTGACACGCTTCAACAGCAAGATGGATTCCAAAGGGATGAGTGACAACACTAAAGCCCTCACTTTCTCGTCCACCCTCTTCGGGACTGCCATGGATTGGTACACCTCTTTGCCGAATAATTCGATACGATCGTGGCGGATCATCTTCTAAATTCTTGGCTCGATTCGCAAATCCAAGAGGAGAAAAGCGTCCGTGGAGCATCTAGCGAGGCGTTATCTGAGAGCACGAGGATCTAAGGACTTTCTTGGATCGATTTCACACGGAGGTTCTTCGGGTTGAGCCACACAGTATTAAAGAACGGGTCCGACACCTGTATGCTAATACTCTCAACTCGGAACTCCGAAGAAAACTCTCAAGTCAAGAGGTAAGAAGCGAAAAGTACTTAGAAGACATCTGTGAGGAAGTGATGTATGGAGAAGATTACAGAAGGAATGTTCCAGTGAGAGCCAGCTCCAAGAAAGCAAAGGATCCGGTGAAGCAAGACCAACGTCCGGTAAAGTTTGATTCAAGAAGGGATCAAAGAGACAGAGGTTTTCACATGGAGAGAAGTCCGCCAAGGCGATATGCGGACTATACCCGGCTCAACAGACCAAGATCCGACATCTTGGCAACTATTGTTGAGAAGAAGCTGGACGTCCAATGGCCGAAGCCCCCTCACAGCGGCCGTAAGAGCAAGAACGCATTGTGCAAGTTTCACAAGTGTCGCGGACACGAAGCAGACGATTGCATTCAAGGTGAAGGTGGAACACGATAAGGGATGAAAAATTGAAGGAGCATATCTATAAGGGCGAACACATGCGACAAGATAGAAACGAAAGGAGAGATGAGAGGATGACGGAACCACCGCCACTCATTGCCTCGCCCCCTCCAACCAACTATCCGCCCATCTGGACCAACGTTCTTACCGATATCTTGTGATATCGAAATGGAAACGCCCATACAATGGGGTGATCAACACTATTGGGAGGACCAAAGGGGAGATAGCGAACGGAGCCTGAGCGCATCGCAAAACCTCCGAAACAACGACCGCGCATATGCTAGTCCGGCAATTCCAGGCACTAACGCCATCATTCGATGACAGTGAAATTCCTCTTCCTACGGCAGGGGGAGAAGACATCGAAAACCCAGATGTCCCACTGGTGGTCTCCTTGACCATTGCAACCTACCGAGTGAATAAGATCTTGGTTGACACTGGAAGTTCCTCGAACATCATCTCTAAGAGGACACTGGATCAGATGGCATTGGGTAGAGTCCGATATGGCAGAGTGCACACCTCCATATTAGGATACGGAGGAGGAACTGTACGACCCCTCGGAAGTATCATGTTACATGTTTCTCTTGGTACCTTTCCGGCAAGGGTGACACAAGAAGTCCGCTTCGTGGTGGTCGAACAAACTTTCGACTACAGTGCCATCTTCGGATGCCCAGGTCTCAACCAGTTCCGAGCTGTTTCATCTACTCTCCACAATAGGATGAAGTTCCCAACGGCCTTCGGAGTCGGACAAGAGCTCGGAAATGTCAGAGAAGCTTGGGAATGTTATATCATGTCCACAAGAAGGGCGTCTGCGCCCGTGCTAACAGTCACCATGACTCCCGACGCACCCACTATCCTTCCACCCAGAAAAGAGGACTCACAAGTCGGTAGGAAGCGGAAGGAAAATTTCCTAGAACGACTCGAATTGAGCCCCATGAGACCCTTAAAGAGATCGAGATTATTCTTTGGCGATCCGAAGAAAACAAGGATCGGGACCGAAATGAATGTGGAAGTAGAGATGAAGCTCATCGCTTGCCTCAGAAAAGCAATGATGTGTTACTTTGAGTACCGACGATCTGAAGGGGATCGACCCAGATTCTGATTCACCGTCTGAACATGGATCCTTGATCAAATACATCCGAAAAGGAAAGACTTTGGCCCAATCAAGGATGCCATCATATCCGCCAAGTCGATCGACTCTAAAGCGGGACACATCGAGGAAGTCCGCTATTACATGGGTTTGCAATGTTGTTCTGGTCGAAAAGTCGCCAGGCAAGTGGCGAATGTGTAATGACTTCACAAGGTTGAACAAGTTTTGCCCCACGGATAGATCAACTGGTTGACTCTACCTCCGGATGTCATCTTGAGCTTCATGGGCGCATACCAGGCTTCTACCAAATTCGGATGGCGAGGAGGACGTTAAGAAAACGGCTTTCTTCGCGGCAGGAGGAGTATACTGCTTCAAGGTGATGCCATTCGGACTGAAGAACGCGGGAGCCACCTACCAGCGACTGGTAAACCAAATGTTCAAAGACGAAATCGGGAAGACGATGGAAGTCTACGTAGACGACATGCTTGTTAAAAGTAAGACTGAAGAAGAGCATATTGAGCATCTCAACAATTGCTTTTCCATTCTGCGGAAGTATGGGATGAAACTGAATCCGGAAAAATGCACTTTCGGAGTAAAGGGAGGAAAATTCCTCGGATACATGGTCACGGAAAGGGGAATAAGCGCCAATCCCGAGAAAATCAAGGCGATCCTAGATCTGCCACACCCGAAAACCCTCAATGAGGTACAACGGCTCATAGGAAGTCTCATGTCCTTAAGTTGTTTTATTTCCCGATCAGCCGAGAAGAATCTTCCGTTCTTCAAAACCCTCCGGAAAGGAGAGAACTTTGTGTGGACCGCGGAATGTTCTGAGGCTTTCGAAAAGTTGAAAGAATACCTCCATTCCCCTCCACTGCTCTCCAAGCCCGTCGAAGGAGAACCACTCTACCTCTACCTAGCAATTACGGAAGAGGCAATGAGTTCATCCTGTCTGATTCAAGCTAACGAGCATTTGCCAATCTACTATCTTAGCAAAGCCCTTGCTGGGGCGGAGACAAGATACGTGAAGATCGAGAAACTCGCATACGCTTTAGTTTATACCGCCAGACGGTTAAAACCTTACTTTAACTCTCACAAAATAGTGGTACTAACTGTGGAACCTTTGAAACAGGTCCTAGGAAAGCCCGACCAATCTGGACGACTCTCTAAGTGGGCGATCGAGCTCAGCGAATACGACATTTGCTACCAGGCTCCGTCAGCCAAAAAGGCCCAGGTCCTCGCCGACTTCTTAGCGGATTACCCAGAGAAGGATTCAGAGAAAGTCCCTGACAAGCAAGTGTTCGAGTGCTTAATCACCAAACATATAGTCCAAATCGGCCCTTGATGTTCAACCCAGAAAACCTTGAGGAAGCCCAGTTCATCAATCGGCCCCTCCCTTTGTCAGAGGGGGAAACTCGGGTCAACCAAATGTTTCTACTTGGTGATGTTCCCAGAAATCCCAGTTCGGACAACATCAGAACGAAAATCACTGGAGGGGATGAACCAAGAGCGGAACCTCAGCAGCTCGCAGGAGATCTCCAAATCAAAAAACATCCTTCCGATATCTGGACATTGGAAGTCGATGGTTCTTCCACTGGAAGAGTGGGAGGAATTGGAATCTACCTTAAGAGCCCAGAGGGCGTGGAACTCGACTATGCGATTTCCTTGGATTTCAAAGTTACCAATAATGAGGCGGTATGAGGCACTTTTAGTGAAATTGCGGCTGTGAGTCTCTCAAGCGGAAGGTCAAAGCTTACGGACTCACATTTCGTCGAGGCCCAATTTTCGTGAAGTTTTGCCACAAAAGGTCCTTCGATGATCAAGTATCTTGAGCTACTCAAGAATGAGGCCGGCCGAGGAATTCACCTTGGAAAAGTTTGTGAGTTTGGAGCGAAAGAGTGATGCCTTGGCAAAATCGCATCTGCTCTGGCGGCTTTGGACCTGAGAGAGTAATTCTACTCACCATTACTGACTCATCCGTCATGGGTCCCAGTTCGGCGGTCATGATACTTGACACAGGAAGAAACTGGATGACTGACATTTTTAACTATCTCAAGGACGGATCTTTGTCGGCCGATCCGAAAGAATCAAGGAGTGTGCAATGCCGAGCAAATAGATATTTTATAATGAGTGATGATCTGTACAAAAGATCTTTTTCCGGGACCCACCTGAGATGCTTGAACCCACAAGAAGCACAGACCGTCTTTGGAAGAGATACAACTAAGCATGGGAGTCATTCCGAGGGGAGGACCCTCGCCCAAAAAATCATACGACAAGGCTACTATTGGCCCACCATCGGTAAAGATTCCGCCGACCACGCCCGGAGATGTCAGGATTGCCAATATACGCAAACATCCCACATCGTCCGACGAACCCTATGATTCCGTCAATCATATATAGCGTGTCCGTTCGATCAGTGGGGTATCGACATTGTCGGACCATTTCCGAGGGGTACCCAGCAGAAAAAGTTTCTTATTGTGGCTGTGGAGTACTTTACCAAATGGGTAGAAGACGAGGCTGTTGCAACCATTACAGAGAGTCGAGTGCGGACCTTTATCTGGAAGAATATCATCTGTCGCTTTGGCCTGCCCAGGATTCTCGTCTCGGACAATGGTACCCAGTTCTCAGGACATAGGCTCAAGGAATGGCTGGCGTCCTTCAAAATCGAGCAACGATTTACATCTGTTGGATACCCATGAAGCAATGGACAGCCGAGTCCACAAACAAAACAATAGTCAAGATCCTCGAAGCGATTAAGAACTCGCAAGAAAAGTGGGCGGACGACCTGGAAGGCGTGCTATGGGCGCATCGCACCACTACACGGACTGCGACCAAAGAAACTCCTTTCTCCTTGGTGTATGGTTCAGAGGCAGTCATACCATCCAAGATTGCTGTAGAGACTTTGAGAATCCAAGAGTTTGAAGACAAGGCAAACCAAGAAGCTCGGATATTCGATCTGGACATGTTTGAACAGAAAAGGTCTGATGCACTGGTGAATATCCTTAGGTATCAGGCAACCGCCGCCCAAGCCTACAACAGGAACGTTCATGCGGCAAACTTGCAAGTCGGGGACCTAGTGCTCCGACGAGCCGACATTTTGAGCAATGTTGGAAAACTCAAGCCCAAGTGGGAAGGACCCTACAAGATTGTCGGGGCAAAAGTAAATGGGAGTTATGAATTAGAAGATAAGAACGGACATCTCCTCAGGCGTCCGTGGAATGCTAGAAACCTTCAGAAGTTCTATGCTTAAAGATAATTGCGCGGAGCTCCATCATGTTGATTGATCATCTCAATATTCAACCATTTGTTACACAGAACTCCGTCAGTTCTGTTTCTTTTTTTATCCTTTTGTCATTGGCCATATAGCCCGCAAGTTGTAATTGAATTTCCGTCAAATCAATACAACTTCTATCTTTCGATTTGTGATTTTTCGATCTATGCATCTGAGATCTAATGTTCGATTAACTACAAAGAAAGCAAGATTTATTTCATACAAAGACAATTACACTTAATCTTATGCATACAATTTGCAATCTCGGACCGATATCCGGACTTCACGACTTGACGAGAAAAAGGCGAAAATGTCTCCGGAATCGTCATCTCCCAGAAAAGATCGTTCCCCGTAGGAAAAAGCTTCCTCCGTGTCAAAGCGGAAAAGTCTGGTTTCCGCGGAGGCCAGGAACTCGATCTACCTGCACACAAGAGAACGGTTAAACATGTTGAAATCCTTCAGGATACCACCAAAACATGGAATGCAAGTCCTGTATCCGGGGAAAACAAAGTGCAGACAGGAAGAGATTTCCGCCTCACCGGCTTTAAAGACTCAAACTCTCTTGAAATTCGGAAACCGTTTCCAATATAAGAGAGATTTGAGCCATTAAAGTGGGGATGGAAGAAAGTAGAGAGGCGGATATACATTCAAAGCTGAGATCTATGCTTTTCGGTGGTGATCTTCAACAATTTTCCCCTAGACCCTCCTCCACTCTCAAGCTCGAATAAGCGCCGACTTGAGAGTGGGCCGGAGTCGAGGGGAAACTATTCAAGAGACCGTCTTCCTGCTTTTGAGTAGATTTGGAAAGTGGAAGTTGGATTTGCACGACCAAGGCCAAGAGGGATCCGCAGTATTTATAGAAGTGACGAACCAATGGGCGTCCGACACGTCAGAACTTCGACGTCGGCAATGGGCTTAAACTATCCCTTTGGGTTGAACAGTGTTGGGCCAGACGGGTTTATCCAATCAAGCCTAAACAAGCCCATCAACTACGTTCGAGTTTCTTAGCCATTTTACAAAAATACATGTGTCAATATCATCTGACGAAGTCCGCACACGAAAAAGATGGAAATCCCGTCCGAGGAAAAATAGTTCGAATTTTATAAACAAAATTATCCGAACATTTACATAACAGATATACAATCTGGAAGGATCCAAGAATAAGTACATGCATCCACGGGGCATACCCCGCCTTGTTCCTTCACCAGACCCCGGAAGTCGAGCCTTGGGATTCCGGGCCTCCACCTCGGCCCTGACGAGCTTGCTGTTGCGCACGGATCCTCATACGGATAAACCTCAGCATCCGCTCTCTCTCCTCCTCAGCCAATCTCCTAGCTATCCACGGATCTTGAGGGGATCGCCTTCAAAATCCGGGACAATCGGGTCTTCTGCGGTTTCTACGGGTAAATGGGGATGCATGTTCCATGATATGATT
This sequence comes from Plantago major, assembly GCA_026545765.1. Lineage (NCBI taxonomy): Eukaryota > Viridiplantae > Streptophyta > Magnoliopsida > Lamiales > Plantaginaceae > Plantago > Plantago major. The sequence continues at coordinate 52,217,479 of CM048843.1, read as the reverse complement.
CACCGATGACTATACTCTTCATCGTCCGATTAAAATTCTAAAAAACCGACTCCGGGATAATAAAGTGGATAAAACACAGAAATAGTGAGGGAAAGTACAACGAAAAAAGAAAAGAATTACCACACCCTTATTTATAGTGGCGTGGCTTCTTCTTCTCACCATCCATCTCATCATCCGATGGAAGATGAAAAAAGATGGCAATCATAATGACTTTTTTTGTTGGCTATTTCCTTTTCACCACCTTCCTCCTTCTAGAAGAATCTACGCATCCCAGCGAGCAGTATCGGAAAGATGATGGTCCGATTTCTACATCGGATACCATCTACTGATCCGTGCTCTTAAGAGATGGGTAATTTATAATAACTTCGACTATGAACAATGAGATAAAAAGAGCGAAGAAGAGAGCAAGTAAGCGTTTGGAAGCATAGGAGATTGACTCCTCGGATTAAATACGAAACATTGCTATAGTCTGTAATGACATTCCGAGTTATCAAAAGATTCAAATCCAACAACAAAATTTAGCAAATACAGATTTCTAACAGGGCATACCCCGGACTTCTCATTCGGGCCCGATCGGCTTGGACCCGACTTTTGACCAGCCGATTGGCGTCAGGATCTTCGTAGGTGGCTTCCGCCGCAAGATCTTTAGCGTGGGCAAACAAGTCGAAATCGTGGAAAGGTCGAAACAGTCGGCGAAGGCAAACCACTTTTGCAGAAAGCTCGATAATCGTTAAAGTACAAGGCCCACTTTCGGAAGAGCTTAAGGACGAACCTAGGAAGGAAAGGCCCGTTACGGATCTCAATCTCGCCTTCCTCAGTGACTAGTTCCACAAACTCACATGCAGCCAACTGCTCGTCCGAGACACTATCAACGGGCACTTCGACACCGTTCGCATCCGCAGAGGGGATCAACCCCTCCGCCTTCCAGTCAAAGTCTGGTGGAAGAAGTCCCTTGGACTGCAGCTGTTCTATCGCGGACACAAACCCATCCAGACGGGAGGCATCCGATCTGTCTGACATCAGGAACTTGAAAGAAGCAAACCTCAAGAAGTCACAGCCGGCGTAAAGACGGACATATTGGAGGCCCCCGACTAGGAAGTTTTTAAAATCCAAGAAAGCCTGCATGGCCTTATCGACGAATCTCTCCTGATGGTCGAGTTCCGCCTTAATCTTTTCCCAATTGGTCTTCAACTTGTGGAAGCTCACCTCTTCCTCCTTCAGCTTCATCTCCAGCTGCTTCACTTTTTCCGCCTCATCGCGGGCGTGGACCTGACCTTATGGAGATCCTCTTCAATGGTGGCCCGTTATTTGGCCTTCCTTTGCATAGCCTTGATGAAACACCGAGCTAGAAACACCGAGTAGATCTGAGTTATATTTGTATCACATTAAGAACAAAACAAGTAAACCAAGGGATTATTTACCGTTGGTATAGAGCATCCGACCTCCGACCCGCTCCATTTACGGAGTCCCATGGCCTTCGTATTCCTTATCCAGAGCTTGGTCCACTGAAGACAACGGACAAGCTGCGCCTCTTCGCGATGGCAGGAGCCTCGAGCTTGCCCTTTTTTGCCCGAGATGATGGCGTCCGCATAAACACGTCCGGGTTGGGGCTCGAGTGTTGTGAGTGGGGACGGGTAGCGATGGCGCTCCGTGGCAGCCTTGCCCTTATCGAACCTTTGCCGAGCTGGAGTCCTCACCGACCTTGCTCGCCTTTCTTCTTGACGAACAATGACATTTTTCGGATCCGGCATGGCGGACCGTGGAAGTGTTAATGATTGGGTCCTTTGACCACCGCGACCTCAAAGCTTGTTCCCTCTGCAACCTCTTCTTCTCTCGGAATCGACATGATGTAGTCGAACCGGTGAGTGCATGATAAACCAAGGCGTTAGATACGGTGGTTCACGAAGGATTGTCGAGTGCGAAATCGTAATCCGATAAAGTATCCCGGAATAGCAAGCATAAAGACTCGAAATGTCGTTCTTACTAAAGTCCGTCTTCCCTCGACCTCATTGCGTCGGTCATTACAATCTGGCAGAGGTCGGATCGGTCGTGGTATGGATAGGAGTTGGTCGTGCTTTTATGAATAGCATGACCCACGGAGCCACATTCTTTGGAAGAGGCGCCAGTCAGGATGCTCCTCGAAACTTTATGGGCAGTCCCCATTGCTCTCGCTGCCTCTCGGACTCCCCTGGTTTCAGAGCCATCCGCACAAATATGAACTTATCCCACCACTTCGACCCCAACGACGAAATGGAGTCACAAATGAAGTTATAAGGTTTCCTATTCGTAAAGGTATAAAAAAGGGGATTCCCCGGACTAAATGAAACGTGAAAGAGCTGCCTGAAGTTATCAAAGTTTACGAGCTGCCCTTTCTTCTTGCAAAAAACGACGAAGCAAATAATATTACCTAAGGATTTCGGGATAACCTGACTCGGACCAATCCCAATGTGATTTAGGATGTGTTTCAACTCCGTTGCAATGGGTACCTTCCACCCACAAGCAAAAGCTACCTCGTGCACACACATATACCCGGCGGGCGGGTTGTAAAAGGCGTGACCGGGCTTGGGAACCATGATTTCTCTGGTCGGGGATCTCCCTTCCGCCTCCACTCGGGGATGTGCTCCGCCTAACCTGGATGGACACGTAGGAAGAAGCCCGTCGTGTTTAATTCTCCAAATCATCCACTATTGTAACAATGACGCAGAGGCAGAAACTTGATTCGGGCGACTTTTGCACCACGACCTTCGATTAATTGAAGATTGGGTGAGCAGTCGCGGGATGTAGTCAATCCGACAGGATCGTCTAGAGACGGCGACGAGGATCCTTCTCCTTCTTCCCCTCGTCCCCATCTTCATCTTCCTCACCATCTTCTTCATCATCATTAGCATCTTCCATCTCCGGACGTGCTTGGCGAGGCGGACTGTCTCCTTCTAACAGTCCTCCACCGGCCTCGAACATCTCGACTTCTTCGCCTCCGGATCATTGTCCCTTCCGCTCTGCCTTGATTCGCTTTCGAGATCACAGGATGTCCCAATTCCACCTACGATTCGAGATCGGATGCGACCTAGTCTTAGCAAGGACACCTGGTCCGCTGGAACGCGTCGGCTTGATCGCCCGCTCCGTGCCCAGCGTCTGAATCTCTGGACGACCCAAGATCCACAAAATCTTTCACGAACGAGCTCAGGTCCACGGACCCGATCCCTAAATCTACTGCGTCTCTATGACCTGGGGCCTCGTGCTGGTCCTGACTATCGCTCCCGGACATCCTAGGGCAGAAGGAAACAAGTCAGGAATGATGGTGTTGATTGTCCGAGAGTTCGTTTAGGTAATTTCTTAAGTCAAAGGAAGCCTACGGATTTATACTTAACGCGCCGCTGGCACTATCACCTACCTTACACGCATGAAGCGGCAAATTTATGGAAGACTGTGTGCCAATTGGCACCAACACACTACCAAATAAGCATGCATAATCAAATCTTGGTTACAGTCGGCATACACATGAAATGCATCAACAAGATACTGGCAATAAATTGGCATGCAACAGTACAGAGGAAAAATTGTTTCAACTAAGAACGTTTCTAAAGCCTTTCACACGCAACATCGGCAAAAATAGACTCGACCATTTCATATCCGAGCAGGGCAAAAACATATGAGCACGAAGTAAGCATATCGTGAAAAGGAAACAACTCAGCAAAAGTGAAGATGTACGTACTTGATAAAGTTGATTTGATAAGTTCGAACGGACGACTAAGCCTTGCTTCTCCGAGAAGTCTGATTCAAGAAAAACTTTCAAATCTTGCGACTCTTGCTTGCTCGGCTGTGTCTTCAAACGCTTGGATTGCTTTGCGATTGCTCTGAGTTTCGAGATTGCTAAAGGTGTGAAAGTGACTGATGGGCTAACTATTTATAAGGGCAATTTGGGGATAGCCAAGAGTCACGTCGCTTGGATTTGAATCCTAGCCGTTGATCCTCTCCAATCCAAGGGTTGTACCGCTTCGCGAGTGGATGGCTGTCAGTACGTCGCATTTAATGCTTGACAGACGCGTCACATCAATCGGACTGGGAACCCCAACCGTTGATGTCGTCCTGATCCAACGGTCACGTCCCTTTACTCGGGATCTTTCTCCCGCGGGCCGAACGGACAACCTATTGGGCCTCTTGGGCTTACGAGAGGACCAATTCAACAATCGGCCCAACGGACTGACTTCGAGGCTACGTCGATCCTAACGTACTCGGACCCATATATCTCGGATCTGATACCTTTTCCTCTACTCCGGTTATGTGATAACTCGGAGCGGAAAAAGGGGAAAAGATATATTGAATCCTTGAGGACACGGACGACGGATCCCGACAAAAAATTTCTTCCTTTTTTTAATTAACGATTTGGACACGCTCCAGAACCACGGTGATCCTCATAGTTACCAACTATCTTCTACTAAGATACTTGAAGCGGGGGACATATGTTGATCTGAAATGTGTCCAATCCGTTAAGCGCCGTATAGCGTGTCTAAAGCGCATCACGGCTTAACTAGTAATTCAAGATCTTGGTCGACCTCACATGGTCCGCCCAAGTGAATCGACCGATCTGTTGAAGTCACTACATCTCCACACTAGTCCGAAAGGCTAAGGAAAGGACTTCCAAACGACCATGTCAAGATGCAGAGATGCCTAACGGACGTGCGAGAGAATCTCGGACGCCAGCTACATTAAGACCAAACGTATATATGAACCAGAGATACTTGGTGAGACTCTTGGCTCGGACATCCAGAGTTACCCAAGGTAGATCAACCAAGCGACGGATCGTCAGAGGGACTAACACGGACCAACAGTGAAAAGTACTCTCGGAGGAAAAGCGTCAAACTACCCTCCCAGGCCCATTTATCGGTATTGGACTACTGTTCACTAATGGGCCATGGGCCAAAGGTAGCATTGGTATCCAAATCTAGATCGTACACTTGGCATCATCTTATGAGCTAATTCATGAGTATATGATAACTATAAATATAGCACAAGGTCCAAGACCTTGGGAGGGCAGGAGGTGGAGAAGCAAGATCAAAGTGATATCCATAATACCTTTCCCATTACTATTGCATTGAGAGCTACCATCTCTCCTTTGAGTAAAGCCTCTTTCCGGATTGACCTTGGCAATCCGGGTAACCCATTCTAACCCCCCCCCCCCCCCCCCTCCACTTAGTCCTTTCAGGTGCTCTTCCTCGAACAAGCCTTTTATCGGACTTCAAGTTGGAGGCGGAGCTTGGATTAGGTTACTTGCAGTGGTAGTGTTGGTGTTGAGAGGTTTATCCCTCAACAATACTGTAAGTTATAAACAGTTCAAGTCTATAACAAAAAAAAAAAAAATATGAATTTGTGTTTCATTACACACTACAAACTAAAACCAATGTTCTAGTTCATCTATGTTTACTCAACATGTACTGGGATGCTACCGCCCCAAGAAAGAAGTGCACCGCATTTAATGCTTCTGTGCAAGTGGACCCCGGACATTTAATGCTCCTTCAATCCTATTCATGCTATTTGGAGCCAGAACAAATAAATTTAGCTATTATAGGAGTTTTCTTGAGAAAGTTGGATCTCTCCATAATGAATTAAAAAGGAGGTGTTGTAGGGCAAATTACATGTCCAAAGCTGGACCTTAAACCAATTTATCCTCAGAACAAAAGCGCACACAGCAAAAAGCAAAAGCACTCCTTACCTAAACCATTTCCCAGGAAAAGAGAGAGGAAATAGTCATTGTAGTAAAGTTAAAATTGTGGGTGGAATCACTATCCTTTTTATAGCATTTCTCTCCCCAAAATTCTGATTTTTCACACTTTAGATCCTGAAGTTTTTTCCTGTGAATGTCTGCCCGAACTGCCAATGAGCCGGTGCAATGTTCATAGAGGTGGAGGAACGACTATCACTACCAACTACTCTAAACGAAAGAGCCTGGCCTACAAGATATGCACTGGACTGCCAATTTTGCCCCCAATTCCGGCTCATCGCGATCCATTGAGTGTTTGTACCCTTCACGCTCACCTTGACAATATTACCTGCACCGGCAACATTGGTGACCAAAACCAAGTTGAAGTAATGGAATCCGTTGACCGTGTAGCGGATACCTCCATGCTTTCGACATGGGACCCTGTAATGGTAACATGATCAGTGCCACTAAATTTCTCGTTCAATTGTAATATAATCTTAAATATTCAATTTCAATTTGCTATATACAGTAGATGTATAAAACCTATTAAGACCTTAAGCACAAGGTATATTGTCCAAACAACATCAGCCTAATTTTCCCCCTAATTTTGCTTTTGTTTCTAATTATATAAATTCTTTATTATATAAGAATACCTAACATATTTAGAGTGCTACGTAATTCTAATAACTTATAACAGTCGCATGCTATTTAAAGTTGCCAACTTGCCACCACCACATAACATATGGTTAATTTTTTGTTTAAAAAAGACTAGGAAAAAAATTGCTAGTTGGTAATTCTCGTTTCACTTACGGACTTTTGCATTTCGGTTTTAGTAATGCTTTTCCTAGCCATAGATATACTAATGATGTTTTATTAATGTAATGATACAAATACAAATTATAAGAAAAGAACTGATTTTTCATTAGGAATAGGAAATATCTATTTTTAATTCGCAATCAACTTCCTCCATATACAAAAACTCATAAACACAACATTAAATACTTCAGTTATAAAAATTCACAGATACGACATTAAATTCCCAGTTATAAAAACTCACAGACACGACATTAAATTTACCAGTTATAAAAAGTTATAAAAATTTATAAAAAGACACCAGATAAATTCCCAGAAATTCCCAGATGTAAAAACTCAAAACTCACAGACAAGGCATTAAATTCACCGGTTATAAAAACTCACAGACACCAGATAAATCCCGAGATGTAAAAACCACATACAAAATATAAAAACCCATATACAAAACATTAAATCCCCAATTATAAAAATTTCAAAAAAAAATTAATTCTTCTAGTTATATAAATTCACACGCAAATCTAAAAATCCACATACACAACATTAAAACTCACAATTGGTACTAATCACCTCACTGGTACTATTAACTACACCTCCAACACTATCATCATCATCCCGATCAAACCAATAACCACTTCTGGTACCACTAAGCTCAACCGGAGCAGAAGACGATCTCATCTTCATTGTTGTATACTCCACCTCCGGTATATACAAATCCTCGATTCCAGCTAACCCTAGGCTCTTACAAATAATATCAATCTCGCCGTCGTCTCCGTCGGTTCGGAAGCTCGTTTTGCCGTCGTAGAGCTCCATAGAGCGCGCGCACAGGCATTCGTCGGAGGAGAAGTAGGAAGACGAGGAAGCTGAGGTGGAAGGCGGAGAAAACTCGTAGTTGATGTTTTTGTTGGCTTTGCGGCGGTCGGATTTATTGTGAGTGAAGATTTTGGGGAGACGATGCATTGTGGAGGAGCAGAGGAAGAACTTCCATAAAATGCGGATAATTCGGTTTATGTCTGTGAGGAGAGAAGAGTATTTGGGAATTTTGTTTGAAGCTGCTTATTAATGGACTTTTATAGTGTGACCGGATTTTCCGGTCAGGTGGAAAAACTGACCGTGAGCGGTTTACTCAAAAAAAAAAAAAAAACCGATCGTTTCTATTCCTAATGGAAAAGTAGTCTTTAACTAACTTACTCTGATACAAAACTTACTCTGATACAAATTGGTGGTGCCACATGGGAATCAACTCCACCTTTCCAGGGCGGGATTATATATTTGGACGCCATGTGCGAAATTTAATTTTGTGAATTTTGTGTGTGGTACAAAATAATTACTCTCCACCCGCTAATTTGATTCGATATTTTTTTATGGGTGTCCTGCTAATACAGTTCTAAAACAAGTGAAAAATTAAACTCCACTAACTCAACTATTTCTTACTTTTTACATTATTTATTATCTATAACTCTTACATTTCATAATTTATTCATTATTTATCATTTCTCTCTCCAACAACAAACAATAAACAATTGACTTTCCTAAAAACAAAAACATCGAAAAGAAATCGGACTAGAAATCATCTCAAGCTTCATATAATGCAAAAATAAATATTTAAGACAAATGATTCGTTTTGAAACCTCAAATAAACCCTTCGTTATAAAGTACCCATGCTTAAACTAGATTAAAAGCATTAGTACATACTCCCTCGGACACGAACACAAGTTTTAATAAAAAAAAAATTATAATGTAGGAGAGATAATAATAATAATAATAAAGTAGAAAATAGATTTAATAAATTAGGAGAGATAGTAAATAAAGTATGAGAGATATTGAATAAAGTAGGAAATATATTTTTATTAAACGGATGGGTAATCGAAATTGAGACGTCTCAAAATGAAAAGTGGGAGGTTAAATTCGAAACGGAGGGAGTATATATTAATTTAAAACCATTTTAGTTAATGTTTTAAATCGATCTAAGCTTATTTTTGCTTAAATTGAGTGTTTAAAAGCTACATATCTTAACTTACACAAAAACCATTTTGGTTATAAAAAAATGTTAATATAAATTATTTTTTATTAAATTAAATGTGTATGGATGGATAAATGATCTCGACACTACAAGAATATTGAGTTAAAATGATAGAAAGATCCGTCGCACCATAGCGACGGATTAAAATTATCCGTCGCTTATTAGCGACGGATAATTTTATCCGTCGCTATATGGGCGACGGATTTTATTAATCCGTCGCCCGGTGTTTGACTTTTTAAAAAAAAAAAGAAAATTAAATATTAACGACGGATAAATTATCCGTCGTTAATATTTATATGTAAAATTAAAAAAAAAATTAAAAAATGGCGACGGATAACTATCCGTCGCTCCGTATAGCGATGAATCGCTATTTTGGGCCGACGGATACGTGTCCGTCGGCCCGTAAAGGTTTTAATCGGAAGGGGGCTGAAGCAGAAGCCATTTTCCTTTGTTTTTCTCCTTTGTTTTTCTCCTTCGTTTTTCTTCCTTTCTCCTCCGTCAAATTCGGCCATTTGTTGTCGATTCTTAACAATCTTGGTGTCAATTCGAAGATCGTTGGACGAGGAGCTCGTTTCTTCCTTCAATTTCAAATTTCATCCGCTATTTTCTTCGGAATCAAAGGTATTACTTCTATACCCTAACTTTTGAAAAATTGGGATTTTTTTTTTATTTTTGACTACTTATTCTCAATTGTATGTTTATATGAAGTATGTAGTAGCTTGTTTAGTTAATTTGATCAATTATATGTAATTTGATATGTATATGTAATTTGATTAATTTGATTTGTATCTGTAATTTGATAGTTAGTTTAGTTAATTTGATATGAATGCATGTAGTAATTCAATATGTATGTATGTTAATTCGATAAGTATGTATGTAGTGAAGTATGTATGTTAATTAAGTATGTATGTAGTTGGTTTAGTTAGTTTAGTTAATTTGATATGTATGTTAAGTATGTATGTAGTAATGTGATATGTATGTGTAATTTGATATGTATGTTAAGTATGTATGTAGTTAGTTTAGTTAATTTGATATGTATGTAAGTAGTAGTTGGAGTTGATTTGATAAATTCGTATATGTACTAAATTACGAGGATGTAGTTAAGTGTTTTGAGCGACGGATAATATGTTAATTATATTAACGTGTAATTATAATTTATAACTCGTAGTAGTAAAACACTTAATAAATTTTGTAACATATCGAATACTTAATAATTAATTTATAAGGAACGTATAATAACTAACAATTAATCTCTACAATCTTTTTATCCGAATTGGAATCGATCTAATAAATTAAATACGATCTAATCAATTGGAACAGGTTAAAAAAGTATATAATGAATTCCGACCGTTCATGGATGTACGATCGTACGACGGTAAATGGCAGAGTTTCTAGGAGTTTTGTAGAAGGGGTTAAAGGTTTCATTGCATTTGTCATGGGACGTCCGGCTTGTGCAACTGGGGGATTGATAAAGTGTCCTTGCACATTGGAAACATGTAGAAACAAGCAATTTATGACTCCTACAGCAGTATTCGAGCACTTGCGACGTTATGGATTCATGCATGAGTATCATGTATGGATTCATCACGGTGAGGAAGCACCGTCCATGGCATATCTCAAATGGAGGGAGAGGCGGGGTTTGGGGCCGCCTATTGAGTGCCTTTCTACTTGTCGGAACATGTGAATGGTGTATTGGGAGGAGGATGTAGATCTGTTGGAATGCAAGTTCTGTGGTAGGCACTAAAAAATGCAAGCATGGCGACGGATAGATCCGTCAGTGCAGCCAATATCCGTCGCCTACCTGGCGGATAGAAAATCCGTCGCCCCACAGGCGTGGCGGCGGATAAAAATCCGTCGTCGATTAGCATGATTGGGCGACGGATTGACCTTTTTTTTAAAAAAAAATGATTATGGGCGACGGATAGATCTGTCAATTTTTTTTTAAAAAAATAAAATCATATCTAATTTTATATTAATATCTGGATTAATTAGCGATGGTGGTGCGGTGGTGGCAGTGGTGGTGCGGTGGGTGTGGTGCAGGTGGTGGTGGGAGGTGGTGGTGGTGGAAGGGTGGTGGTGGTGGTGGAGGAGATGATGGTGGTGGTGGCAGGGTGGTGGTGGTGGAGGAGATGGTGGTGGTGGCAGGGTGGTGGTGCGGTGGTGGTGGGAGTAGAGAGGTGGTGGTGGTGGTGGAGGAGGATGGTGGAGGAAAGGAGGTGGTGGAGGAGATGGTTGTGGTGGAGGATGGTGGTGGTGGCAGGGTGGTGGTGGTGGGAGGAGAGAGGTGGTGGTGGTGGTGGTGAGATGGTGGTGGAGGAGATGGTGGTGGAGGAGAAAGGTGGTGGTGGTGGAGGAGATGGTGGTGGTGGCAGGGTGGTGGTGGTGGAGGAGATGGTGGTGGTGGCATGGTGGTGGTGCGGTGGTGGTGGGAGTAGAGAGGTGGTGGTGGTGGAGGAGGAGGATGGTGGAGGAAAGGAGGTGGTGGAGGAGATGGTGGTGGTGGAGGATGGTGGTGGTGGTGGTGGGAGGAGAGAGGTGGTGGTGGTGGTGACATGGTGGTGGAGGAAAGGAGGTGGTGGAGGAGATGGTGGTGGTGGAGGATGGTGGTGGTGGGAGGAGAAAGGTGGTGGTGGAGGATGGTGGTGGTGGGAGGAGAAAGGTGGTGGAGGAGATGGTGGTGGTGGGAGGAGATGGTGGTGGTGGAGGATGGTGGTGGTGGGAGGAGAAAGGTGGTGGTGGGAGGAGGAGGAGAGGAGAAGTAGTGGAGAAAAGGAGGTGGTGGAGGAGATATATTATATTTTTTTTAGGTTTTTAGCGACGGATAGATCTAGATCTATCCGTCGCTAATTTTTTTTTTTTTTAATTTTCCGGCCTTGTAGCGACGGATAAATCTATCCGTCGCTACATAGCGACGGATAAATCTATCCGTCGCTAAAATTGTTTTTTTTTTTAATTTTGGTCAACGCTCTGTAGCGACGGATAATTTTATCTGTCGCTACAGAGCGACGGATAACCTTTATCCGTCGCCAAACGGGGCGACGGATAGAATCCGTCGCCCCAAGTAGCGATCCGTCGCTACAGGGGCGACGGATAAAATCCGTCGCCCCTTTCCGTCCCGTTACGGATGGATTCTTGTAGTGAGGGACCGTCACAAGTGATGAGGAGGGGGCTGCAAGAGAAAGAATCATTTGATAATCCGTTTTGTCTCTAGGCTTGTATAACTAGTAATCATTAGTTGATATATGAAACCAAACATTATGGTAAAATTGAAGCTAATGTAACTTATATATATTATGTAATGTCGTAACAATTGATGTTGAAGCTAATATAACTTATATTACGTAGCAATTGATTGAAATTGATTTATTCGTAAATGATAGACCTCGATCTAATGAATTCAAATGTGTTAGGTTATTATCTAATTATTCAATGAATAGCGATCGTTCATGGATGTATTGTCGTACTCTAAATGAAAGAGTTCAATCGAGTTTTCTGAAAGGGGTTGAAGGTTTCATTGAATTTGCAATCTCAAATCCGGCTTGTGTAAAGGATGGGTTGATAAAGTGCCCTTGTGCAATGAAACAGTGCAGAAACAAGCAATACGTGACTCCTATAGCGGTAGTCCAGCACTTGAGGAAAAATGGATTCCTGCCTGTGTATCAGGTATGGAATCATCATGGTGAGGAAGCAGCACCGTCCAATACATATGACCAATACAGACAGCGTGGAAGGAAGAGAAAAAATGAACAAGTCGGGGGAACAAAGTACTTCTGAAGGCGATGCTATTCGAGCTCGAGTCGAACAAATGGTGTATGATCTTTGCGAGGCGAGTTCATGGACACAACTAACACTGAAACCGAGGTGGAGGTGGAGGAACCACCGAATCCCGAGGATTAGGTGTTCTTTGACTTGTTAGAATCATCAAGGAAGTCGATTTATCCGGGGTGTAAGCTCACTAAGTTGTCTTTGTTGGCTCGGCTAATGAGTTGTAAAATTGGCGTGATCAAACGAGCTTCAATGAATGGATTGACGTAATGTCGGACCTTTGTCCTGAAGAAAACCTAGTTTCCACCAACTTTTACCAAGCGAAGAAAAAGATGCGGGGTTTAGGGTTGCCTGTGGTAATCATAGACTGTTGTCCGAAAATGTGCATGATCTATTGGGAGGAGGATTCAGATCTAATACAATGCAAGTTCTGTGGTAAGGAACGGTACAATCGTTACAAGGAGGGGGCTGCAAAGAAACGACAGAAGAAAAATCTCCCACATAAGAAAATGTGGTACTTCCCTCTAGCACCTCGTTTGAAAAGATTGTATGCTTCAAGTGCTTATGCGGATAAAATGCGGTGGCACAAGGAGAGAGTAATCTCGGATAATGCAGAAGATGGTAGAATGGACCATCCAGCAGACTCACCCGCATGGAAATCGTTTGACAAGACATATCCAGAGTTTGCAGCCGAATCTAGAAATGTACGATTGGAACTTTGTACAAATGGTTTTAACCCGTTCGGGAGTGAACGAAAATACTCGTGTTGGCCAGTTATGCTCACACCGTACAACCCCCCCCCCCCCCCCCCCGGTGAGTGCATGAAGGAGCCATTCATGTTTCTAACTGCGTTGGTGCCTGGGCCGAAAGATCCTGGACTGACGTTGGATGTTTCTTGCAACCCCTAATCAAGGAGCTGATCGAGTTGTGGACGGATGGTATCCCTGCATATGATGTGTCGACCAAAAAGAACTTCACCTTGAGAGCAGCTCTTCTTTGGACCGTGAGTGACTTTCCTGCGTACTCCATGCTATCTGGAAGGAAAACCGCAGGGAAATATGCATGTCCACATTGCTTGGAGGATACTGATGCATTTAGCCTGAAGGGTAGTGGAAAATTTTGTTGGTTTGATTGTCATCGTAGGTTGCTAGAAAGTGACCATTCATTCAGGAAGAACAAGAATCAATTCTTGAAAAATAAAGTCGTCAACAAAAAAGCCCCGAGAAGACTTACTGGTGCACATATTCCTGCGGAGATTGATAGGTTGGGTCTTATGAAGGTGACTGAACTTGGGTGGATGAAGCATAACGAGAAAATTGGTAAAAATTGTGGTTGGAGGACGAGAAGCATCTTTTGGGACTTGCCTTATTGGAGCAGTCTTGTTATCTGTCACAACTTAGATTTCATGCACATTGAGAAGAACGTGTTCAAGAACTTATTCAATACACTTTGCAACATTGAGATAAAAACAAAGGACAATGCAAAGTCTAGAGCCGAGTTGTCTACGTGGTGTAAAAGGCCTGAGTTGACAAACAAGGATGAGAATGGTAAGTGGCCGAAAGCGTGCTACACAATTGACAACGCATCTAGGTCAATTTTGTTTGATTGGGTGAGGGCATTGAGTTTCCCAGATAATTACGCCTCAAATTTAGAGAAGTGTGTGGACTTGAAGAAGACAAAGGTTTATGGGATGAAGAGCCACGACTGTCATGTGTTCATGGAGAAGCTTATCCCGGTAGCATTTCGACAGCTGCTACCGAAACATGTATGGACTACTATCACCGAGTTGAGCTTAATTTTCAAAAATTTAGGCACAAGGGTGGTTCATGACAAAGTGTTGGAAAATCTTGAAAGGAACATACCATTGATTCTATGCAAGCTCGAGCGTATCTTTCCACCGAGTTGGTTTGATTCTGTGGAGCACTTGCCGGTTCACCTTCCACATGAAGCGAGACTTGCTGGACCGATTCAGTATCGATGGATGTATCCATTCGAGAGGTACTTGGGGAAATTGAAGAAGTATGTCAACATTAACAAAGGTAAACCTGAAGGTTCGATTGCCAATGCCTACATTCGAGAGGAAACTGCAACCTTCTGCTCTTATTACTTTGATGAACACGTCCCTACGAAGACATCAAGGCCAGCTCGAAACGCAGACACATTCGAAGTTCAAGCGGATGATGAGTTTTCCCTATCTGTCTTCAGGGTATCAAGGAGACCTCTTGGTGCAGCTAAGAAAGAATATCTTACGGATAAAGAGTTGAAAACAACTCAATATTATGTCCTCACGAATTGTGCTGAGGTTGACCAGTATATGATACTATTTGCGAGGTGAGCAACACTTTTTTTAAATTTTAATATAGCTACGTAAGTCTCTACTTCAATTATAGACTTATCATCGAATCAATGTTTGCAGTTTTTTCAAAAAGCGTTGTTTGGAAGAAAATCCTCAGATGACAGAGGATACACTAGGTGACATCTTCCGGAGCAGGAGAGAGCCACCGGGGCAGGGTGGTGAGTGTTGGTCTCACATCTCGGATCGCATGAGGGCCGAGTACTTTGATGAGCTGAGGGTAAGTTAAAATATGACATTCCTTTGTTTATAATTATAATCGTTTTAATATGAGTGGTATGTTAGCCACTGTATGTGAGTGGTATGTTAGCCACTTTATTTGGGTGATATGTTAGTCACCATTGTGTTAGTAAAATTTAGGACAATGTGAGTGGTATGTTAGCCACTATATGTGAGTGGTATGTTAGCCACTTTGTTTGGGTGATATGTTAGTCACCATATCTGTGATGTTGTTGTATCTTATTAAATTGATGTAACATGCTGACGTTATATATGTATTGACTTTGGATGTTGTATGAAATTGGGAATGTAGAAGGAGTACTTCATTCCCAGCAGGTTGATCCCACAGATCTGGCGTGTTTACGAGGTATGGGATCTAAAGCTATCTGAGGATATGTCTGTACTTGGAAGGCCATTCGGGATCGGGATGGCCCAATGCCTCCACAGATTGATGCAGCGGAGTGGGCCCTTTGGGATGCCTACTGGCGCCGAACTGATGTCCAGACAATGCCTACATCAACAGACAGAACCGCATCTCGATCGTCTGGCAGGAAGGGTCGTTCACCACCTTGGGAGGCGATCTACTCTCATTGATTATTACCAATCGGTATGTATATATATGTTTTTTTTCAATCTAGCATTACGTGTATGTATTGTGTCTCTGATTACTTGTGAGATGATAAATTGTTGACAATATATGTTGTTCAGATCTCACAGGGGGAGGTGACATCCAAGTATGACATCTTCAAGAAGGCTGCGAAGGCGGGGTATGGATCGATTGCCCGCCTCGCCTATCATGATATGTTTATGTTGCTTAAAGTTCATATTTGTACACTATTACAAGTTATTTTTGAAAAAGCGATGGCGATCATGATATCGCTATTTACGATTTCAGGTGAGGTTGATGCTCGGTGTGGCAGGAGGAAGAGACGGGTGATGTGTTGTCAACTGAACAAGTTGACAACATCTTCCTAGAGGTCAACAAACCGGACAGCAAAGGATGAATATATGGACTCGGGAGCCTCGATTTGAGCTTGGCTAGTCCGGGGTGCTCCTCTTCATCATTCCAGCAGTCTAGACGTCCGGTTTACACATAGGACCAGGTCTCGAAATTGGTGCAGGCGCAGGTCCGGGAACAGGTTCCAGCTCTAACTCAAGAGATGGAGCGGCACGTCAGAGAACAAAGGGAGGATAACGAGCGCCTTGATTCTGAGATGGAGCGATTAATGTCCGGTTTGGCACTTACCCGTCTGGTAGCTAGTTATGTATATGTACGTTCGGATTTATTATATTTACACTTGTTCGGATAATTTCTCCTGCTCCGGATATTACTTTATTTTATTTATCATTTATTGAAACATTTTCCGTATTATTGATTTATTATCGAACATTATATTGATTAAATAGGTGAACTACGAAAAATAGGGATTAATATGAAATAAATAGTGACGGATAGATAGTGACGGAATAAATAGTGACGGATTAATAGTGACGGAATTAGTGACGGAATAAATAGTGACGGAATTAGTGACGAAATTTCAGATTCCGTCACTAATTCCAATAATATATTGGGCGACGGATAGATACTATCCGTCGCCCAATATAACGACGGATAGATTCTATCCTTCGTTACATATAACGACGGATAGATTCTATCCGTCGCTAGATGGGATGACGAATAGAATCTATCCGTCGTTATATTGGGCGACGGATAGTATCTATCCGTCGCCAATAATCGATTTAAAAAAAATAATAATAAAAAGTCAAATATGATAATCCGTCGCGAATTGGACGACGGATTTATATATCCGGCGTCAAAGACCCAGTGGGGCGACGGAATTACTATCCGTCGCCCCAGATGGGGCGACGGATCGCTGGTCTGTAGCGACGGATCTATCCGTCGCTACAGACTAGTTTTTTTTGTAGTGCGATAGCTAAAAATAAGTTCAATTTATTTGCATATAAATTTAAAATGATTTCAGGTCATGTAAAAAATAATTTCAATTTAAAATAAGTTCAATTTATTTGCATATAAATATAAGTTCAATTTATTTGCATATAAATTTATGCATGCATTAGTCCATGCATTCATAAGTTGAGTCTAAGAACATGCATTGACGTTAATAAGATTCTAAGTCAAGAAATATTTCAAGTCATGCCAACAAATGGGCTAGTAAGGTCTCCCTAGTAAATCGTAGCCAAGCAAGTTAATCGGTCACCATCGGCTAGACAACTAGAAAATCGTGGCTATTCATGTTAAGCGGTCACCATCGGCTAGGCAATTACCACATCGTGGCTAATCATGTTAAGCGGTCACCATCGGCTAGATAACTAGCAAATCGTGGCTATTCAAGTTAAGCGGTTACCATCGGCTAGGAAACTAGTAAATCGTAGCTATCCATGTTAAGCGGTTACCATCGGCTAGGGATGTATCTTACAACGCCAAGTGAGCTCACGAATCAAGATAATTTTCAAGTCATGTTTAAGAGTAAAGTTTAAGAATACTTTTCAAGAAGTCCAAGTTCAAGTTAAGAGTTTTCAAGAAGAACAAGTTCAAGTGTTAAAAGTCAGTCAAGTCAGGTCATAGGGTTGCATTGCATTAACCAAGATTAGAACATTTAAAAGACAGGAAGATAGAACTTTAGGTCATGGCACGTGCATGGAAATTGCTCAGTCAGTGGTCACGACTGACCCTTGCTAAAATATCAATTTAGGTATGAAGTTGAGCTACTGGAGCGGAGCGTGGCTGGAGCAGTGATCATTGTCGGAATCAACTTTTACTATTTTATGTTTATGATTTGCAAGACTCTGTATTGTTTCAAGACTTGTGTTATTTATAATTCCGATGCATTATTTTACTAATTCACGAATTAGAACCAAGAATTTCCATGTCAAGTATCAGTGCGCTTAAGGCGTCAAACTACGTTTTAAATTTTTATAATTCAAGTTCATTTTTTTTTCAAGCTCACGAATTAGCACGAGTTATATTTTTCATAATTCGTCCATTAAAAATCAGGGCGCTACAGTAATCATTTTAATACGTAGTAATAACTAGGCTAACTTTAACTTTATAAGTTTGAAATAAAATAATAATTCTAGATGTTTGAATTATTGACTATTTGATTTTTTTAGGAGATTCTAATATATAATTTTTTATTTTTATCATCTTCTATGCACCTATTATTCATTTATTTTACTATTATTCATTTATTTTATGTTGAACTCTACAAAAAGTAAGTATATTTTCTCATAATTTATTAGTGAATTTATTTATCTAAACCACCAACGTTTTTATCTGCTATCAAAATTATTGGTAAAGAGAGAGTAGTCTTGTGTAAAAAATATAAAACATTTTATAATATCAATAGGAGGAGTAATATGATATTTCGAGTGAAGTGCACTTTACATTATATGGAACAACGAGTGTCTTTCATGTTGTACTTATTAACATTTCTTGGATTTGGTGCAATTTTAATAATTGAATGGGTATCATGCATTCAATAGTTATTACTTATTCCATCCCAGAGAGTAGAGACACCTTCTAGATTAGTATTTACTAAATGAAGTATTGATATGTAAAAATTGGAAAATAAAGTAAATTACCTTCTAAAGTTAACCGGAACAATGCCGGCGCGATAAACGGCAATCTTCAAGAACATGGGCATGGCGAGATCAAAATGAGTCCGGGGTGGATTACACCATCCTCCATTATCACTGGGTTCAGCAAAATTGGGCGGGCAAAAATTGGTCGCTGTAATTAAAATTGAAGGGTTGCCGGAAAGACACCAACCCATACTTGCCAGTCCCAAGTCGCACTTTATTTCAAAACATGCACCGCAACTCAGTCCGTTGTTGAATAACGCTGTGCTTAGTGCTGCCGTATTCACTCCATATCCTTGGCTGTACAGGTTTCCATACCCACAAGCACTTCCTGAAATCAAAATTCATCAAGTTCATTTATTTTTATAAATATAAGACATCAAAAAACAATTGGGTTTTCCGGAATTCATTCATTTATAAAATGGACAGAATAACATAACCCAATATGTCTTTAATAGGTAAAATTGTCATTTATTATAAATACTAGAACTCGGGTAACCCGCTACGCGGGTTATAGCGATATATTTTAAATTTCTAATTCATTCATTCTTTATTTTTTACTCACAAACATCACATGTACTTCTGCATAAAACTATTAAATGAGGTGAGAACTATTATTCGTTAACATATGCTCCATCAATCCCACTCATTAAAGGTATTATACATGAGTACAATTTTATATTATCCACTACTTAAATAATGAAACTAACAACTCATAAAGTTATAAAGTACATTCCACACTGTACTATATAGTGTTATAATATTATTCTCTTTATTTTTCATGTGGGAAAGTAAAGTAGACAATTGGCATGGGACGAAGGGAATATGCGATATATCTGTAAAAAAATGTTAAAATCAAATGTTCCTCATTTGATAATGAATCCAATTAGAATTTGGTAATAGAAGAATATAATCATTTTCGGGTGTTTGGTGTACAATAGAGTTAAAAGTTTATGATTGTATAAGTGAATTCAAAGAGTAATACGGAATACTCAATTAAAATTGAGTACTGTACGAATGAATTCAAATTGCAATTAAAGGAAAATGAAATACTGATAACTTAATTAAAATCGAGTCTAAATTACCGCATGTTTGGTATACAACGTAAACAGACTATTCATCCGTTAAAATGTTTTAGGGTATTTGTTTTGTATCTTCTACGGTAAAAAATTTAACTCAATTTTTCTCCACTAAACAATCATGATTCTCTTTCTACCCTACTCTTACTTCCTCTTTACTTTTACAATCAATATCTTAAACCAATCAAACAACATTTTAAACCAATTAAATAACCTTAAAAAATATCAAACACATCAATTCCTTCTTACACACATCACTTTATTGTTACACACCCTATATAACAACCCTATAAATACTATACGTTTTTAACTCTATTACAAACACCATTTTTTATAACTCATATTTAACTCAGTTAATATTTATCAACTAATTTTTCTCCTTAACTCAATTTTTTATCTCTATACCAAACAATCCGCTAGTATTCTTCCTTATCAAAAGATTAATCATTTCCTTCTGTATGTTCGGATCAAATATTATTAAATTCAAACCTCCAGAGACTTTTCGTGATACCCATATTTCCAAATTCCAACTACCTTCACACCATTACACTGCTTCATACATGCTTCAATCTGATCTCCACTTTCAATCGGACGATCTCAGCCACCCCTCATCATCATCATCAAAAGAGCTTTCTGCTACTTGTAATTCGATTAAACCAAAGTCGCTTCTCATCCTTGTTATAACCTAACACATTGATGCCTATATCGATTGCCAAAAGGTACGTGCTAATTAATTGCCTTACTAATTTCGTGTTAATGTTTATGAGCACGGATCTTGTTTCAGTTAGTACTGGAACTAATTATAAGCAGTTTTGATTAATTATGAGTTGATTAGTGATTAGCGCCCTAATTGATTAATTTGAAGCTATGAATTGCATGAGGTAGGAGTACCGACAGAAATAGCTGGTTTGTTGGAAGAGATCAGAAGGAAAAAAGACGACCTCTGCAACACCAAATATCATGTTTTATAGGATTTGCCGGAACGTGAAGGATTGACATCGATCCGCCGGAGAGGATGTAGCGCTCCAGAGGTTAAACTCTTGAAAAATAATGCTCCCTCCGGCCCACTTTCATTTACTCGTATATCGTTTTGGTTCGTCCAAAATTCAATTACCCATTTAATTTAATTGAAAATCTCTCTCCTACTTTACTCAATATCTCTCATACTTTATTCACTATTTCTTATACTTTATACAATCTTTCCTACTTTATTATGTTCTACCTTATTTACTTTTTTCTTAAAATTTATATCCGACCCCGCGGGTAATTGAAACCGGGACGGAGTGAGTATCTGGTGACTTTGGTGAAGAAAAGATGAGAGAAAAGGTCACGATTTGAGAGAGAATAATAAGATAGAGGACGGAAAGAAGAAGGAATAAATCATTTGGCGTGGCGTGTCATAAACGCGCGCTAGCTGCTGAGACTGGTTTTCTTCATAGTTTTAGTGTGTACTAAGAATACTCAAATCGAGAAATAATCGGAAGGTCTCCACGCGCTTGTTTCTTGTTTATTACTCCCTCCACTTCAGAAAAAGTGTTACATTTTGACTTTGACCATAAATTACTCATAAACGATAATAGTAAATAATTTAATAAAATTATATAATAAAAATTTAATTACTAAATTTTCATTATATAATTTTAATAATTTATTTATTAATATCGTTTAAGAGTAAATTGTAGTCAAACGCGCAGACAGTTGACCGCAGAATAGTAAAATGTAATATTTTTTCTGAAATAGAGTGAGTATTGTTTATTATTATACTAAATATTTATTATACTAAAATATTTAATCATGGTTGCTTAACACCGACTCATTTTATATACGTTTCGCAATATTATTCAATGCTAAAATTAATATATTTTCAATTTTAGAATATTCAATGTGAAATAAAACATATTTATAATTTACCACAATGTATTATTTATTTGATAAACTTTATTGAAAAAAGTTATACTGTAGATGACCAAGCACTAATCGGTCGAGACCAATCATATGGCTAGGCTTGGTTTATATAATTTCATTGCACATATTACATTTGCGGTTTAAGATTAATTCGTACTAAAAATTGGAGACGGTTGACCGAAAATATTAAAGTGGAAACGTTATCCTACGACTGCTCTACGACGGAGCAGTTACATAAGCCACAATTTTTTCAGCGCTGTTTTTAAGAAGGTCAATAGTTTATTATTTGTTGGTAAGATAAATGGTAAACAATGGAGAAAGTAACAAAGACAAAGTTACTCGGACTCAATTAAAATGATATTTTAGTTCTGGTAATCCCCAGACTAATTATTTTGTTCTCTATTTCCTTTTAAAAATGTTGTATCATGTCAAAATCAATAAAAAAACGTAAACTCCATCATAAAGTATTAGAATAGACTTGCATTAGAGAAACTTGAGAAACACACTGATGTTCTTGGGTATAAGTGTTATGTTTTAAGAGATATAAATAATATTTTATAAGTAAACATTCTTTATCTTTTTTATGTGTTTTCAATGTTTTTTAGTTGTATTGTTTCTGATCATAATGCTAATGTTTGTCGATGGTTACGTCTCAATTTCAACTTATCATTTGTTAAATGAAAAATCTCTCGTCAACTTTATTAGATACCTCTCTTACTTAATTTATTATCTCATGCTTTATTTACTCTATTTCCTAATTTATCACTATTTATGTTTTTTTATTCACGCTCCTTTTAAAACTTATGTCCGAACTTGCGAGAAGTTGAATCCGTGAAGGATGGAGTATCTTTTTACTTTGTTATCTGTTTCTACTAATTTTTTTTCACAATTTATCATTTATATATCATACTTAAACAACAATAAACAACTTTATCATTATTTATTAAAAAAAAAAAAAGAGTCACAGGATTAACCGGAGATAGGGAGTACATTGATAAGCTAGAACAGAAAAAGGATCGTGGCAATTTTAGATATCCACATCAACTACTACATATAATTTGGATAACGCATTGCTCTTAATTAAAAAAGATCAACACCTTTTGTGGGGATAACCTAAATGACAAGAATAACTTGCAATGATTTGTTGAATGAAAAGAAAAGGTTTTATGGAATTTACCCATTGTGCCTGAGGCGTCGGCTCCGCCGTAAAAGGTGGCATGGGCGGGTGTCCAGGGGCCGCCGGAGTAGACACCGGGGATTCTTGCGTGAACAGTTAGTGAGAAAAGGCTCGTAATAATGTACATTAAAATCATCTTCATTTTTGTTTTTTTTGTTCTTGTGTTTGTGTTTTTAGGGAGAGAAAATAAAATGAAGGGACGAATGAGAAGCTTAAGCTGAGGTGATTGGGGGTATTTATTATGGGGTACTGGCAGATGCAAGTGTCATAAAGGATAGGGGGTCTGTAGTTATTATTTTGCCCTGCCCTCTATAAATGTTGGTTTTTCTTTCTTTCTATTTGCAACTTGTATGTAAATACTTCACTGTATCAATAATTGACCGAGATACAATTTTTTGGGCCGATCATGATCATTCGTATGCTGCTATTCTAGTGAATAGTACTACTATACTATCACATGTAATTTTCTACTTCACCGTAATGCTAAAATAGGTCACAATCAGACAAAAGTGCTTAATTTAGAGTTCAATCAATGAATTCCTGAAAATCTGTACATTCTCTTTTTTTTTTTCTTACGAATCGGCAAAAAATTATTGATACAAAACAGTAGTACAAAGAGCATAAGAAATACTCTCACATATACATGAAACGTAAAATCACAACTTTTACCATTTCAAACTTTTACTTCTTGAATCAAAGTCGAAAAAACAACACGTTGTCTAGTATATTTAGGTATTCATTTTGCCTAGGCAAGAATGAGAGCTAGCTTGCAATAAAATAATCAAAGATCTAAAATATTAAAGATGAATAACTAATCGGTATATTTTATAAATAACCATTACAATATCCAACTATAAACATGTTTAACTTCAAAACGATTATATGTTTAATTCATTTGTATTATTTAAATATGTGATGTTTGTAGTATAAATGTGATATAACCACATGTGATCGATGTTGATTAATGATTTGGACATACGGATATAATGCATTTTTTTTGACCAAACCATATCTTTTCTGCTGGGAATGGGATTTTAATGAAAATTATTTTTAATAGTATGCGGATATTATCTCTACGAGTTTAAGTTATGAGGCAATTGCATGTGATCATCCATGTGGTCTGTCATTTGCATTATACTACCATGTTTCGGTGATTCTGTTGCGTGTCTCTATCTCTCTCACATAATATTGGCATCGAATTTTTGTTCTGTTCAATATATATTATGCCGACCATCAGGCATCAAGCTTGGACTGAAATTGTATGGATTAGAAAGGAAACAAAGATTATCACTATACTATAAAGTTTGGTTGCTTATGTGATTTGCTCTCTAATCATTGCGCTATGCCATCTTAAGTTCTAAATATGTTGTCCCCTATAAAGTATAATTTTCAGAGTAGGCAAAAAAGCGACCCGCTCCCTAAAATTTGACTCCCTGATTTTGCTGGGTTGTGACACCTTAACTTCTAAATGTGTTGCTTTGTGCCCCATAGTTATAATTATCATAGTATTTAATAGTGGGAGCGTGTGATACATATCAAACATAAAGTATTTATAAGGGCATATAGCTATACATTTTTAAGTTTGGGAGCAAATCACAACCTAACAAAGATCAGGGGCAAACCAGACGAAAATATAAACTTCAGGGGGCAAAATGTTTTTTCGCCTAGCTCAAGAGTATTTTATTAGCCCGTGCATGTGATGCAAAATAAATGAGAAACATTCAATGCATTTTAAAGTTCAAGGGGGTAAATCACAACTTAGTAAACATCAGGGGAAATCGCACAAACATATAAACTTTGGGGGCAGAAGAATAATTTTATGCGTAAGATAAATCTGAATGATCAAACTTATGGACCAATTAAGCTTAAATTGTGGACTATCCAAATTTCTAAATTACATTCAAATCCAATAACCAATATGATCAAACTTGTGGACCAATTCAGACTTTGGAAATGATATGGTAATGGGCTTCACAACGAAAAAAAAAAACAGGCCAGGTTTATCTTCTGCCTTTGTAATGGTGTGGCATTATGAGATTTAGATTTATTACATTAAACATTCATTAAGTTGATTCGAATCAGATTCGATTCGATTCGATTCGATTTAGTTGATTCTACTTGGTTATATTTTTATCTATAATTTAGTTGATTTAGTTAATTTAGTTTAATTCGATTCGGTGCAGACGAAAAAACGAGCGCTTCCTTCACCTAAAAAATTAGTAATTTCAATTCAGTTTTATTTAGTTGTTTTTTATACTACAAATAAATTCAGTTCAGTTCAATTCATTTGAGACCAGTTTAGATTCGATTCAGTTCAATTCATTTCAAATGAAGATAACATGACCTTAGATATTGAGCGTTTGTAAGCTTTTGTAATAGTAAGTTTTGGTTCGAGCATTTCTTATGCTATTGTAAACATTTGAAGTCCACATAAATTTTTATCGTTTAAAAAAAAATAGCTATCCTCTAAATTTTGTTGAAAAATAAAACTTATATGTATCTTACCGGAGCCAAACTCTATAAATGGAATCACTGGAAAAGATGCCAAAATAACCCCAAATGGACAAGAATGGTATCTGCTCAAAATATAATGCAAGATATTGATATTGACCACAACAAACTGAACGCAAAAGTACAATATACAAAGAATGGTATCTGCTCAAAATATAATGCAAGAATCTAATACATAATCTACAAAATGGAGGTTGTTATCGGCAGAGTTGCGTGCATAATCCCTGAATATGTGTATTAGTTGGATTGAATAGGGTGTAAGTTCTGTTTCTGCTTAAATTGTTTGAGCACGTTAACGTGTACTCAGTTCCGTTCTGCAAGGCCTGCAAAAATAGACCAAATGAAGCTTAGCAACAAGACTTGTGTCTCCAGATCTAACAAAATTTGATGGCTGGCCACATTGCTGTTAGTTATGGGATTAAAGCAAATTATTATTTGGGTAACTCAAAAATCTAATGCAAGGGAAATAGGACAGGATAGAGCATAGTTATTCACAGGCAGAGCGCATCGTCTTGCAAACATACCATACAACTGAAAATTCTTACCTAGACGAGGTTTACAACTGAATTATAAACTAAACCTTAATAGAAACTACCTAATTGCTCAAGCACGTAAAGATAACGAGTATCTATAACCCCCCTTAACCCTCGAAGTATCACAATTCACACATTCATATAGCTCAGCATTATTCTCTTCCTCATTTTCAGTATCTCATTCCCTCTCTTTCTTCGCCTCCACAACCCCCTCCCCGCCAAAAATAAAATAAATAAATAAAAACTCCTTTTCTTTAGGCAAACCCTGTAAGCAGTCTAAAAGCCTCTTTAATGATCTGCATATTAGTTTTCATATCAATACAATACACGCTACTCTATATATGGTACAGGTGACCCAGAAATCGCACAAAATGCTGCACACAATGGGCAACTCCGGAGGCCATCACACACTGTAGCAAAAGGCCTGTTCTATGAGCAATAGCACACACTATTGGAGAAATTAAAACCTATGGGAGAGGATTGGGACTTGGGAGTAGAATTCGTGTGTACTTCCAGCAGACGTGCATGCGCAAGTGCAAGCACCCACAAGGCCACAAGCATGTCAAAGCTAGGATTTTGATCAGTATCTATAACCTCCTCAACCCTCTACCACGTCTTATAAACGAGGTATGATCAACATCCATGACACACCACTTGAATCCTCTTAAAGTTAAAAACAATGCATTCTTGTTTGTTTAGGCACAGTACTGGAAGGGACAAAGAAATGAGAAAATAAATAAAATAACTCTCTACCTGGCATGAGATAGGCTGAGTATTGCAGTTCCACCTTGAGGTAGGAACACAGCTAAGATAATGGCACCACGAACAATGATCATTAAGATCTTCTCCACGGAGAATGTAAACCATCCCAAGAGTGAACCTGATGTCATTAAAACGAACCCAAGAAACTTATTCTCAAGTTTAATCGCACTTCCAGTAAAGCTAGCATTTGAATGCATGAGACCAGAACCAAAGGGAAAAAAACGACAAAGTTAAAGATAAAAAAAGATGATGCTCACCCAACAATGAGAAGTACTAGCGAAAGCAGCCATAGTATGCACTGATATGGTTTATATATACGGTTAGGTGATTGGGAAAGATAACCATCGGGAGTATGTCTCCGGTTAACCCATCCAAAGTGTGGCCGAATTAGGAACACAAATCCCAGAAGGAAACCAGACATAAATCCTCCAAGATGAGCAAAGTTGTCCACATGTGGGAGTATTCCCACAGCTAAATTGATCGCAATAATTATCACCAGTGTCAAAAGAGCTGCTACCTGAACAGTATATTTTAGAAGTTAATTCAGAGGTTGGAGAAAACCAGAAAATATATCTCAATCAAACATTTAACCCTCAAGAAGGCTTCAGTCAGATACCTTGTTAGCATATATTGTCCAATTAGTAATCAGCTCTGAGAGCATTGCTCCTAATAATCCAAACAGTGCACCGGAAGCACCAACTGATATATTTGACTGAATAAAAAGACCAGAGAACAAACTCCCACCAAGTCCGGAAATGATATAAAGCAAACCAATGCGTACTGTAAAGCAATGCATATATTAGTAAGTAATTGAGTAAATGATTAATTATGATGCTGTAATAGATTTTACGGTAACTTCCATCATAATATCTGAGACATTTGGCTTAAACAGCTCATGAATTATCTAAACATACTGAGACAAATGAATACAAACATCACACCAACAAATGCATTCAGACAGATTTTATGCAAGATAAACAAATTAGAAAATTAAATTGACAGTCAATGTTTGCTAGTACCAATATATAGTTATATACAGAACAAACAATGGTTTTTGCACTCTTGTTATGGAAATACATTTCAAGTAGATACGACAGCTTAATTAAGGAAGTAAAGTAACGGTTTTTACAGTTTTCCTGTGAGCTTTTAAACAATGTGATTCAATACAATCAGGAGGCAAAATTAAACAACAGCTGTTGGTTTCTACAATGCGCACAAGTGTCAGGCTTATAGTATTTACTATAAATCCAACATGGTAATAATCAAGTTGCACTTGACTCCTGATAGTAACAGTGGTATAATTTGTGAATCAAATTTGTGCAAATACATTTTGTGAACATGCATATCTAATAAATAACTGAAAGAAAGCTCCCAACATTTAGAGAAGCGACATTAATACAGTTCAAGTATAATCAAGATTATCACTGTGTACCCTGCGCAAGTACTTACCAAATCCGAATTCTTGCTCAAGCCGAATGCCAATAACTAATAGGCTCAACATGTTAGCAAGCAAGTGGAGAACTCCACCATGCAACCACATGCAAGTGATGAGTCGCCACCCATCATTGTCATTTACAACTCTAGAAACGTCTAAAGCACCCATCTGTATTAATCTGAAGAGCAAGAGTTTGATGATAATTAGATATAGTTTTTTTACTATAAATCCAAGTTTGCACAAACAGTATTTATGCATGAGAGCACCAGGAGCAAAGTTTGATAATACAGAAACACACAGTCAGGCTATAATACAAGTAGAGTGTAGCAAAGGGGTTTTAACCTCAGGTGGTTAACGCCAAAAGAACTAGGCTTATATGCACATTTGGAAATTGATGAGAAAAAGGCATAAATGGTCCCGAAGTATAGGGGGTATGGGGCACGCAATGTAACGTTAGTTGGTCCCGGTCATATTAGTCCCAAAGTTTCAAAAATGTGGCAGAAACAGGAATTTTGACACAATTTTGACCTTGACCTTTGATGTGGCATGCCACTGAACGAGTCAATGTCAAAATTGGGTGCCATGTCAGCAATTCATAAAAAGAAAAATAAAAAATAAAATTAAAAATTCAGAAAAAAAAAGAAAAGAGAAAAACAATAAAAAAGGAAAAAAATGAAAATTGGAGGAAATAAAGTGGCGCCAAGATTCCCTCCAAAAAACTAACAGAACAAAAAAAAATGTAAATTAAAATGAAAAAAACACATGCTTACTATAAAAAACAACTACTTCACCAATTTCCCCCAATTTCATCGACAAACTCTAATCCAAATTTCTCTGAAGTTCTAACCAATTATCCATGTTTAACTATTCCTCCAGCTCGAATGCAAATACCCGCACGACGTATTGTTACTGTGGCATAGTTGCTGACCGGATTACGTCGTGGACTCCGATATCATCGTCTTTGCCTTCTTTGTCGTCTTTTTTATTGTTTTTCTCTTTTCTTTTTTTTTTTTCCTGAATTTTTCATTTTATTTTGGGTTAATTACACTTTCACCCTGTAAGATTCTCGTTTTTCAAATCCACCTGAAACCCAGGGGTTCCGAAATATCGTTACAATTTCACCCCTGAACTTTGCTCAGGGTTTCATGGCCGTTAACTTTCGCCATCAGTCAACGAGTCAACGCGGTCAAACTGTTAAAAAAGTCAACCATCAACTGGGCGTTTGAAAGTAAGATTTGTAAAAAAAATATTTTTTCTGAAAAAAAAAATTTACATCAGCAAATTTTTTTTATGACGTCATAAAGATTGATGGTTTCCAACTCTGTCCTCGAGGGGTCCCAAAGTAAAATTAGTCAAATTGAAAAAAAACACATAGATTTTTCTAAAAAAGTAACAAGGGAATTTGAATGTAATTTACGGAATAGAAGTAGAAGAAAGTAAGAAAATTGATTGAAAAGGAAGAATTTGAAACCATGGACGATACCATTCCTCCGAAACTATTCTGGTGGAGTTAAATGTAACCAAGATTTGTAGATCTATTTTACAAGATCTGTTTTGATACTAGTCGATCTTGATAAATCTCTTGCAGGACTCAAAACAAGAACCCTACCCGATTGTACCTTGAAGATGTAGATCTTATAGGTGTAAGTGAAAGATGAAGGTGGAAGATATTGGGAGATTGTTGAGAAAAATGAAGTAGTGTAGTGAATGTATTGGAGATTTAGGGGTTATAGTGTAAAAGTTGATGGGGGCAATTCCGGAAATTCACAATTTATTAATGACGTCATTATGATGTCAGCCGTCAATTCCGTTAAAAAAGTCAACCGTCAACTGGGGTTTGAAAGTAAGATTTGTTGACTAACATTGACTGAGGTTGACTTCATTAGTCAACTAACGGCAGGGGTGTGCAAAAATGTTTGGGGGAAATTGTAATTTCGGACTCTTACAGGGGGTGTTTCTGTAATTAACCCTTTTATTTTTATGAATTGCTGACATGGCAGTCAATTTTGACTTTGACTCGCTAAGTGGCACATCAGCGGTCAAGGTCAAAATTGTACCAAAAGTACTGTTTCTGCCACATTTTTGAAACTTTCGGACTAATCTGACCTGGGCCAACTAACGTTACACTGCGTGCGCCATACCCCATACTTGAAGACCATTTATGCATTTTTCTTGAAATTGATTGACTCAAAGAAACATGATTTAAGACCAACTAACTACCCTCCTTCCATAGTTTCATGTGAAAAATTATCTTATATACTCTATCCACCCGACCACTAATCGATCGAGCCCCGACCCTTTAGACAGGCCCGGTCACTCATGGGCAGCTCAGCTCTCCGGTCATATGCCGCCCCACTGTACCAACTTAAGTCCTTTCCTGTGTGCACTTTGTACTCACTCATGCGAGTCTGAACAATTTCTAGTTCTAGTTGGACACCCATAATAAACTCTGGAGTTGGATTCTGAAAATAAAAGTCAATCCCTCTCAAACATAGCTTAAAACTTTGGAGGCAACCTATACTCAACAACAAAAGTATAATTTCAATTTCACACCACTACATAACTTTTCACCCAACCATTCCAACATCTAAAACTATTAAATTACTCAAGAACTTGGCGTATATGCTGATTATGAATTAGGTGTGCATTATAAATAACAAAAATCCTATTGATCCATGTAAACAACAAGTTTGTGCAAAGAATTTAAAAGCAAAACATGAAATACTTTACTAGTAGTAGTAGATCACTAAAAGAAATGTAATGAGTAAATGGTTGACTTACGCATTAGAAGAAGGGCCAAGAAGGGGATTCTCCCTAAAGGGCTGAAAGGAGAACCTCCCCAAAAAGCCAGCAATACAAGAAGTCGAATTCCTGGGGCAATTATTGACGTACATGGTAATAACAAACATAACAATGTTAGCCAAAATGAACAAAGGCATCAACCATGGAAACCATTTCTTGAAATGCTTCACTTCTCTGTAAGTCACATTCGGACTAGCGGCAGCAGCTCCGGCTAAAGGAGACTCCACTGATACAGGGTGGATCGCACCGGTGCTACGGCGAGATGGAACACGTATTTGGATGTCATCTGCTGGTTTCGAACCCATTAGAGAGAATAGAATGGAGATTTGGTTTCTTCTCAACTGCCCTGTTTGATCAATAATCAAGTACTACTAGTAAAGTAATTTTTATTATAGACTTGTGTGAGTTGTGCCAACTGCCAATCAATAAAAGAATCAATTAGTATGAATTTGGAACGTTTACTTTTCTTCCCTGCTGACGATTCAACGCGCAGCTGGTGGAGTATTAATATCATTTCAGCAGCTGCTGCTTTTGACCATGTCTGGTTATTTTCCGCGTGCTGACAAAGAAGATGGGTCCAAGGGGTAGATGTTGTGTTGAGTAAAGGATAGCCTCATAGCGTTATACTGCATGGTAGATTTTTATATAATACTTTTATGATTATAATGCCATGTGAATCGGTAGAAATATGTGAAGTGCATGACGAATTCGAGGGTTTCAAAGCGGAGCTGGAGCATGTTACTTTTTGACAAGGGAAAATTACAAAAATCACCCCTTAAATATGTCCTCTTTTCACATTCATCCCTAGATTGACAACTATTACAGATTAGTCCAAAATTAACAAAGGCATAATTTGAGAATTATATCTACCCTAAAGTCAATTTTTTCTCCTATTTTATCTTTTCTTTATAATTTCATAATCATATTAATTTTATTTAATTGGAATGTAAGCCCCAACAGTTTAAAATTCTTATAACTAAATTCCCAAATGTTTTACTTATTAAACTTTTGACCCCTCCTTCCCCACCACACCACGACCTTCTTCCGCACCACCTCCAACCTTTGTCACCATCACTCGCACACCACATCTCGGAATCGGAGAATTCTATAAGAATTCACAGTATGGAGCTTCCCGCTCCAGATCTGGAGCAGGAAGCTCCAGTTCCGAGCTTCCATCAATGGAGGGAGGCTCTGACAGAGCTTCCACCATGGAAGTACTGTGACAGAGTTTCCATGGCGGAAACTCTATCACAGAGTTTCCACCGGGAAGCTCCGATCTGGAGCTTCCTACTCCAGATTTGGAGCGGGAAGCCCAGATCGGAGCTTTTTCTGAACTTTACCGGAGCTCCGGCGAGGTGGTGAGGGAAGGATTTTTTTTTTTAAATAAAAAAAATTTTGTGGATTAATTATATGAATTATGAAGTTATGGGGGTTATTTAAAAATATTTTAGGTTATTTTTGTAAGTTATAAAACATTTGTGTCCAATGTGTAGTAAAATGAAACTTGTAAATTGCAATTTAAGTCCAATTAATATTATTTTCCATTTAATTTTTAGTTGGTCAACTCAGAAAATAAGTTTTGGACTTGGATGTAATTGTTGTCAATCCGAGGTTAAATCTGTAATTAGCCCAAATTTAAGGGGTACCTCATGTAATTCGCCCTTTTGGCAATTAAAAAGTGAGCCTGTAGGGGCCACCGCTAGAACTCTACACAAATGGTTTGTCTCGGGATAGACTGTACCCCTGAAGCTTGACGAGGACGTTGAAGATTTAAGGGTTAGATTGTAATACCCAACATCTGAGGAAAAATTCAGAGTGAAAGGGATTAAGGGTATATACGTAGACCACCACTCATATGAGGCATTTTGGGTGATTCCAAAATCAAATCCGTATCGTACCAGCGAGACGTGTGTGAGATAGTTATGAGTAACTTCGCCAGTCCAGCGGGCCGGGTATCGGACCATTAATGGGCGGGTCTCATTACATGTAGGGGTGTATTTCGAACCGAACGAACCGAACATTGACCTTAACGAACGTTTGTTCGTTAACATATGTCATGTTCGTGTTCATGTTCGTCGAACATCTCAACACTTGTTCATGTTCAGTTCGTTAAGGTTTCAACATGTTCACGAACAGTTCACGAACTATTATAGGTTTTGTATATGTTAGGTTAGAAAATAATCCCTCCGTCCCGAATTCGACTTCCCGCATTCCATTTTGGGACGTCCCAATTTGAACTTCCCATTCCTTTAATGGAAAATTCCTCTCCTATTTTATTCAATCTCTTTTATACTACTATCCTCTCGTACTTTATTTAACCCCTTTCCTACTTTATTACCATTTTTCCTACTTTATTCATTTTTATCTTAAAATATGTGTCCGGACGGGTAAATGAATTTGAGACGACGGGAGTATTATAACTTATGTGAAAAAAAAGAGAAATGATAGATTAGGTTAGAAAATATTATACTCCATATATAAAATAATATAAAATTATTATAGATATAATTTGTTCACGAATAGTTCGTGAACTACCGAACAATAAATTATATGTTCGTATTCGTATTCGTTTATTAATGAGCATGTTCGCGAACTGTTGAGTTAGGTCAAACTCGAACACGAACTGAGCGTTAACTGAAATTTTTCGTGAAATTTTCATGAATGTTCGTTTCATTTACACCCCTAGTTACATGCATGGTTCAAATTCTTTTGATGTAATTTTCTCCCTTTTATTTATTATTTCTTTTAAATGTTTTCTCATTTCTGAATTACAAATTCATTCTTTTTATACAAAATGCTTAACATGTGTAGGTTGTGACGTAAATGGTAGTAAAGTAATCAAGTATTAGGTGATATAGTTGGTAGTAATTCTTATATGCCCTGCTTAATTTATGTAAAATGTCACCTAATATTGTTTGACCACCACGGTTTAAGGAATAGTGGTTCCTATATGCATATTTAACATAAAACAATACAAGTAAATTTTAAATAAAAATGTTGTTTCACCATCCCGGGACAAGATCAACAACTTAAGGATAAAAATTACTTCAAATAATGTTAATTGGATAAATTACTTAAAATAAAAATATTGTTTCAACAACTTAAATAAATTTTTTATAAAATAATGTTAATTGGATAAATTAATTTGCAACGAGAGGAGATACTATTGTCATTACTTTTTAAATATTTTGATGTGGAAGAAAGACTTTGCCGAAAATGAAAACCAGAACCTTTATTCGGGACTTAAAAATTAAAAACGATAACCTTGTACTGGTACAGAGGAAGTAAAATATTATAGATCATTCAGAGAAGTTTTCACAAAGATTAAAGGGATTGAAAACGCTACTCATAGTGCACCATTACTTTTGAAATTCCATACATAGAAATTTAGAGCTAATCGTGCTTATTTAGAACAATCTTATGATCGACAGCCAGTTAGGAAGTCTCAATGTGGGTACACGAGTGAAGAAAAGTGTGCAGAAAATGACATGTGTTGGTACAGTGGGTAACATATGTGCATGTGCAACCGTGTCCGTCCTAAAAATCGGGTCTCCACAAACAAAATGAAAGGGCTTTATAATTGGTAAGAGAGCCATTAATTTTCAATATACGAACTAAGAGAAATAGAACTCGCGCTAATTGGAGAGCATGTGAATTCTACAAACTTGCCTTATAAAGCTTTAAACATAATTCAACGCCTTGTGCGTATTTCGACTTAACATGTAATTTCTAATAATTACTCAAGAACTAATAAAGTTATGCAGCGGAACTCAAAAATATAAAGTACTGAAAGTTTATGTAGTATTATCTTGATATATTACATTGGATGAAGTGAATCGATCAACAAATCAGATTAATTCGAACCATATTGCATGCAAAACTTTTTTTTTTTTTTTTGAAATTTTAGATATTATTAAAGATAGAAGATCCAAGCTCACGGTGTTGTAACGACCCGAAATTGGATTTTTTTTTTTAAATTGAAAAGGCAATAAATAAACTAAATGGGCTAATTTTTGAAGCGATAAATGGAATTAATCATATTAGTACAAGATTTTGATTTTGATGAGCAAACATAACTCTTTTAGACTCAACAATGAAGTAGTAATCTAGTCCTTAGAATGTTTTAGCATGGAAACATTGTAATCGAGGAACCTTATTTACTGATAGTTTAGTAATTTGTATAAATGTTAGGTTTTCAAGAGCAAGTAATTTTAATTTTTATTCACTTGCTGAAGAAGATCAAGTGCTGAGGTGTTGCGACCAAAAGACAAGTTACTGAAGGCTCAGACTGGCTGCATAAGCCTACTGAGAAGAAGACTTTTTCTCCAGTGAAGAAGTATCTCAACAACACATTAGGTGAAGTGAAAATCAATGACATGGTAGGTTGACCAAATCACTCGCTAACGAATACACTCTACTGAAGGATTACTTGCTGAAAAGCAATGTATCGGTTTTGAGAAAAACTAAGGTGGTACTCCTTCCGCCCCACTTATAAAGGCCACAAACTTTTCGGCGTTGTTTTTAAGACGACCAATTGTTTATTGTTTATTGGTGGAGAGATAAATGATAGAGAATGGAGAAAGTATGAAAGATAAGATAGAGAAATGATAAAGAATGAAAATAGTATAAGATAGTGGGGTTGGTGGAATTTACTTTTTTACTATTTTAGTAAGTGTCCTAAATCAGTGGGATGTCCCAAAAAAGAATAGTTACATTTTTTAGCGGGACAGAGGGAGTAAAATTTAAGACAAAATTGTACTCACTACCTTTTAACAATAGCGATGAAGGCTAACAAGTTAAAAGTATACCTTCAATAGTAAAATTTAGCTCAAAGTTTGAAATTCAAACGGGACTATTTTGCACTATAACTTACATTTTTCACTTTCACAATGGAACACACCACCAAGTCCATCTATGTAATAGCTCTTTGCTGCCTTATTTTCTCCAAAGGTACATATTTGATAATTTTAATGTTTCTCATTCCTATTTGTTACGTCGGACACTAGTTTTGTTTTTTTTCTAGTTTATACTACATTATTATTGTACTTTGTCCATACCTGAACAATTTTAACTCCCACTCGTCCTTTTCTATAGTCCCAATAAAGTGGTTCATTTTTCCTTTGTTGCAGGTTATGGTCAAGAGAGTGGGAGGAGGTGCTCTCCAAGTAAGATTGTAATCAAACAAACTCAACCAAATGTGATTGGAGCAGAGTACGACGTGACCATTACAAACAATTGTGCGTGCACCATTTTAGATTTGAAGCTTACATGTCCCAAATTGCACAAGTCAAAACCCCCATCCATCATAACAATAATTGACGACGACAAGTGCCTAATTGCTAGCCCCATCTATGCGTTTAATAATGTCACATTCACTTATGCACCACCTCAAGTTGACTTCAAGATCTTGGATTACACTAAAGCTTGCTCCTAGGCTTTGATTCATTATAGTTATAATTTGAATAATTTATGTTTTGTTGTAGTCCTTATCTGATTCTAAGATAAATTTGTATGGGATAAATAATGTACACTCTTCAACTTATTATACTTCAACTTTTCAATTAAGTTTTTCACATATTTATTCATAAATTCCAATCGACAATGTTTTATGATTTTTACACATGATGGTTAATTTTTATCCTAATTGTTAACAATTGTTATGCTCAAATTATTAGTTCAAAAACAGTGTAATAAAGCAGTGTTATAAACAGACACAAGCTTAACCACATAATCGTTCTCTTGAGGAACTAATCAACAATTGTTGAGTTATGTAGTATAGAGAAAGCAAGGGCAATCATAGACGATCACAAGAAATCAAATTGCGATAGTAATATGAATAGAATAATTAATCTATGACCTCTGAATGTGAATTCGTGAATCAAAGACACGATTACAAGTCAATAAAAAATCATCACGTCTACAAGAGAGAATGTTAAGAATATCTGTTTAGATTTTGATCAGTAAACTCTAATGACTTATTTTAGCTCAGAAAGGTAACTAGTACTCTTAGTTCACTTGAACATTGTAAAAGAGGAAGCTTACTGAGTATGTTAGTCTAGCAAATCTTGTATAGGATGTTAGGTTTCAGATTGTAATTTTTATATCTTTGAAGAAGACCAAGAAGCAAGCATCCAACAGGAAGGAGCTCATTAGTAAGGATCAAGAAACTGCACAAGATTGCTGAAGACTAAGGAGAAATGTCTCCTCAGATACCTTGAAGAAATTAAGTGTCTTTGGAAGACAAGTATTTCAATAGGTTTCTGATACCCAATGGTTAATGAGTAAGGAAATGCAAAGCCTCAGATAGCTTGCATTGTTTAGTTGAGACTACATGACAAAAGATAGTACAATGCATTTATTACGCAGACAGAGATGTCTGAACAAAAGAGGAAATCTCTGAAAAGAGACAAAACTCACTGTAGTACTATCTTCAGATATCAATAGTTTGAATTTCAATATGTCTAACGGATACTATTTAAACGACATGATTTTCAACTATAAATATCACCACTTAGAATGCTTGAAATACACACCTTGAACTATATTGAACATAACTTACATTCAAGCATACAAGCCTTCGTACCTACTTACTCTCATTAGCTTACTGTTGTGACTCAAGCTCTTGAATTCTATGTAGCACGAAAGTTCTAAGTGTCCTGATCCTTAACAAGAATTGTTTACTGTGAAGGAGTTGAATCCAAGGATAAAGTTGCGACTGATATCTGAGATTCATTCTCTTGAACAACAACAAGACTTGGGACAGTAAAGAACAACTTCTCATACACTGAAAAGAGTATTAAGGAAGGTTGATTCTAAAGATCTCTCTGAAGATAACTGAACAAGTTATAAGAGTTAGCTCACCTGAAAAACTACCATAACCAACACCAACAACTGTGTTTAGGGAAAGGATTTAGTTGAGAAAACTAAACACCTCACCTAACTGAGCACATGGAGTACTTGGCTTTGGAAGCTGGGGAATAGCTCCCATGTTACTGGGTAGAGGAAGTACTTGCCTGAGAAAGCCGGGGAATAACTCAGGGGGAACACTTAGTTGGGAACCTAGTGTTAAAGGGATCAAGAGATAGGATTTTGTAAGGGGAGCTCACTATCTTATCTTAGTAGATTCAAGTCCTGAGAAATGGCAAGTGGATTAGTTGAGGGATTATGTCACCTTCAGATACCACTTTAAAAAGCTTTGTGTTATTTACTTACTGCACTTTACTTATAGCTTTATATACTTGCTGAGTATTTACACACATTATAGCTTGCTGACACGTGCACTTATCACAAAAGACTTTCGCTCTCTGAATATAAGTACAGATACCTATAAAGATATCTGAGAAACTATTTTATCGACAAAGTTTGAAAAGACTATTCACCCCCCCTCTAGTCTTTTACTTTGTTGTTATCTGGACCAACAAGTAGTATCAGGGCAGGAGGTTCTGTAACCTTCTGCACTGAGCCTAGATCCTATATAAGTGCCTACTAACAGCTCACAACCTACACTTGCTTTGTTTGTTTAGTGAGTTTGCTGCAGGATGTCTCTAAGCGATGCACCCACTCTCAAGCCAGAGAACTATGAGAGATGGAAGAATAACATGATGCTTCACCTAGAAGCTATCAGTGATGAAATGATCGACATGATAAAGAATGGCCCAATTGTCATTCTACAAGAGAAATAAGTCACTGAAGTTTCCAATGGTCGAGACAAGGATACAACAGACGGTGCTGGATCATCAACATCTGGCGCAACTTCAAGTGCAAGACCAACATGAGCCACTGCATATGAAGCAAAGCCCAGACATTGATGTGACGATGAAATGTGCGATATAGCATACTTTTAGACCCTCGTTTTTTGCCCTAGATGCAAAATTTATGTTGTTTTATGGTCATTTACTAACTCTGCGTGTTTTATGTAGGTCATGATTGCAGTTTTGATGATTTGCACGATTTCAGGCACCAAAACGGCATAATTGTGCCAAATCGAGAGAAGGAAGCAAATACGCCGGGTCAACTGTTGCATGGAGTACGATGAGTCAAAACATGACATGCGACCAACCAATGCGAAGATAATTGAAGGAGGAACAACTTTGTAGAAGACCACTTTTCGAGGAAACGGAGTTACGAAGCCCGAAATTGAAGAACGAAGCTCTACAAACAGAAGTAGAAGAAACCGAAGATGGCGGCCCTAGCAGAGAGAGGTGATCATGCGGTCCCCTAGCGCAGATCACCTTGCCGCTTTTCTCATAGACTGCTGGCACCGAGGCTCGCCTTCCTAAACCTTCCTTATTGAAGAATGGTGGTTTGGAGGTCGAAATTTCACCTATAAATAAGACCTCAGGGGTCTCAGATTTCACACAGCTCACAGAGCAACTCTCCTGGAGAGAGAAACAGTCCTTGGGGAAGTGAAACCCCAACCAGCTGGCCGTCAGGCACCCAAAAGGAGGAAGCACCAGCAGCAACACGGAGATATCAAGATCATCAAAGACTAAGCTTTTTCTTCCTTTCTTCTTTCATTTCAATTACTGTTCTAGAATTACTATGAGTAGCTAATTTCCTTTTGTAAATGCGAACCGTCGCAACTCTGCTGTTGCTACTTCTTTACATATCGGGATATGTTAATGGAATAGTTATTTGACATAAACCGTGGTTATACAACTCTATACATCCTTCGTGGTGTGATATTTCTGCTGAGTGACACAGCAGTTTCATTGAACTGAGTGGGGGTACTCGTGCCGACTGTGCCTTAGCACCATAGTATGTCACCCTGCTGTCGTTAGAGGTAACTGCATAGGATTTTAACTAGGAAGTTGGGAGTAGCATAGCAGAGGGAGGTTGGGGAACCTTTACTCCTGTCTATTATTGATTTACAACAAAATCAATTTAGGGTTTACTGCGAATTGATTATTCTGTCTGAGATTAAAACCGTTTACTTTTCTGCATTCAATTTTAATCGTTATTTGCATTTTCCTATGCTAAGTGTCCGTGGAGAACGACATCCCGAGTCATCTTTCTACTATAAACTTTGGATTTCAGGACTTCCGACATATAAATTTAATCTTGATTGCGTTTGGAGATTACATATTCTACAACAGAAAACAAGATCTCTTAGTGCACATCAAAATTTGGCGCCGCTGCCGGGGTCACTTGACCGCTCAAGCAAGTTTCGACCGACCGAGATAGGTTAAAATCTTTCTTTCACCTTTTTAATTTACGTACTGTCTTTTTAAATCGTATAGCATAAACCAAAAAAAAAAAAAAGGAAAATCTGTGAGAATCTTTCTCCACAGCAAGAAAATCCAAAAATATTTACTTTTAGATTCCTATCTATTTCTTTCCCATATTAGTTTCCTTCCTTATTCAAAAAATCCAAAAAATATTTTCCTTCCTGCATTAGTTTACTTCCCTATTTAAAAAATTCAAAAAATATTTTCTTTTCAGCATTAGTTTACTTCCTTATTCAAAAAATCCAAAAAAATTTTCTTTCCTGCATTAGTTTACTTCCTTATCAAGAAAATTCAAAAATAAGTAATTCTAGATTTCTGTTTATTTTGTTTCTAGTACTGTATATTTGTATCTGCCAGGGTTTGTCTGTTAGTTTTTATGCAAGGTAGGAGAAGTGTAGGAACACCATTGGTACCGCTTAGAGACGACATAGACAAGCTTGAAAGGTGAAGACTATTTGCTACCATCACGGAATCATCTAGCAATGTGAGTGGAGAAGGAACCAGCAACGACAATCCATCCGGGAATGTCGCAACCTCTGAACTTGAGCAACTACCTAGGGTTCGACTGGATATCCAAGCTGAGAGGGAAGAGCTTGAACGAGAAAGGCTAAGGATAGTCGAGGAGAGAGGCGAGATTGAGGTTAGATGAGAACCGAAGAAGGGATAACTACGCAAGGGTGGAACTGGTAGACGAAGACGACAGACCCATGTACGATTATGTTATGTCAAGGCTTACACCGTATGCCTCAAGCATATATCTTGGAAGGATTGCAAGGGAGTATGATCTGAAAGGAACTCATCTAAACCAGCTACTGCACTTCTACGAAAACGCAACTGAAGACCCGATGCACTTTATGAGGGAATTCTACGCAATAGTTGGAGGTATACCACTGAACGAGCTCACAGAGTATCAACTCAGAAGGAGAGTCTTCCCCAGCTGCCTTAAGGACAAGGCAATGAACTGGCTTATCTCTCTACAGCCGGGAAGTTTGACTACATGGGACGAGGTCTTCAACAAATTTATGCTCAGATACTTCCCATTGAAGAAGACATCCGACCTGAAGAGCCAGATCCAGAACTTCAGCCAATTTGACGGAGAAACCTTCCATGAAGCGTGGAAGACATACAAGGATCTATTTGACAGATGTCCTATGCATTCTTATGCGCTGTTTGACAAGGTCAACAACTTCTACAAGGGAATTTACTCTATCAGCCAAACACTCATCGATGGAGCATGTCAAGGAAACCTGCTAGATGCAGCCCCAAGAAGGATTTGGAAAGTGTGCGAGAACTTGAGTGAGAAATCTATGCGGAAAGGACGTGGAAGAAGAGTTGCTACAAAGGAGGTCAGAGCAATCGAGGAATCTCCTTGGAAACAGATCTGCAGGAGGATTGAAGCTATAGAGATAAGGATGGGAAAGAAGAACTCTGTGGACGAAGCGTCGGAGGAATCAACACCACTGGAAGAGGCACACTATGTGCAAGAATCAAGGAAATGGAGGCCGATGAACCAACCGGTAAATAGCTATATCCCTCAGCACCCTCTCTTATCATACCGTATTGGACCTAGCTTGAACCCACCCGAATTACCACCAAGACCACCTACTATGACACCTGTTCCCACACCACCACCAAAGCCGTCACAAAACCTGCTCAAGCCATCCTCCATGGAAGACAAGATAGATACTATAATGAAGGAGATGGGAGACATTGGGATGTTTGTGAAGCAGCAGGGTGAGTTCATTGCAAGGACCAATTCCTTTATCGCCAAGGCTGAGGATAACTTCAGTAGAACCGACAACACCTTGAGATGAATGGAGCTGAAGATTGGTCAAATCGCCAAGGAAGTAGGGGAGCTGCAACAAAACAAGGATAAGCTGCCGGGTCACACCGAGAAAGCTATGAACATTATGCAGGCTCTGCTAAAGAAACCTGATCCTGGTGCTTTCAACATCGATGTTGTCACCGAAGGGAAGACAGCCAGAGGAACCCTGGATCTAGGAGCCAACATCAATATGATGCCGCTTGCTGTCTACAGGAAACTTGGCTTAACAGGAATGGTGGAAGTAAATACCGGCATATTGGTTACTGATGGCTCTACTACAACTGCCTACGACAAGGTACGTAATGTGATTACTCAGCTGGAGGGGCTCGATATTGTTGTGGACTACCTGATTGTGGACTGTGAAGACCCGGACAACGACACAATGCTTCTGGGAAGACCTTTTATGGCCACCACCAACACCATTATCAACGTGGTAAGAAGGGAGATTTCGATGAATATATCGAATCACCGGAGAGTAATGGAGACTTCGAGCGAGACTTTGGAGGAAGCAAAGCCAGCAAGGATCAACTTTGCCATAGACGACTGGTGGATAGACTCTGAAGAGGAATTGGTGATACCTTTTGAAGACTTGATAGCACCGACGAATCTATGCAAGACGTACTGGGATACAGGAGAAGAATCAGTTGATGGTACTCTTTCGTCAATTCCCGACGAGCACTTTGAGTCGGAGGACAAAAACTGGAAAAGCGGATTTGGTGAGAGTGAGGGTGAATGGAACAACCCGGAGGAAACCAATAACTACTTGGAGTTTACTTTTCA
Source organism: Plantago major (assembly GCA_026545765.1). Lineage (NCBI taxonomy): Eukaryota > Viridiplantae > Streptophyta > Magnoliopsida > Lamiales > Plantaginaceae > Plantago > Plantago major. The sequence continues at coordinate 52,174,975 of CM048843.1, read as the reverse complement.
CATCGACGAAGATCCGGAGCTAGATGAGATTGAGGACGAAGAGATGAAATGCTGGATAGAAGATTCGAGCTACGCAACAAAGGAGTGGATGGACAGATGCTTTAACAGGATCGAGGGTTTAACCCTCGACAAATAAGCCATCATAAAACCAGGGGTCGAGCTATAAGACAAAAAACAAGCACTTCTTGGGAGGCAACCCAAGGTTACGTTTACTTTACGCATTTACTTTCACATTTTCAATTTTCGTCTTTTTCTCGTTTTCCGTGCCAAAATTATTTTTCGAAAAACTTTTCAAAATCATTTCCAAAATTTCTTATTTAGTATATTTCGCTTTTTGAAGAACTGAAAAAACCAAAAAGATTCAAAAAACTCGGGATTTGTTGCAAAAGAGAGGAGTGAGGCAGCAGCCTCGCTAGCAGCTCACTCCTCCTTTAAATCCCCCTCTCCGAATTTCTTACCCCCCCCCCCCCCCAAACTTCATTTTACTCCCAAAATCTTTATTTTCTTTACATTTTACACTTACCCATTGCATTCTTAGCTTATACATCCATCAACAACATCAAGTAAGTGACCTCTACTCTTGCTCATCTCAATTTCATCTTCATTATCAAGTTTAAATCCTTTAACTCTTTGCTTGCACCTTCTTCATGCTTCGTTGGTGTTTTGCAATTACATGCTTCATTTGGTTGATATGGGTGCTAATTGTTGATGAGATTACATGCTTATTAGTAGAGTCTAACTTGTTATCACTTGTCTTTGTAGAGACTTGACAATTTGCTAGAGAAATTGAGAGTTTTTGTTCTTGCCCACTAAGTGTTTGATGAAATGCCTCAAAGAAACAAATTCTTTTAATGACTTCTTTCTCTTTCAATTACATGTTCGTATGGTTTTTACTTGATGATTTATCCTTAGAAAACATACTTGCTAAGCCGTATGCTCTTATGATGATCCTTCATATGCATGATGCTCTCTAACTTGATACTTGACACCTTGAGAAATTGAGCTTATGTGACTAGTTCTTATATCCTTTTGGAGTAGCTATTTGATGCGCTCAAAATTAATACTTGTAAAATAACACAAGTAGTAAAGCGGTTGTCGTAGTACAACAATGCTTAAACCATAGGGTCGTTATCTCGAGGAATTGATTAAGCTAGTTCTAAGGTTTAGGGTCAAGGTGTGAGTTGTAAACAGATAATGTGGGTAAGGTTGATACTTCAAAACCCTACAACAAATTACAATTACAAGATAAGGTAATACCTAGATCATGCAATTTCTACAATTAAAACGAAGCAAGTGGATCTTTCAAAAGTGCTGACGCGATATAGCTAATGGTACACTGCCCGCGAATGCAACACTTTGCTATTGCAAAATTGAACCAGATACAGATTATAAGTACGTATGAGTTACGGAAAAAAGTTTGTCACCAGCTATGCCCTCATCCGGATATATACTAATTAGAGGTAAAGACTGATGCTTAATTCGATTACGACTGTCTTTGTGTATGCTATTACTTACGATATGAGTAGCTAATCTCTTCGATAGATGCGGTAGCACTGTAGGATTAATCGAATTAGGATCTTGACCTAGGGTTTGTTCATATGTGTTAAGCTCATTATCAAACTTCGTAAAACTCCGATTTCAGTACTCTACTCTTGTATTTTCAAACCATTCAGGTTAACAATCAAACGTCTGATAATCGTTTGATTAACTACTTCACATTTTCAAAGAATGTCTTGGTTAAAACTGAAATCAAGAATTTATCTGGACAAATAACTGTGACAGCATATGAACACATGGTCTGATCCATATTTGATATATCTGAATGCTACCGTATCTATTTCCCCTCGCTTGATTCAAATTCACTCTCGTTTACTTAGTTTAATTTAGAAAACTATCCCAATCATATAGACTGCTTCTTGCAAACTCTCACATTTGATACTTTAAAACGTCATACTTGCCTAGTTAGCTCCTTGAGAACGATCTCGTAGTTAAGGCTTGTTTACCAACACTGCTTTATTTACTTTGAATTTCATCAAGTACTAATTTGAGCATATCAACATGCTACACTCAAAATAGATGTTTGATCAACAAACACCGTGATAAGACTCCTTATGAGTTATTGAATGGTAGACCCCCTAGAATCAAACATTTAAGGGTGTTTGGTTGCAGATGTTTTGTTCTTAACAATGGAAAAGAATATCTTAGAACATTTCAACCAAAGGCAGATGAAGGTGTATTTCTTGGTTATTCCATGAATAGCAAAGCCTACAGAATCTACAACAAAAAGGACACAAAAGATTGAAGAATCTGTCCATGTAGTGTTCTATGAAGAAAACAAGAAAGTACCGTTGAATGAAGAACACTCAGATACGTTCAAAGAACTTATGATCAAGGATTCTGAACAAGAATCTCAGCAAGAAAATAATTCTGTCATTCACTTAGAGGATGAGTCTGATGAAGAAAGGCAATCTTTGCCAACTAACAACCAGATGACTCTAAGACATGATGAAGAGTTTCCTATGAGAAATCTAGAAATGGATCAAGACACTGAGAATCTTCATCATGAAGAGGTAACTGAGCACGCAGATGCTGTGAATCCTGTCTCAAATACCCTAGACCTTGAACAAGTGTTAGATATCCCAAGCACATTGCAAGTGCCAGATATATCAGATACGAAACAGGTATCTTATCATGATCATAATGATACAAAAATGAATCAAAACGATAATGATCCTACTAGTTCTAAACCATTATGAAATGGATAAGAGATCATCCTGCAAAGGATGTGATAGGTCCTTTAGACCAAGGGGTAAGAACTAGGAGAGCAATTGCTGAAAATGGAAATTCTCTCTATGGATGTTTCATCTGAGACATTGAACCAAAGACCATTGAAGAAGCATTAAGAGACCAAGACTGGATCTCAGCAATGCAAGAAGAGTTGGATCAATTTGAGAGAAATGAAGTCTGGAAACTAGTTCTCTATATTTATGGAATATTTGTCATAGGAACTAAGTGGGTTTTCAAAACAAGATGAATGAATCTGGTGAAATAACTAGAAACAAAGCAAGGTTGGTTGCCAAGGGTTTCACCCAGACTGAAGGACTAGATTTTTATGAGTCATATGCTCCAGTTGCAAGATTGGATGCAATCAGACTATTTCTAGCCTTTGCAGTTCATAATGACTTGAAAGTTTACCAAATGGATGTAAAAAGTACATTCCTAAATGGTGAGCTCGCTGAGGAAGTCTATGTTGAGCAACCACCTGGTTTTGAACTTTCCTCATAAAACAAGATAGTCTATAAGCTTTAGAAATCTCTATATGGACTTAAACAAGCTCCAAGAGCATGGTATGACACATTGGCCAAATACTTGCTGGAAAGTGGATTCAAGAAAGGAGAAGCTGACAAAACTCTCTTGATAGTGAACCATGATGGAAAACTAGTCTTTGTACAAGTTATGTTGATGACATAATCTTTGGATTAAGGACAAGCAACCTTGTGAAGACTTTGTTGAGCTCATGAAAAGTAAATTTGTGCTGAGCATGACGGGAGAAAAGTATAGGAAACTGATTGGGTCTCTACTATACCTCACAACAAGCACACCAAATATTCAATATCAGTTGGTGTATGTGTAAGATTTCAGACAAATCCAATGCAATCACACTATAACACTGCTATGAAAATTCTAAAGTATGTTAAAGGTACAGTAGAAGTTGGATTGTGGTATCCAAAAGAAAGTGGCTTGAGTTTAGTTGGCTATTCAGATGCTGACTATGCTGGATCAATGATTGATAGAAAAAGTACCTCAGGAACCTGTGAATTCCTTGGTACCAGATTAATATCATGGTTCAACAAGAAGCAAAACTCAATTTCTACTTCAACCACAGACGTAGAGTATATTGCTGCTAGGTGTTGTGCTTCACAAATCTTGTGGATACAACAACAACTCAGAGACTATGAGATCAATGAAGAGAAAACTCCCATTTTCTGTGACAACACAAGTGCTATTGAAATAACTCAGAATCCTAAGTTCCATGCAAGAACAAAGCACATTGATATTAGACACCACTTCATTAGAGATCATGTTGAAAAAGGCAATATTCAGATACTCAATATTGGTACTGAAGACTGACTTGTAGATATCTTCACAAAGCCTTTGCAAGAAAGTAAATTCCTAACTTTAAGACATAATCTTGGGTTAATGGAATTGCCAAGGTTCTAAATTGGTCACTGGGACGGGGGCTCAGTAAGCCAATAGAGAAGAAAAAGGCTTTTTGAAAAGAAAGGTACTTTAAAGGAGAAAGAGATATCTGAGACAGGCATTCAGATATCAAGGCTAAGTGTGAAATTGGTTTAAGAGGTATCTGAAACAGGTATTCAGATATACAAGGACACTGTGTAAGGGGGAACATAAAAGGAGAAAAATCGACAACTAGTACAATCTGTCAGTAGTAAACTATCTCTTGTGTTTTCATTTTCAAGCAAACTGAACGCTTAATTAATAAGCTCAGATATCAGTTTGTCTCCTAATTATAGGTTACTGAAGAGTTGAAAGAGACTCAGATAGCTATTAGCCAAATAGCATTAATTGGGCACAATTACATTGTGTTGATTGTGATAATTGCTGAGAAAGTAAGCTCAACCATTGAAAGATATGGCGTTAGCAATTCAACGGATCATATGAGTCCAACCACCCACTGGCACTGTAACCCAGTAACTGGCCCACTCGCATTTAATGCAAAACTGCTTTTTCACCCATGCCTAAGTGCATACTGCGAGTATGTATATACAAAAACCATTTGTATCTATGTATTTGCATTGCTATATAAAGAAGTTTTTGGCAAAGGAAATAACTTTAGCCTAAACTCACATTTTCACAAGCACGAAAATAGCAAAAACACAACTTTTCTCTGCAAATCTTCTTTGCAAATCATCTGATTTTACTGCTAAGTATTTATGCAAAGAAATACTTGGAGGAATTCGACATTAATCTCTTTCAAACACTCTACTCTTACAACTATTTAAAGAGATGGTACCCAAGAGAGCAAGATCACAGAAATCACAAGCCTCCGCATCTGAAACTGCTGAAAAGCAAGCCCCAGTTCTAGTTGTGACCAACAAGAGACTTGTTGAGACTTGTTGGTGGTTTCAACTTCTCCATGTGGAATCAAGAATCGAAGATCCTCTGGGGAGGAGTCCTCATCGACGATTATAGGCTAGGAGCTGCAAAGAACCCAGTAGATGTTAAGAGAACTCTTGATTTACTTGAAATGGTAAAAATCAAGGAGTTTTGCTCTACAAGACCCAGTGGTACATCCAATGAGGATGTTTTGGAATTCTGCAACAATTCCACCTTCACCACCACAACCGTTGATGGCACTGAAGAAGTGTGCATCAAGACGAAGGTACACAGTTTGGAGATAAACCTTGATGTTGAGACCTTCAACAACCACTTTGGGCTACCCACCCAAGGTGATGAATACCAAGTGGACACTTCACTTGATGGGATAAAGGAGTTTTAATCCAACTTCAGCAATCCCGAAGTCGCTGACACTCCACATAAGTTCAACAACTCGATTGTCAAAAGAAGACACCTTGTTGAACCATGGGACATGATGGCACTTATACTGCATAGGTGTTTTGATTCCAATCAAGGTGGAGCTGACTAGATCAGTCTGGAGAGTTGGGGAATGATGGTTTTCCTCAACACTCGAGCAGCAGGAAGAGCCCTTCGACTGGGGAAAGTACATCTACATGAGGTTTGTTGACAAACTTCAATGCTTTGAGCCTGATGTTGATGGAGGCCTTGCTGAGCCTAAGGTTTCTATCAACTTTGGTATGAAAATCTGCTACACTCTGGAGAAGCTTGGCCTGCAACTAAGAAGGAAAGAAGATATCTCAAATAGTGATCTACTCAGACAATATGAGTCTATTTGCAAGCTGAAGAAATGGGAGAAAGAGGCAAAAAAGAGTAACCAGAAGAGACCAAAGGACGAGACACAACCAAAAAAAAAAATCACACAAACACAACGAGACACGACAGACACAAGACATATATGGATAAGTACATAAAAGCTACCTCCCTCCCCAAACCTAGACTAGAGTTGGTCCCCAGCGAATATGCTAGCAAGAAAGAAAGCTGAAAATGTACTTCCGTTAAACACGTGGCTGCTGCTATCCATTATCGAACGGGGAACGAATCCCTTGCATCCTTCCCGCTATGCTCAACAATTAGTGAGCCATCCTTAGCTCATCTCCTCTTGTTCTCCATGATTCCCTGCAAACTAAAATTAGATAAATTAAAAACTAAAATAAAACTAAGGGAATCAGGAGGAAAGTGAAAAGGACAAAGGGGGTCGAAACTCCGTGGCTAGTCTCGTGTGTGAGCTGGGGCTAGTATGTAAAGATCACTGGAAGGTGGGGGAACGGAAAGTGAAACCGACAGTATCATCTGGGTGGTATCAGGTGTTTGCTCCATCTCCAAATAGTCGAAAACTGGTGGTTCATTCTCTTTGTCGATCACATCGGTGGACGTCTCCTCCTCCATGACCAACTGATCGTCTAAACTCTCACAAAATCCTTCAACTAAAACGGGGGTTTCTTCTTCCGGTACGGTGGTAGGGGTGGTAGTGGTCTCCGATTCTTCTCCACGAAACTCCAAATCCACTACCGTCTTCGGCATTTTGATCAACTTTCAAAGCTCTAGATTTTTCTCAAAACTTCCAAAATATCATTTTTACTCCGATTTTCACCTAAAAACACGACAATCTGCAAAACACAACTAAAACACGAAAAACATAAAAACGCCCAAAAACCATATAAAATGGAAATAAAGACTAACAAAAGACGGTAAAAAGAACGAGATGAGACTCTAGAATATTGTCTTATCAAACCCCACAAACCGAACCTTTGCTCGCCCTCGAGCAAACAAATAACTTAGACTCAACTAGACTCTAGCCAAACAAACACATAAGAGTTAAACGACCAAGCTACCAATTCCACCATTGCACGTAATAAACCCAAAGGATGCAAAATTTTTGAATTTTCATCAACGTTGGTGGGCAAACAAGAAGAAAATCGCACAAGTTTGTTTCCAAGGTAAAAAGGACTTAAAGCTAGTTCGAAGGTCCCTCACAGGTAATCAGTCATTGCCACTCTGTCACAACTGGAAGTGTCCAGCAGGTTAAAACGCTAAAAAATATAGCTGGGCGGTAACTTTCATTACAAGGTGCCACTAATTTCTTATGCTAATGTACTCGATTCATCAGGTTGAAAGGACTTTGGGCGACTCGATTTCCAGAGATCAATAGCTGATGTTGCTCCCCTTATTCCATGTCGCATCTAATAATTCAAACATAATTGCATTGTATGCTCATTGCATGGCCTCTTTGGGCTCTTTTTGTCTCAATGTTTTGCAGGTGTCTGTTTACCGAAGGTCCGCACTTTTGCGCGTGTCGGTTTGGTGTATGTGCCATCAACCTCACGGACATGTAGCTTTCCAGCCATACCGGTATGTGGTAGTATTTGTAACCAACACGACCAACGGAGATCAATTAAGACCACATATCCACCCCGAGACTCAACCGTAAAAAGCTTTGGGGAGCAACAAATAGATTCTTAGTAAAAATGCAGTAACAGCTCGATAGATAGTCGCATAGGTAAAAAAATCTCCACCCCAAACCTGTTCCTTGGAACGGGTTTGGAAGAGAATAAATCCAAAAATAAGCATGCCGTTCGTCATCCCCAATTACTACTAGTACACATAAGTATGAAGCGGCGCAATAACTTAAAAGAAATTGCTCAACCCAGAAATCACTCACAACAGAGTCGGTACAACTTTTTTTCATCGGCAAGAAAAGCTTCTCACAGGTTTTTGGACAATAGAACTAACTAGACTTCCTTTTTATAGAGGAAACTAACTTATAAAAAATTTTCCTAGTCCCCACCACAAGTTAATAATCACTCAAAATGTAAGCATCAAGCGGGTTTATAACTAGCAATTGAAGCTCGACTTAGAAGTTAACTTAGACTCAAACTAAAGACACAGGGAAAACAAAAACCAAGACAGACACACATACACAAAAAAGGAAACCGAACCACATACAGGATGAAATCTCTCTCTCTCTCGCCCCCCCCCCCCCCTAACAAAGAGAAGCTTCCCCAAGCATCAGAAAGGTAAGAGAGAACATCTTACAAGGGTTGTACCTTTATAGTCATGTACGGTACAGGACTCTTCTGTATTGGTTAACATGTACTCTGGAAGTTCACCCTCTTCGCTCCTTTGCGTCCCTGCAAGTGAGAATAAATATATAGGGGGCCAGTGATTGCCCCCACATGCACTTTTGCCAAATCCTGCGAAAAAGACACGTAAGTGGCAGAATAGGCTCACAACCTGCAATACTGGCTATGTACCTCAAAAGTGCAGGTACGAGAGTGCAAGTCCACCGCTATGCGGGTGGTGTTGATGAAGGGTCGTCCCAAAAGTAGCATGTCTCTTCCAAGTCCCCCCTTTCCTCCTCTAGGGGACTCTACTGTAACAAAATCCAAAATTACATGCACACCATCCAATCTAATCGTGACATTTTTAGCAACACCCATAGGCCTAGTCCTAGAGATATCTACAAGCAACATCATAGCCTTCATTGGAACCATTCCCTTCAAACCAAGCTCCTCATATGTATTAAAGGTCATTACATTGCAGCTAGCTCCTGTGTCAACAATACCAACTACACCTTAACATCTTCCAATATTGATGTGCACATAGGAATTTCGTCTTCCATTGTAGAACCTGCAAAACCTAAACACAATCAAGATTAAATTTATAAGTCGGAAGTCCTCAAATCCACAGTTTATAGCAGAAAGTTGACTCGGGATGTCTTTCTCCACGGACACTTAGCATAGGAACAAGCAAATAACGATGCAATTAAATTGCAGAAAAGTAAACAGTTTTAATCTAAGAATAATCAATTGCAGTAAACCCTATATAACTTTGTTGTAAATCAGTAATAGACAGGCATAAAGGTTCACCAACCTCCCTCTACTATGCTACTCCCAACTTCCTAGCAAGATTCCTACGCAGTTACCTCTAACGTTAGCAGGGCATAATACTATGGTGCTAAGGCACAGTCGGCACGAGTACCCCTACTCAGATCAATGAAACTACTCCTGTCATGTCAGTAGAAACATCACAGCACGAAGGATATATAGAGTTGTATAACTACGATGTATGTCCACTAACTATTCCATTAACATCTCCCGGTATGTGAAGAAGTAGCAAAAGGAGAGTTACGGCGGTTCGCCTTTACAAAAGGAAATTAGCTACTCATAATATTCTAAGAACATAAATCTAAAGAGAAAGGAAGAAAAGCTTAGTCTGATGGTCTTGATGTCTTCTCCGTGCTGATGCTCCTGATGTCTTCTTCTTCTTCTAGGTGCCTGACGGCCAGCGGGTTGGGGTTTCACTTTCCCGAGGACTGTTTCTCTTTCTCTTCGAGAGCTGATTGTTTCTCTCTCTAGGAGAGTTGCTTTATGAGCTGTGTAAAATCTGAGACCCCTGAGGTCATATTTATAGGTGCATTATGACCTCCAAACTGCCATTATTGAATAAGGAAGGTTTAGGAAGGCGGGCCTCGGTCGACAGCCAGAAAAAAATTCATGAAAAACAACACCATGATCGCGACCGCTAGCCGCATGATCACCCTCTCTCGGGACTAGGGCTGTCTTCGATATCTCCAACTTCTGTCTACAAATCTTCATTCTTCAATTTCGGGCTTCGTAACTCCATTTCTTCGAAAAAGTGGTCTTCTACAAAGTTGTTCCGCCTTCAATTGTCTTCGCATCGGTTGGTCGCATGATATTTTTTGACTCCTCTAATTCTGTGCAATGGTTGATCTGGCATATTTGCTCCATTCTCTCGATTTGGCATAATTATGCCGTTTTGGCATCTGAAATCGTGCAAATCCTCAAAATCGTGATCATGACCTGCATAAAACACGCAAAGTTGGTAAATGGCCATAAAACATCATAAATATTGCATCTAGGGCCCAAAACAAGGGTCTAAAACTATTCCATATCGCACATTTCATTATCACATCACATCCCCAAACCAGTTTCTTTGTCATCCTTGAGCAAGGCAAAAACGATAATTAGAAGTGACCATGAATGAGCAGCAAGAATAAACCAACACATAGACAAGCAGGTAGTTTCAAAGATCCTGAACTCTACTAACTCGCTTAGCTTCAATTCCTACTTCGTGGCTGCACAACAAACAAGTAACAAGTAAGCACCACTCACTACAGCCAGCGGTTACAGTGTAACCCAATGTCCTTATCGGTGTACTTCAAAATCATTACCTCGCGGTAATGTTATGCAATCTTGCTCCTAAAAGTTAAGGCACAAATCATACTAGCAATCAGGTTGGCTAGGTAAGTAAATTAGGTAAGATAATATAGAGAGGGGAAAGGCCATGTATCATTAAAAGATAACAAGGTAATGTAAAGGGTACTTCAGGGGGACTTATCCTTTTGGACACCGAGCTCCTTCTGTCGACTTCATCTTCTCGTAACGATAAATCTTCAGCTTCTCTTCTATCATCGTAACTACCCCATCGGTTGCTTCACATATAGACTACTTGCTCCTTTTTCTTTTTTTTTTTCTTTTTTCTTTTGGCATACTATTTTTTGCAGTTGTTTTACTGACTCGTATGCTTTTTGGTTGGCCATCATTGGGCTCTTTTAGTCTCTACATTTTTTTGGTAGTGTCTGTTTTACCGAATACCGCAGTTTTGTGCGTGCTGGCTTGGTATACATGCCATCAACCCTCACGTACATGTAGCTTTTTAGGGCCACGCCGGTATGTGGGTAGTATATGTAACATGCCCAACACGAAAACGGTGATCACAAGGACCATATATCCACTCCGAGACTTTGTACCTTTGCTTTTTTCGGTACTTTCTTCTTTCTATTTTTTCTAGAGCAAGAGTTAGTGGTTTTAGCACCGGTAATAAGAAATAGGGCCAACAGAGTTACCTTTCGATGATGATCTTCTTCCACTTCTCCCCCAAACCAATTTTTCGAACTGGGATCAGGGTTTTCTTCTCTCCTTTCCCCCAAAGCAATTCTCGATCCTGATCAAAACATGATTCTCCTCCATTCTTTGGAACTCAATGATTCATTCCTTCATTCAAGCTTGGCGGTAGGTTGCTGTCACCGCTGAAGTAAAGAAGTTATAGGATATATATGGTGGAGTTTCAAGGCTAAAAAACGCTTTCAGCGGGGTTAGTGAAAGGTATATAAAAAAGGAATTCAGAAAGGTGAGTACCACTAATCATATTCATGATGTTTAATAGATAAAGACTCAAGGGTAGTAGTGTTCATACGGGTGCACACATGACTCTACTTGGAGTAGCAAGCAGACTCACCTATCAAAGTAGTATATGTCACATTCGGTCAGAGCATATATTTAGCAAACAGCAAAGCAAGAAAATAAATCCACCGCCCCTCATCCTAGTTATGGCTCATACCCAGTACTCTCCCACAGATCAAAACATTTTTAGCAAATAGATGACCTTAGACGTAACAAATAAGGTTAGACATAACTTAAGATGCATATCACTAAGTACGAGTATTTAAGATTATTAAAGACCAAATAGTTAAACGAATAGCAGTCCAATCAAATTCCTCCCCCAAACCTAGCTAAGTTCAGATAGAAAATTAGAAAAGTAGAGAGAAAGAGAAAAGATACTCCCCTCTCGGTGCTGTGCTTCCATGGAGAAATGCGTTTAGGATGGAGGATCGTCTGCTGATGGCGTGTCCTGGCTTCCATAGTAGCTGCTCGGTCCTGTGCCACTTGGCAGATGGTATGGTGGCCGAGGGAAGCAAGGTGGATAGTTATGCAAACTATCCGAACTACCCCCAGTAAGATATAGTCCGACATGTGCTCAATAGTGTCCCTGACTCTTGTAAGATTCGTATCTCATATGCTCTTTCTATTTTCTTGAGTAGTTATTGATTAAAAAAATTGATGTTTCAAACAAAACAATCTTGTGTTGTGATATCTTATTATACTTTTTGTATGCAGTTAACAAAAACTGTTGAGACCAACAACGGTTGGCTCAAATGGTAAGGCACTTGAGTTCACTTAAGCAAGGTCTCGGGTTCAAGTCTTGTGGATGTAAAAAAACACTGTTGGGAAAGTCGCCCCCTAAAAAAGAATCCGACAATACTCGGCTGGATTAGTCGCATGTAGCGGATACCAGTGAGAAAGTCAAATCTAAAATTTGAAGATTTAATAGATTAATTACGAAAGAACAATCAATTTCAATTATACAACATGTTGGGATTCAAAGAAATTATGGATTTGGTGCCACAAAAAAGGTTAAAAGTACTCGTGATTTGTCCAAATCCCACCGTTTATACTGTTGTTGATTGGTATATCATGATGGGTGATCAGACGCTAATCTAAGATCATATGGTCAAATTTATTGATTAAAAGAAAACGTAGTTGATACTTTAGTTAATCAAAATTCAATGTCAAATGTACCGAGCATGCTATCTATTGTTGAAATTTATTAGCTCTGTAATTATGTCAATATTAGAAGATTATTACTATGACTTTTTTAAGTAGTGTCAATTGTTAGCATAAAGTACAATGTGAAATGTAATTCCAAAGAGGACGAAGATCTACATGTAAACGTATGATTTAAAAATATAGGATGTAAATTCTGACAAGTTGAAGATCAGATGCAAATAAGAAAGTGGACTCAGCAATGGATGTGATTAATCAGAATATATAGGTTTCGATGTCATGAAGGAGGAAAAACACAAGTGAAAATTCACAAGTCATAATTTCAATTGTTCAATTTACATATGTCGTACTCTTATTTGCTTTACAAGCTTTTGTTCAACTATTGTCTCTATATTACTCTGTGGAAGTTCGGATACTTAAGGTATAAGAATTTGGTCTATTGAAAAGCATAGTTATTTTATATTGCAAGCATTCTAGATGAGGTTTAGTATTTTTTTTTTTTCTGAATTTATTATTCGAAGATAGTTGATATTCATATAGTTGATACTTGTATGTAACATAAGGTTGTTAAAATTTCGAATCATTGCATTTATAATTATGAATACCAAATACTTTTATGGGTTAGAAAGTTTCAATCGTAAATGTTAATGAAATATGGAGGAAGTAAACTTTATGAATCATTTTTTAGACTTATAACAAACTAACGACCTTTTTGGTAATGAATTTGGTGGTGGAGAAAAGTATCACGATGAATTCATGGTTTAAATGGCGTAATGTGATACTACTACTTATTACTTCTCAACTACTACCAAGTAGAACTGATAGTTGTGGCTGTAGATACCATTTTTACTATGTTTACAATATTCATGAAATATTTTCATTAAAACTATTTAAATCATAAAAAAAGATAACAAGTAACTAAATATTTCATTTGGCAATATAAAGATACCAAAGTCTAGTTTACCGATTGTATCAAAAGTTTATTGGAAGCTGCAATTTAGATCAATCAAATTTGATACATTTTTCAAAATTACAATGGAACACACCACCAAGTTCATCTCCGTAATAGCTCTTTGCCGCCTTATTTTCTCCAAAGGTACATATTTGATAATTTTAATGTTTCTCATTGTTGATACGGAAATATGTCCAATCCGTCATAAAGGACCTAGGAACGAATCCTAAGGCATCCCAAGTCATCCAATGGATTCGAGACACTTTGGTCCGAGCCAACGGTCCGATCCGGGCAGACCAACCATGGTCCGACCCACATTGAAAGAAAGGGACGAAGGATTTGGACCTACAAGGCCCGACCCGGAACCACGGGTCCGACCCACCTTGGTCCGAGCCTCTCTGGGAAAGGAGCATAGTGCTAAGTCAGTACCCTCTCCGACCCAAGGACTCCGATCCGGATGTCAACTCGGATCCAGCATGACCATCTCATAAAGCAACCAAGCAAATGGGCACCAAAGAGTGAGATGTCCGAACCCATGAGCTCCGAATCGGAAGAGTTGGACAGGCAGGAGAACTTCCTCAGCTGACAACCAAATATGGTCCGGACCAGTCGTCCGGACCCATCTCTCCGAACCTGGGATCTCGGCAGAACTAGTCACATCCTCAAAAACTCTCCCAATAATGACCAAACTACCCCTAAAGCCCAAGATGGCATGGTCTAAAGCTTCATTATTGGGCTATGGGCCTCATATTAGCATTGGTGGCTCAATCGTAGCCTTACACTTGGCGCAATCCTAGCAAGGCCTTCCATTTTGATGATAGCCTATAAATAAGGCACACATCCCCACAAGTAAGTCATCTCACAAGTCACATCACGACCTCAATCCCGAATATTAGACAGAGTTGATCTTCAGTCACTCTCGAGTAAAGTCTCATCCCGGTTTGACACTTAGCAAACCGGGCACTAACCCCCCCCCCCACTCAAGTGTGCAGGTCCTTACCGAAGCAGTTGGTCGCTGGTTCTTACGCCTTGGTCCTTACCTAGCAAGGAGCTTCTTACCTTGGCATCCATTAGTGGAGTTGAAATAAATCTAAGTAGTTGGGGAGTTACACCCTCAACATTTTGGCGCCGTCTGTGGGAAGCTTTACAAAAAGTCCCGTTCTCTTCAGTAATGGCAAGAACAAGAAGGTCCACAAGAACCAACGCCACTGCCATTGGTACGCCTGCTCCAAGACAAAGGGGAAGACCTCTCACTAGAAGAGGTGGGGTAGCAAGAGTTTCAACAAGAGAAGTAATAGATGATCCAAGTGATGGCCATACCGCTAGTCTTTCTTCTGGCGAGGAAAGAGCCATTAATCCACCAGTAAGGATCCAGACACTTGGGGACGAAGGACAGGTTCCTCCGTCAGGAACACATGGTCCTCCTCCAGGAAGAAACTTTACTCTCCCGAATGGGCAAATCATTCGTCCTAGTGAGTTCGGGATGAATGAGAATCAGTTTAGCCTCTTACTCACCACTATTCAAGGATGCTTTGGATCAAACAACCTCCAGCCTCCTCAGCCCACCCCGCCTACGCCGATCCCAAGGCAAGCCGAACCCGCTCAATCAAGAAATGAGCACCGTCCTATCCAACAAAGGCTGGGGGAACAAGCTCAACCAGAAGACCTGAGACATCTTCTCAATAGAAGAGCCGCTGCTTCTCATGAACAACGAGGGAGAAGTCCAGAGGTGCCACGAGTAGACGAAGTGGGAACCAGTCGGCGAGGAGCTCAACAACAAGCGCCTAGAGATCAAATGGCGGAAAGCATCCCGGTAGTTCCAATCGGTGATCTTCCTCCAGATGTAGTCACAACCCAATCGTGAAAGACTTACAGCTGAGCAGATCTACCTCCAACAGAAGGCCCTGGAAACACAAATTGCCACCTTGAGTAGGATGGTCAAAGCACATGAGAAGGTGGTAGTTAAAACTCCCAACCCTCTGTGCGATGAGATCAGAAGAGAAAGAAAGCGCCCCGACTGTGTTATCCCAAACCTTGAGCATTACTATGGAGATACTTGCCCTGTAGGGCATCTTACTAGATACGAAAGTAAGATGGAAAGCAATGGACTCAACGACAACATGAAAGCTCTCAACTTTTCCACCACACTCTTTAGAGAAGCAATGGATTGGTGGACCTCACTACCTAATGGTTCCATCAAATCTTATGCGGACATCGCCTCCCTTTTCTTGAAAAGGTTTGAGAAAGCAAAGAGAAGGAAGAGGTCAGTTGAGCACCTGGCAGGCATAATCCAGAAAGAGCATGAGGACCTTAGAACCTTCCTTGACCGCTTCAACGTCAAGTGACGAATGTGGAGCCTCATAGCATCAAAGAGCGGGTCCGACACCTATATGCTAACACTTATAATGATGAGCTTAGAAGGAAGCTTTCCAACGAAGAAATCACCACTGAAAAGTACCTGGAAGACATCTGCAAAGGAGTCTTGTATGGAGAAGATTACCGAAGAAATGTCCCGATAAGAGCAGGGATAAAGAAGGGGAAAGAACAAGTGCGACAGGAACTCCCTTCTCGTCAAGGGAAGTTCGAGCAAAAAAGAGATCTCAGGGACAGGAAAGAATTCCGTAGAGAAAGAACTCCACCTAGTAGATACGCTGAGTATACTCGCCTCAATAGACCAAGATCCGACATCTTGGCTTCTATTGTTGAAAAGGACTTAGATATACAATGGCCTAAACTTGTCAAGAGCAGCAAGAAGAGTAAATTTTGTAAAGACTACTGTAGGTTCCACAAGCAGAAAGGTCACCCGACTGAGGATTGCATCCAGCTGAAGACAGAAATTGAAAGACTAGTGAGAAGTGGGAAGTTGAAAGAACCAACAGGCGAAGAAGAACCCTCCAGGCATAGAAAGAATGAGCAAAGAAGAGAGGAGCGTGATTCTGAACCTCCGACAGGATCTTTACCACCACCTCCAGCGGAAATCCCACCTCGGCATGCCCAAAGATACCAAGGGTACCGCGAAGATACAGAAATGGAGAACCTCCCTTACAGTGGAATTATCAACGCCATTGCAGGAGGACCAACAGGGGGAGATAGCAGAAATGCAAGGGAAAGGACCGCGCAACACTTGAGAAACAACGACAGAGCTTACGGTCCACCAGCCTTGAAAGGCACAAATGCAATTACCTTTGACGATAGCGAGATCCCCCCACCAACGTCTGGCGGAGGAGATCTCAAGGACCCCGATGTCCCTTTGGTTGTTTCTCTAGTGATTGCCACTTACAAGGTCAACAAGGTACTAATCGACACAGGAAGCTCCTCCAATGTCATATCCAAAAGGACCGTGGAGCAAATGCACCTGGGGCAAATACAATATGGACGAGTATACACTTCATTGGTAGGTTTTGGAGGGTCTCGTATGCGCCCCATTGGAAGTATACCACTACAAGTCTCTATGGGCACCTTTCCGACAAGGGTGACCAAGACAATCCTCTTCGTGGTAGTAGATAGCACCTTCGACTATAACGTGATCTTGGGCCGCCCGGGACTTAACCAATTCAGAGCAATTGCTTCTCCCTTACACAACAGGGTAAAGTTTCCAACCCCAAACGGCGTGGGGGAAGAAATGGGCAACGTTAGAGAAGCCTGGGAGTGCTATATCATGTCAACCAGAGGAGCCACAGTACCTATCCTTTCGGTCACTAAGGGCCCTCATGGCCATTCTTCCATTAATCTAACGCCACCAAAGGAAGAAATCGGTATTGGGTCGCTCAGAGAAAAGTTCCCCAAGACAGCTAGAATAGAATCCCATGAAGCCTTGAAAGAGGTCCAACTGGTCGAAGGAAATTCGGAAAAAACAACTCGGATTGGAACGGAGATGAGTACGGAAGTAGAGCGGAAGCTCATCGCTTGCCTTCGTGACAATCGCGACATCTTTGCTTGGTGCACAGATGATCTCAAGGGGATAGACCCAAAGATCGCAGTTCACCGTCTGAACATGGATCCGACGGTCAAGCACATCCGGCAAAAGAGGAAAGACTTTGGACCAGTTGAGGATGCTATCATAGCAGGGGAAGTTGACAAGTTGATGAAAGCAGGTCATATTGAAGAAGTCAGATACTCCGATTGGGTCTGCAACGTGGTCCTCGTCAAAAAAAAAAACTCCAGGAAAGTGGAGAATGTGCAATGACTTCACTAGACTCAACAAATTCTGTCCAAAGGATCCTTATCCATTGCCACACATAGACCAGCTGGTTGATTCCACTGCAGGATGTGCGCTTCTAAGCTTCATGGACGCATATCAAGGCTTCTACCAAATTAGGATGGCTCAAGAAGACATCAAGAAAACGGCATTCTTTGCGGCCGGAGGAGTCTATTGCTTCAAGGTCATGCCCTTTGGCCTCAAGAATGCAGGAGCTACTTACCAACGGCTGGTAAATAAGATGTTCAAGGAAGAATTGGGAAAAACCATGGAAGTCTATGTGGATGACATGCTTGTGAAAAGCAAGACTGAAGAGGAACACATTGAACACCTTAACAATTGTTTTTCTATTCTCCGAAATACGGAATGAAGTGAACCACGAAAGTGCACTTTTCGGGTGAAAGGAGGAAAATTCCTTGGTTACATGGTTACGTAAAGAGGCATCGGTGCTAACCGGAGAAAATAAAGGCAATCATAGATCTACCACAGCCCAAGACCGCCAATGAAGTTCGAGCTCCTAGGAAAGGTGATGGCATTGAGCCGTTTTATCTCAAGATCCGTCCGAGAAGAACCTTCCTTCTTTAAGATCTTACGAAAGGAACTAAGTTCAATGGACAAAGGAGTGTGAAGAGGCCCCGAAAACTTGAAAAGTATCTCCTCTCGCCTTTTGTCTAAACCCATGGAGGTCAAACTCTTTACCTCTATTGGCCACCGATGAAGCAATGAGTTCTGTACTGGTACGGATACAAGACAACGAGCATTTACCAATTTACTACTTGAGCAAAGCCCTTGCAGGCTCTGAGGCCAGATATGTCAAGGTTGAAAAGCTCGCCTTCGCACTGGTTTACACTGCACGGCGACTGAAGCCTTACTTCAAGTCGCATCGGATTGTGGTCATTACAAACGAGCCACTCAAACATGTCTTGGACAAACCGGATCAGTCAGGGCGCCTGTCCAAATGGGCTATTGAGCTAAGTGAATATGATATTGGGTATCAAGCCCCATCTGCCAAGAAAGCGCAAGTTCTGGCCGACTTCCTGGTAGACTATCCAGAGAAAGCAGAAGAAGAGAGCGAAAACTCCCAGGAAAAGGCTAGTCATGTGGTGATAGCCCAAATCAAGGAATCAAGTGGAAAGAAAGAAGCAGAAGAGACACAAAGAGGCAGCATCCAGCTTGTGACTAAGTATCACCAACCTATGGACGATTCACTGAAAGTAAGGCACATGTTTCTCTTGGACGAAGAACTCAATACCTCGACAACTGCATCTTCCGACAAGAAGCAGGAGGTTGGGAAAGCACTCACTCCCACTGGAGGAAAGGAAAGAAACAAAGAATGTTGGAAATTACAAGTGGGCGATCGAACATCCACGGACGGTTGGGAGGAATAGGAATTTTCCTTGAAAGTCCCAAGGAGCCAAGCTAAATCGCCATCACCCTCAATTTTAAGGTGACGAACAACGGCCGAATATGAAGCACTTATCACCGCCCGAGAATGGCAAAAGCTCTTCGTAAAAAGGATCAAAGCTACCACAGACTGCATACTCGTAATCCAGTTCTCCGGGTCCTTTACCACTAAAGGACCTAACATGATCAAATACTTGGAGCTCCTCAAGAAAGAGGTTGAGCACTTTGAAGAATTTACTCTTGACCAATTTCACAGAGAATGGAATGAAAAGCCGACGCCCTCTCCAAGTACGCCTCAGCCTTAGGAGCTTTGGACACAAGAAGTGTCATCCTAATGACCAGCGGAATCCTCCCCGCAAACCCCAACGGATGATGTTTCTCAAGAATAGAAAGAAAGCTGGATGGGATATATTCCGTTACCTCAAGGATGGTACTTTACCTGTGGATCCTAGAGAGGCCAGAAAGATTCAATGTCGAGCTAACAGATACTTTATTCTGGAAGAAGATCTCTACAAAAGATCCTACAGCAGAACTCACCTGAGGTGCCTAGATCCTCAAGAGGTGAAAACTGCGATGGAAGAAATCCACGGAAGTTGTGGAAGTCATTCGAGGAAGAACTTTGGTAAAAGATCATAAGGCAAGGATACTATTGGCAACTATTGACATAGATGTCGCCAACATCGCCTGCTTTGTGAAGACTACCAATACTATGCCAACATACCACACCGCCCGACTAACCCTACGATTCCGATCATAGCATGCCCATTTGATCAATGGGGCATAGACATAGTTGGTCCTTTCGCGAGGAACACATCAAAAGAAGTTCTTGATAGTGGCAGTTGAATACTTCAATAAGTGGGTCAAGTCAAGCGATGTCACGTAAAGCGAGTTCGGACATTCATATGGAAGAACATCATCTGCCGGTTTGGACTCCACGAGTCTTGGTTTGGACAATGGAGCACAATTTTCAAGATCAAGGAGTGGCTTCATCCTTCAAAATAGAACAACGCTTTACTTGGCCATCCCTAAGCCAATGGTCGTGGAAGCCACCAACAAGACCATAGTCAAAATTTTGGAGAAAAGGTTGAGAACTTCCCAAGACATTAGGCGGATGATCTCGACGCGGTCCTTTAGGCGCATCGAGCGGCAAATGACCGCCACACAAGAAACACCTTTCTCCCACGGTCTACGGATCCGAGGCGGTCATCCCTTCGGAAACGGTGGTGGCAACCGTAGAATCCAAAGAAGACAACCTGGCTTGATAATGAGATCGCAAGGATCTATGACCTTGAGCTCCTCGAAGACAAGCGCGACAAGGCATCGCCAACATCCTTCTGGTGCAAGCCATGACCGCTCGAGCCTACAATAAACGTGTCTTTCCCAAGGACATACAAGTTGGAGACTTAGTCCTCAGAAGAGCTGATATACTAAGTCATGTGGGGAAACTTAAGCCCAAGTGGGAAGGACCGTACAAAGTTACTGGGGCAAGAGTTAATGGAAGCTTTGAACTAGAAGATGAGCAAGGGTGCGCCTTGAAGAGAACTTGGAATCCCAAGAATCTCCAAAAGTTTTACACTTAGAGAAGGAGTGTGTCAACGACTGTCACCTTCCTTTATCTTGTCGATCTGTTTTTTGTGTTTAGGCCTCGAAGCCCTCAAGTTGTAATTCGATTTCTGCCAAATCAATACAACTGTGATTTCATAAACATTGTTAATAATCATGTCCTTCGGATCTCATGATTCGAACAGGCCATGAAGATATTTAACTACTCGATCCGAAACTAGATCATACACTGATCCGAATTGGATTAACACAGTCAAACAGTGTCCGACCTTGACAAAGGCAAAAACGCTTTTATTGAAACAGAAGTACAGAATTACAAAGTCAGGGTCCGAAGAGCCCTAATCGCGCTTACAGAAACAAGCTCCTATTCTATCTCTTTTCTACTTCTACAGTGAAGCTTCTTAATTAACCCTGGTCTACCGAACCAAGCCCCGTCCGAGCAGTATTAACTTTATCTGTGGGCGCTCCGAAGGAAGAAGGAATTCCACCATCCCAACTTTGATTGCTTCTTGAAAGATTCAAGCCCCCTTGGACGATCTAAAGACTAACGGCAATGGACGAGATAATCGGGGCCATTCAATGTTTCCAAAGGATACTTCACTTCAACGAAAAGAAAGCAAGCAAGAAGCACTATAACAATCCGGATCGCCTCTTACCAAATACTATAAATACATTTCAGATTCAGAGTATTGGGAAGGCGACCGACCCGGATAGTCGGAATAACCCAAGTCACTCCGGAGGCTCCCGTTGGTCCGAGTCCCAACAAGACCGGCATTGTCAGGAACACCGTCCCAGAATTGCAAGTCGCTCCTCGAGCCTTCAATTCGAACGCAGCCACCAACAAAGCCGAAATGCCGGACGAAAGACCATAGGTGTAAGACAAACGAAACGAGTTACCGAAAGGTTACTTAGGAAGTCCCCAATGATCCGACTCAAACAAACAAGAGATCGGGGACTCCTTTCCACTGCAAGTAGCTCCCTCGATCCTTCAATCCGAAACAAAGTCACCAATGTAACCGAATCGCCAGATCACGATCTTCAAGGGCGAGCTGGAAGATCTACTAAAAAGGATACATCCGGAGCTCCCTCAATCCGAGAAACGGACAACTAGACACAACAGGATTGGTAGAAAGCCTTCCAACATCTCGGGTGGTTTCTTACGACCGAACCACGAAATACTGGAAGGGATTCTACCAAACCAATTATGCCGACTTGTCGCCCCCCGGGCACATACCCAGAGCAGAATGCTTCGGATGCATTGAGGTTCAAAAACAACTATTTGAAGATCCCCAAACCATCCAGCTAATCTACCTCCGGGGCTAAAGTCGTGGATATAGACCACAGCCCCAGAGAAAGAAGATTAGCCTGACGATCAGAGGAATTGACTGGCAAAGATTTCAAGCCTCACTCAGCACGGACCGTATCCTCGAAGATCCGAGGTTGGCTTTCCGAGCAATTTAATTTCCAAAACCTCTCACCATGAACCAACCCGGGTAGACTTCCGAAGCATCGGAGAAACCCTGGGGACAAGATCACACACAAGAGTGATGGCATAAACATGCTCACCACCGCTGGACCGAGCTCCACCTCGCTACTATAAAAGGGAGAATTATCCTAAAGAAAAGCCGTACAAACCAGGAGTATATATAGAAAGAGAGGATCAATCAGAAGCGGACACGTGTCCCAGCTAGCTACCGGAAATGGGCTTGGGCCGAACATGGGCCTGGCTCTTCGGCTTCCATTGGCCCAACCCAGTAATCCATCCATAAGGTCGGGCAAATCGACTAAGTTACTCACTCGGACGTATCAAGCTCGGGGCTGACATAACAACATCCGAAGCAACTATGATTCATAAAGAGTCACCCTATGCTTAATGCTGATCATCTTCTCACTCTTTCACAAGTCTGTATGGCTCGGGACGACGCACCAAGTCAACGTCCGAATCGACGCTACTCACCACGATACAAGGAAATTCTTTCTCGCAAGCCTTGTCACTCTAAGACGTGGCTCCGAACCATTCGTGGTCCGGTTTATTTCTATTAAAGGTTCCGATTCAGATGGGCACAATGGTTGATCATCCCCCAAGACCCGCACAGGAGAATTTGCATCAGGCAAATTAACGTTCTGGCGGTTTGAATCTCAAGGGTCCGAACCCATTATCCGAGTTTATGAGAGTTAATGAGCTACTAAACAGATATATGGGATTCATCGCGCAAGAATGTAAACAGAAACATTTAGCATTTCAACAACAAGAATAGTTCCGAGCCACCAATGGGCCCGGACCAACAACATTCATCGAGTCGGATATATGGTTTACAAAAAGATGATGAGCAAAAAAGGACAACATTGTTTTTAGGCCCGGAGGCACCCTACTACAAAAAACCCGGGGCATACCCCGTCTTCACTGCCTTCGCCGCTCGGACGAACTAGGTTGAGACCGAGAGGGGCCCCCAGTATCCTTCTCCGGAGGCGCTTGACCTTGCTGTTGGGCTGCCTGGGCTAACCTCCGTTCTCTCCGAGCCTCCCTCTTTCAGGAAGGCCGGACACTGCTCCATCAAGTCTAGGTCGCGATCAAAGCCATAGACAGGCCCAGGCAGAGTCAGCCAGTCTCGGTTGTGTTCCAAGTGATCCTCCAAAGGAACGAAAACACTGGACATAAGCACCCGAGGGACGAAGGATGGGAGATACGGACCGCCATGGTTGTACTTCTTGCCCTCCGGCTCGTCGCAGACCAGCTCCACAAATTCACACTTAAGCAGGTCTTCGTCCAAGACACCCTCCGGAGCAAAGTCCGAGCCATCTCCATTCTTAAAGGCGGACACTCCCTCAGCCTCCAAGTTACAGTCATCCGGTATCCAACCCTTCCTCCGGCACTGGTCCATAGCTGCATCAAACCCATCTTGGCGGGCCTCGTCATACTTTGACTCGAACAAAAACTTGCAGGAGTCCGAATCAAGGAATTTTTGGACGACCCTTTGGGACCAGAAGCTCCTTCAGCATCTTATCTTTGAAAGTCCGAGAGACACCCACGAACTCGTCCAAACTATCTTGGTGCACTTTCAAGTCAGTCTCCAAAGATCGAATGGCACTTTTCATCTTGGCCGTCTCCGACTCGGCCTCCTGTTTAGCAGCTATGGCCTTCTTTAGGCGCTCCGAAGTGCTGTTCAACCGGGACGCTTCAATCGCCCGGGCAGCCTCAGCCTTGGCCAAATCCTCTTCTAGGGTAGCCCTCCGAGCAGCTACCAAGGAGCATGCTTCCACGGCAGCAGCAAGCTAAAAACAAAAACGAAACATCGGAAGTGTTAGATACCTCCGAACCACAAGAAGATGTAAAACCAACGGAAAATTTAAACTCACTTTGCGCTGAGCGGCAGTTAACTCCGAGATCCGCTCCAACTCCGAGGCAGCAACCAACCGAGCAACTTCAGCATCCGAATCCAGCTCGGGCGCCTCGCTCATCTTTCCCTTGCCTTTCTTGGCGGGAGGATTCGGACCTTCGGAGGAGCGCTTTTTTGCAGCCGCAGCGCTCGATCCGCTTGCGGGAGGATCTCGGGACACGGATCTTGGAGGCCTCTTCGAGCCCTTAGATCCGACCACCTTACCCTTGTCCGGAGTAGGGATAGTTTGGGCCTCTTCGCCCGCAGCAGCTCTCCGAGATTCCTCCACTCGGAACACGGCAGCATTTCTTGGCTCGTCCATCGGGAGTACGGTGGAAGTCTTGATAATCTGGGTCCGGGAACCCTCTGCCAACTCCTTCCGCTGCGCAGCATTTTGTTGACGCTTCAACTCCCGCATGGTCGACATCGTATACTCGAACCAAAAAGCTGCACATCCGAATCACAATGAGTTGCAAAATACAAAAGAATCTACAAATGGTAACTACATAGTCGACAAACCGAATCGGACAACCAACCAGAGGTAGAGAGAAACCACTTACTCAAATCCTCCATATTGTCACAAAAACTTGGCTCGGACAAGCCGGCCAAGTAAGGAAGAGGCTGACATATCAGCCCTCGGAAGAAGTACTTTTTTCGGCTCTTGACTCCGATGAAGCGCTTGCATCCACAAAGGGATGTTCCGTGCCGGTGGCTTCCAATCTGGCAGCTTGCCCCGGAAGAATTTCCTCTCAAATTGCCACTTGGCCCTCTCCGCTTCGGATTGCCCGGGCTTGAGCAGACGGACAAAATGTACCTCTTGAACCATTGGATTCCCAGGACGGGGTCAACAAAAAGCGGTACGCTGGCGACATACTGACGTATAGAACCATGTGTTCCTATTACTTACACTTATGTTGAATAATTTAAAATTATCGAATGTGACCGGATGCCTTTATATTTACATAAGACCAAGCACATCAGATTTCCGAGGAGTTGGGATGATCTGCGGACTCAACCCCATACTGCTCAAAATCTCCGACTTCGGACGATCTGGTAGCCGCCACCCGCAATGGAGACTTATCTCATAAACACACATGTATCCCGGAGGCGGATTGTAGAACGCATGAGATTCGTCTGGGACTAGAATCTCCACACACTCCGGGATCTCATATCTCCTCCGGAGCTCATCCACTTCATCGGCTCGGATGGTTGAGGCACAGGTAGGCAAAGTACCGTCTTCATTTAACTCGTCCTCCGGATCGGGGTGAGTGACCTCGTCTTTAGACCGAGGGAACTTTACTTGGAATACGTCCTCACCCTTCCTCAACCTCTCCGGACGCTCTTCCTCAGCCATCTGCCGACTCGGCCCTGCTTGCCCAGCAGATTCCACACGGAGCACACGAGCGGATGGCTCTACACTTTCTTCCTCTTCGGAACCAGAATCTTGGCCCCGCACACCTTCTAAAGCCTCATCTTCCTCGGATGAGGACGCTAACTCTACGACAGTCCGAAGAGGCGCAGCGACATGCACACGATCCTCCTCACCCTCTTCGAAGATGCTCAAATTGGGAGGTGCTTCCGAGGTATCATGAATTTCCTCGATGATCGGCGCCTGCGGATCCGGAACGAACGGGACTCGATTCGGATTACTCCTAAAATTATAACCACGGTTGCGAATTAAAGATCGGATCTCTACCGGAAGTTCGGATTCTTGGCCAGCCCGACCCGGGCGACGAGTTCCTACAACTCGCGAACTTGTTTCTTGAGCCGCTACAATAACCTGCACATGGGACACTCGCAGGTAATCCTGACGCCTCGGAGGACCTGGATCCGGAACAACTAACCGAATTAAGGAACTTACCTCGGGCTCTTCCCGGCTCGGATGGGGCGCTTGTTCCACCTCCAGTACTTCGTCGCCATCTACGATCTCAATCTCCTCGGAGCTATCGGTTAAAGATATCGCTTCGGAGTCGTTTCCCTCAGCCTCGGATCGATTTTGGCTATCACTCTCGGACATCCTAGGGAAAGGAAAAAGCAATTTCGTAAGCTTTAAGATGGCAGTCCGAGAGGTCGTTTATGTATATTAAAATGGTCAGTTTATAGCCAACACTACGGGCTTTTCCAGGCGAAGTTAGTACGATGCTGATTCGGCATTAGTCAACATTGAGAACGTATGGAGTATTAGAACTATAATACACATCATAAGCATGCATCCGAGCAACTAGAAGATGAAAAACAATGCAGACAAGTGATAAGACGAGACAAGTAAACTTACTTGGACTCGGATGACTAGATGGAAATGCCTTGGCTTCGTATGCAATCTCGTGCTTCGGATCTCTCGTCGCTCGCTTCGGATATACTCAGAATGCGAAAATTCTCTCTCTAAACGGTGAACAAATGAACCGTCACGATTTTTCGGGATTAAATCTCAATCGTAGATCAAAAATCATCCAACAGCATAGTGCAAATATACCAAGTGAAATGACGAATTGGTACAACAAAAGTATCTCACGGATAGGCAAATACAACAACTATCCCACTCTCGGGCGGCAGACAACACGACAGTTCCGGATTATCATCTTCTCGGACGCCTAGCGGCTTATCAGTCCAACATAACTTGTCCACACAAGGAACCTCGTTTACTCGAGCAATTACACTTCGGACCTCCACTTGACCACAGAGGTTGGTTCGGACGGGACACGCACCAACGGTCCGCCACCGTAGCTCATCAAAGGTACACTACCGATGTTCGGAGCCTAAACTTAGTCTCCATTACAAATACCCTTTTTTCTTTTTTCTTCACTTCGCCTTCTGACCCAAATTTTCGGATGGCAAACGATGTTTTAGAAAAAGAAAAAGGGGAGAGACTAAGTCAAGGCCACAATCTGATTTACACCTTTTTTCAACTCGTTTAGGCGGATTGGACTGAAGAACGGATCCTTCTTCAACAGCTTCCTGAGCGATAGTTCCACAACTATCTTCTACTAAGATACTTGGAAACTAGGGGGACATATGTTGATACGGAAATATGTCAAATCCGTCATAAAGGACCTAGGAACGAATCCTAAGGCATCCCAAGTCATCCAATGGATCCGAGCCAGCGGTCCGAGCCAGCGGTCCGATCCGGGCAGACCAACCATGGTCCGACCCACATTGAATGAAAGGGACGAAGGATTTGGACCTCAAGGCCCAACCCGGAACCACGGGTCCGACCAACCTTGGTCCGAGCCTCTCTGGGAAAGGAGCATAGTGCTAAGTCAGTACCCTCTCCGACCCAAGGACTCCGATCCGGATGTCAACTCGGATCCAGCATGACCATCTCATAAAGCAACCAAGCAAATGGGCACCAAAGAGTGAGATGTCCGAACCCATGAGCTCCGAATCGGAAGAGTTGGACAGGCAGGAGAACTTCCTAAGCTGACAACCAAATATGGTCCGGACCAGTCGTCCGGACCCATCTCTCCGAACCTGGGATCTCGGCAGAACTAGTCACATTCTCAAAAACTCTCCCAATAATGACCAAACTACCCCTAAAGCCCAAGATGGCATGGGCTAAAGCTTCATTATTGGGCTATGGGCCTCATATTAGCATTGGTGGCACAATCGTAGCCTTACACTTGGCGCAATCCTAGCAAGGCCTTCCATTTTGATGATAGCCTATAAATAAGGCACACATCCCCACAAGTAAGTCATCTCACAAGTCACATCACGACCTCAATCCCGAATATTAGACAGAGTTGATCTTCAGTCACTCTCGAGTAAAGTCTCATCCCGGTTTGACACTTAGCAAACCGGGCACTAACCCCCCCCCCCACTCAAGTGTGCAGGTCCTTACCGAAGCAGTTGGTCGCTGGTTCTTACGCCTTGGTCCTTACCTAGCAAGGAGCTTCTTACCTTGGCATCCATTAGTGGAGTTGAAATAAATCTAAGTAGTTGAGGAGTTAC